>CM055123.1:429130246-429651651 GCA_029206835.1 Rana muscosa
GAAGGGCTCATGGACTCATGGTATCTGAAGATCTCACGGCTCTTCCACTGAAATACGGTATCTCCCTTCCAGATTCACCAGCTCAGAGGTGGAGAATCTGGGAGAGAAGCTGGTGTGATTAGAGGAAGAAGGCTTATTTCTTCCTAATATCAGCACCAGTGGGTTAAAAATGAATATTAACAACATTATATATATATATATATATATATATATATATATATATATATAGATACATACATATATATATATATATATAACTTGCAATTACCCTTACCTATACTTGTTGAGTGCAATCAGATACCTGCTAACAGGGAAGAAATCCCTACTCCAGCTGCTGCTTTCCATCACCCTCACCTCAAGGTAATAGCAAATGAGATACCGCCGCTTGACAAAGATGCTCAGATCCTTCTTCTGTTAGGAAGAGACATTCTAAGAGTTCATAAGGTACACAGACAAGTCAGTGGACCCCCAGATGCCCCATTTGCCCAGCGCACGGATCTAGGGTGGGTCATCATAGGCAATGTCTGTATTGGCAAAATGAAAAGAACTACCAACATTTCGTCATTCAAGACAAATGTTCTGCAAATGGCCGAAACACTTACTTTGAGCCATGCCCACATCACTACTGGGTGAAAGAGAAGATAGCCAGCCACAAATGGCAACATGGTATCTCAGGTGATACAAGCCCTTTCTCCTGCCATGATGGCGACTTCGGCTCTACAGTGTTTAATGCAACCAGTGAAGATGACATACTGGCTCCTTCAATGGAAGACAAAGAATTCATCAAGGTAATGGACAATGAGTTCTTTCAAGATGACTCCAATGTATATCAAGTAAAAAATGCGCAACCCAAAAACTAGTGAAGAAAAAAACAAACTAATTATTTCCATGAATTGCTTCTGGAAAAATATTATTGTGTACTCAAAAGAAGGAGATGTATAAACAAAACCTCAATGTGTGTATATCTAGTATACGTAAGATTCAAACACGTATAATAAAAAAGTGAATGATTCAAAAAGTGTGCAACATATAGTGTTCATAAAAATATAAAAATATACATAAAAAATGAAAAAAATTGTCCACACAGAAAAAATGGAAGCCTTAGCCTCCTTTCCCAGTGGACGCCCTGTAGGGAGAAACGCAGCGTCGGGTGGAGCTCAGGAATTCAAGATCATCACGCACCAGCTGTTAGGCGTGAGCTACAGCTGATTGCTTTTTTAAACTGTTGTCAGAGACTGTGGGCAGTCAGTGCGCCCTCTCTCCATATATCTTTTTATCTTCTGTGGATGTCAGCCTTTAGTATGCAATAAAGGGGTTCTTTCCTTTTAATCACTCTGCACCATGAAGTTTTTTGTTCTTACCCCCAACATATTATAAGCGGTGCCTCTGATTGGTTTCCTACACTGAGAGGATTTGGTTTGAACACGGTGCAGTAGCGGAGCATTGGATTTAGAGGAGTACCTGATTTCCTACATCAGATGTCCGGAGTATACGTCTATCATGCCTGTTTGATCCCTGTAATGGGGGTCCACTGGATTTGGTAAGCAGACATCTTTATTACCTGATTGAGTCATTTATCACCTGCTAAAAGAAGAAAGTGAGGAGGATTGGCACCTTCGCTTCCATTTTTTCTGTGTGGACAATTTTTTTCATTTTTTATGTATATTTTTATGAACACTATATGTTGCACACTTTTTGAATTTTTCACTTTTTTATTATACGTGTTTGAATCTTACGTATACTAGATATACACACATTGAGGTTTTGTTTATACATCTCCTTCTTTTGAGTACACAATAATATTTTTCCAGAAGCAATTCATGGAAATAATTACTGTTTGTTTTTTTCTTCACTAGTTTTTGGGTTGCGCATTTTTTACTTTATATACATTTGTAGTTTATTATTCTGAACTGTTATTGCAGCACCATTTTTTCACTTTTTGGATTTGAATATCTGTTTATATATGTGTATTTTCACGGTGCACTTTATATATATTTCACATATTTATATGTATTTTGTTTATATATATAATTTTTTATATATATATATATATATATATATATATATACATATATAATTTTTTCACTTTGGTTGAATTTTGGCATTCTTTGTTAAAATATCTTTTCTGCCAAATAGGGATAGCGCGGATTGTCCTCTTTACAAAGATGACTCCAATAACTGGGTAGCACCCCTACCCTTTCGTCTCCCAAGAGAGAGATTGCCCAACAACTTACAGCAGGCCATCAGTAGATTCTCCTCCTTAAAGCGAAACTTAAGCAGGAAACCAGAGATGCAAAAGCACGTTGTGGACTTTATGCAAAATGTATTTGACAGAGATCATGCAGAGCCTGCTCCCCCACTAAAGGAGGAAGAAGAATGCTGGTACCTTCCATCCTTTGGCGTGTATCACCCACGCAAACCAGACCAAATCAGAGTTGTCTTTGATGCCAGTGCTCAGCATGAAGGTGTTTCTCTTAACAACATGCTCCTTACGGGACCCAACTTGAACAACAGTCTAATAGGAGCCTTGATTTGTTTCAGACAAGAGCCTGTAGCAGTAATGGCTGACATTCAACATATGTTTCACTGCTTCATCGTCAGAGAAGACAACAGAAACTACCTCAGGTTTCTATGGCACAAGGACAATGACCTCAACAAGGAAGTTATAGATTATCGCATGAAGGTACATGTTTTCGGTAACAGTCCTTCCCCAGCAGTGGCAACTTATGGGCTAAGGAGAACAGCTCAGACTGGAGAAGTTGAATATGGATCTGATGCCCGTCAATTTGTTGAAAGAAACTTCTACGTTGACGACGCACTTAAGTCCTTTCCAACTGCTAAAGAAGCAATTGATCTTCTCACCAGAACAAAGGAGATGCTGTCTGTAGCAAACCTTAGACTGCACAAGATTATATCCAACAGCCAGGAACTTATGAATGCCTTTCACTCTGAGGACTATGCCACTAGTCTAAAAAACCTTGACTTAGGTACAGATGTGCCTCCTGTACAGCCAAGTCTGGGTTTGTTGTGGAACATCAAGCAAGACAAATTCACCTTCCAAGTGTCAACTTGTGACAAACCCTTCACTAAGAGAGGAGTCCTGTCCGTGGTGAATAGCATCTATTACCCACTGGGTTTCCTTGCTCCAGTTACCATTCAAGGTAAGATTTTACTAAGACAGTTGTCTACTGAGAACATAGACTGGGATACTCCCTTGCCTAGTGAGAATCAACACAAGTGGGAAAGGTGGAGATATTCTTTGAAGTCATTAGAAAAACTTCAGATTCCCCGTTGCTATGTTCCAGGTTCCACTTCAACTGCTAACCGGAGAGAGATTCATATTTTCTCTGATGCATCAGTTGAAGCTATTGCTGCAGTAGCCTATTTGAAGACCTCTGAACTGATTGGAGAATCACACTGTAGTTTTGTCCTAGGCAAGGCAAAACTCACACCCAAGCCTGCACATACCATACCAAGACTTGAACTTTGTGCAGCCGTGCTAGCAGTAGAAATTGCCGAGGTCATACGAAGTGAAATGGACACTAGAATTGATTCTTTCACCTTCTATACAGACAGTAAGGTAGTACTTGGTTACATAAACAACCAAACAAAACAATTTTATGTGTACGTCAGCAACAGGGTTGAACGTATCAAGAGATTCTCTCTACCAAGTCAATGGCATCACGTTCCCACTGAACTCAACCCAGCTGACTGTGGGACCAGAGCCGTGTCACCTGCTGCTCTTCAGGACAGCTTTTGGCTGTCACCTCCAAGGTTTCTGTGTGAGGACTCCTACTCATCCACTATTGACACCACCTATGGGCTAGTAAACCCTGAAGATGATAAGGAAATAAGAACTGTGAACATCTCACTACACACTTCTGTAAGTACAAAACAGAAGCTACGGTCACACCGTTACAAGCATCAATGGAAGCAGGTGCAGCATCTAGCCAATGTGTTCTGGCATCGCTGGAAGAAAAAGTATCTTCCCCACCTTCAAGGTCGTAACAAATGGCAAGCATCTAAGCCGAATCTTAAAGCGGAGCTCCGCCGGAAAAAAAAATATTAAAAGCCAGCAGCTGCTGGCTTTTAATATTTGGACACTTACCTGTCCTGGAGTCCAGCGACGTCCGCAGCAGAGGACGAGCGACCGCTCGTCGCTCTGCTGCTCCCTCCGCCATCCTCGCTGAGGGAACCAGGAAGTGAAGCCCTGCGGCTTCATGCCCGGTTCCCTACGGCGCATGCGCGAGTCGCGCTGCGCCGTTCTGATTGGTGCTCCTGTGTTCTGGGAGCCGAGTGTCTCCCAGAACACCAAGGGAAGTCTGCGGGAAGTGATGTAACTCCCGCAGATTCCCGGAGAGAGGACTCCCGGATGTGGGTGAAAATACCTGTCTTAGACAGTTATCTTCACCCCCCTCCCCCCTGAAAGGTGTCAATTGTGACACCGGAGGGGGGGAGGAATCCAAATAGCAGAAGTTGCTATTTAGGGTGGAGCTCCACTTTAAGGTTGCAGACCTCATCCTTCTAAAAGACAAGGAAGTTTGTTGGAATGAGTGGCCTATGGATCTTATTACTAAAGTTATGCCCAGCGACGATAACAAAGTCCGGAAGGTAGAAGTCAAGGTAACCAAGGGAGGATCGACACAAACCTTTAGTCGACCAATTACAGAGTTAGTACTCCTTTTGCCAGGTGAGTGACTTGTGCAAGGACTAGCCATGCTGTTGGCACGGCGGGGAGTACATTTCTGCCATCTACAGGTTCTACTCAGAACTTTGGAATTCTTTGAAGACATCATACTGTGACTCTATGTTCCTCATCCTGTTGAACTTACCTTTATTATTTGCTTGTTGCATGTTTTTCATTACAGTTTCCAGGACATTTATCAGTATTGGACTTATTGAAAATATATATATTAGTTTAAGGTTATGAAATCTAAAGATTTCAGACGGGGAGTGTTGTGTTACACTATGTGATTATTCTTGCTCTGTCTTTAAGATCTGTCCTCTTCTTTCTAGCTGAACTATCTCTCTCACCGTAGTTCTTTATATTTCTCCTCCACTTCCTGACTCTGGTCATTAGTCCTGTATTTCTTCCATGCTAAACATCTTACATGTGGCTTACAACTGCAACGTTTTTCTACCTATGAATATCCATCATTAAACGGAACATTCGAAAGGATTCATCGTCTGTCGTCCTAACTGTGAGTTTATTCATTGAGTTAAACTGCCTGTATCGATGCAAGGGATGAATATCAAACCAGCTTGAGTAAGGCCTACTTTAACCTGGAGATGAACTTTATCGCTTTGTAGTTGAGACAGAACACACGCACTAACAAACCCCTAGCCAAACACAGCAATCCAGCTAATGAAAGGGGGTGGATGCTTGGGGGCAGGAGGGGCTCAGGCAACCCAAAAGTGGTTTGGATTGGTAAAGGCAGCTCACAGTCTTTGGAAAATGGAATGGAGTGTAGAGTTCCCCTTTAAAAGCAAAAACTAGCCCAAATAAAACATATGCATTAGAGGGGGAAGGTTAAATGCCCTTTTATAAGGAGCTAGAGTAGTGAGAGTCTTTTTACATAATTTTAACAAGGTACATGTAACATGTTAACAACGTAACATGCTAACATGACCTGTGTGCAAATATCCTTAAAAAAAGACAAGTTTAGAGGTGCGCCTGTTCAACCCACGCAAATGCATTTACGTTACTTGACATTTACTAAGATTTTGCCGGTGCAGTGAACCAACGCATTTGAACGTGCGCAAATTACGCTTAAATTAACCACTTCCATACAGGGCTTTTTGTACCACTTCAATTCCCGGGCCTATTCTAGCACTTCTCTCCTACATGTACAAATCATCATTCTTTTGCTAGAAAATGACTCAGAACCCCCAAACATTATATATGTTTTTTTAGCAGACACCCTAGGGAATAAAATGACGGTCATTGCAACATTTTTTCTTGCACGATATTTGCGCAATAATTTTTCAAACGCCTTTTTTAAAAAAAAAATGGTTTCATGAATTAAAAAATAACAAAACAGTAAAGTTAGCCCAATTTTTTGAGAAAAAATGAAAGATGATGTTACGCCGAGTAAATAGATACCTAACATGTCATGCTTTAAAATTGCGCACACTCATGGAATGGCACCAGACTTCGGTACTTAAAAATCTCCATAGGCGACGCTTTAATTTTTTTTACAGGTTACCAGGTTAAAATTACAGAGGAGGTCTAGTGCTAGAATTGTTGCACGCGCTCTAACACACGCGGCGATACCTCACATGCGTGGTTTGAACGGCGTTTACATATGTGGGCGACTTACGTGTGCATTCGCTTCTGATCACGAGCTACCGGGGACAGGGGCGTTTTCAATTTTTTTTATTATTATTTATTTATTTATTTTACTTATTTATTTATTTGTTTACAATTATTTTACTTTTTTTTTTTTTGATCACTTTTATTCCTATTACAAGGAATGTAAACATCCCTTGTAATAGGAATGTGTGTGACAGGTTCTCTTTATTGAGAGATGCGGGGTCAATAAGACCCCACATCTCTCCTCCAGGCTGGAAAGCATGAGATCAGTGAAAATTTTTTGATGCTTGATGCAGCCAGAGCCGCTGAGTGTGTGAGCAGAAAGGAGAGAGAGAGAGGAGCTGTCAGCTCGATGTCGGGGTGGGCGGGACCCGGCCGGGGTGGGCGGGACCCAGCAGCTATATCACACCAGCTAATGGGATGGTATCTGGGCGGGTCGCTATGTGTATGTGGCCCCGCCCCCTTTCTAAAGCAGCCCAATCATTGGCTGATGTAATTTAGCTGCTGGGTCTGCAAAATCAGTGCAATCTGTCAGTGCCGCCAGCCAGTGCCACCGCCAGCCAGTGCCACCCGCCACCGCCAGCCACCGTCAGCACCACCCGCCACCTTCAGCGCTACCGCCAGCCAGTGCCACCCGCCACCTCCAGCCAGTGCCACCCGCCACCGCCAGCCAGCCAGCGCCACCGCCAGCCAACGCCACCCGCCACCGCCAGCCAGCACCACCCGCCGCCAGCCAGCGCCGCCCGCCACCGCCAGCCACCGCCAGCCAGCGCCAGCGCCAGCCACCGCCAGCCAGCGCCACCGCCAGCCAGCGCCACCCGCCACCGCCAGCCAGCGCCACCGCCAGCCAGCGCCACTGCCAATCAGTGCCATCTGTCCCAAACTAGTGCCATCTGTCAGTTCCAAACCAGTGCCACCTGCTAGTGCCAATCAGTGCCAGTCAGTGCCAATAGTGCCATCTGTCAGTTCCAAACCAGTGCCACCTGCCAGTTCCAAACCAGTGCCATCTGTCAGTTCCAAACCAGTGCCACCTGCTAGTGCCAATCAGTGCCACCTGCCAGTGCCAATAGTGCCATCTGTCAGTTCCAAACCAGCGCCATCTGCTAGTGCCAATCAGTGCCACCTGCCAGTGCTAATCAGTGCCTCCTGCCAGTTCCACACCAGTGCCACCTGCCAGTTCCAAACCAGTGCCACCTGCCAGTGCCAACTGTCAGTTCCAAACCAGCGCCATCTGCTAGTGCCAATCAGTGCCACCTGCCAGTTCCACACCAGTGCCACCTGCCAGTTCCAAACCAACGCCATCTGCTAGTGCCAATCAGTGCCACCTGCCAGTGCTAATCAGTGCCTCCTGCCAGTTCCACACCAGTGCCACCTGCCAGTTCCAAACCAGTGCCACCTGCCAGTGCCAACTGTCAGTTCCAAACCAGCGCCATCTGCTAGTGCCAATCAGTGCCACCTGCCAGTTCCACACCAGTGCCACCTGCCAGTTCCAAACCAGTGCCACCTGCCAGTGCCATCTGTACTGAGGACATCAAGTGTGTGCTAGAGTGACGGGAGTAAGCAGGAAGGAGTGGAGTGGGTGAGGTTTTTTTTTTTTTTTGTTTTTTTTTAATCGGCCACACAAAAATCGGCCACAAAAATCGGCCACAAAAATCGTCCATCGGCCGCCCAAATTTCTAAATATCGGCATCGGCATGCGAAAAACCCATATCGGTCGACCTCTAATCTGAGTGATGCCTCTAGCTGCAGGCATCATTCAGATATCCCCCTACAAAGATCCCATCTGTGGACGTCATTTGACTATGGCTGGGTAGGGAAGTGGTTAAAAAGACCTCACGCAGTTCTAAACGTACTTGCAGGCGCAGCAGGCTTGTTCTGAAAAAATTACTTTCTCATTCTATTTTGGCCATATTTGTTACTTGGGCAGTTGTTACTATACTTCCTCACATCACCCCATAATATTGGCACTTCCAGCTTCTTTTCATTTTGATTCGAAGATGCCTTGCGCCAGGTCCATAGTGGTGCACTGATCGCCTCCTCCCGTGCGCCGAGAACACTTTAGTAAATGGGGAATAGCGCTATGTTACCGGCGCAAAGGTTTGGTAAATACCAAAACGTACATTGCGCCTCGTCGTGCGCCTCAACTCAAGGCGCAAACGGTTTGTAAATCAGCCCCAATGTGTTGTCTCTGATGCTGTCCCTGAGAATTGTAATGTTATCTGTTGCCCCAGTGGCAAGGTCCGTTTGGGCGAAACACGCATGGCAGCGTTTCAGCAGTGACGTCATCCCACGGGGTGTTCAATGTGGGAGTTTTTTTACATGCCGTTTGACTTTTATCTATGTGAGTAGATGCCTTATTTTATTAAATATATGTCTTTTACTGCACCACAAGCAATTCTCTCTTCCTCTTTTATATGCTGCCTTCTTTGTGGCTGAGCGGTGGACTGCCTATTTAAACTGTTGAGAAGGACGGCTCTCAGTGGCATCTTGAAATAGTGGAGATACACGCATACCCTTCCATACATTTCTCCAGTTTAGTTGCCTTTCTCTGTACTTTCTCCAGTTCCCCGATATTCTTTTTGGGCCCCGATTCTCAAAAAGGATATCGGGGAACTGGAGAAAGTGCAGAGAAGGGCAACCAAACTGATAAGAGGCATGGAGGAGCTCAGTTATGAGGAAAGATTAGATCAAATGAATCTATTCCCTCTTGAGAAGAGATTAAGGGGGGGTATGATCAACATGTACAAATACATATGTGGTCCATATAGTGAACTTGGTGTTGAGTTATTCACTTTAAGGTCATCACAGAGGACAAGGGGGCACTCTTTACATCTAGAGGAAAAAAGATTCCATCTCTAAATACGGAAAAGTTTCTTTACAGTAGGAGCTGTGAAAATGTGAAATAGACTCCCTCCAGAGGTGGTTCTGCCAAGTTCAGTAGATTGGACTCTTTCCTAAATGTACATAATATAACTGGGTACTAACATATATAGGTAAAGTTGATCCATGGAAAATCCGATTGCCTCTCGGGGGATCAGGAAGGAATTTTTCCCCCTGCTGTAGCAAATTGGAGAATGCTTTGCTGGGATTTTTTGCCTTCCTCTGGATCAACTGTAGGTGAAGGATTGTGTCTATGGGATTGTAGTATTATTATTTATTTATTTATTTTGGTTGAACTAGATGGACTTGTGTCTTTTTTCAACCTGACTAACTATGTAACATTTGGGCAGCGAGCTGTGGGAGTAGAGGTTCTAATCCAGGGGTCTCAAACTGGCGGCCCTCCAGCTGTTGCAAAACTACAAGTCCCATGAGGCATTGCAAGGCTGACAGGTACAACCATGACTTCCACAGGCAGAGGCTCTATCTTAGAAAAGATAGGCCTTTGCAACAGCTGGAAGGCTGCCAGTTTGGGACCCATGCTCTAATCCAACCACCTGTTGTACAGGATGGCATATTACAGATGTGGAAGCTGACTTCCATTCACTTTCCAATTAAGGTGTGTGGAGGCTTACACTCATTTATCCATCCATCCAGCTATTAAATTGTGTAATTGAAGATAGCAGATCCTAACCATTCATCCATCCATTGGTGAGATGTGCCCCCCATAAGTGCTGTTAGACCTCTTTGGAATAGGGGGTCTAACCCTCTGGCAGGAAGAATCTGTGTTACACATTTGGATGCACTTGTGGTAATGAGGATTTTTTACCTGTGAATTGCATTTTCGTTGAATTATGCCTCTTGAAAGACTTTTCACTAGCAAAATGTATTTTCCCTGGACTGTTTATCTATTTTTTTTCTTCCTTTTGATAGTATTGGGACTTTGATTTATTTTGATTGATTGGCAGCACTGAACTTATTATTTATATGACGGCGCAACACATGTATGGGTTTATATACTTTCTAGTGTGGATAATTAGTGAGTGCGGCTGTCAGCCCTGGAATATGCTTCACATCACTTCCTTAAAGTGAAGTTCCTACTAAAATAAAAAATTTAAAAGTCGGCAGCTACAAATACTGCAGCTGCTGACTTTTAATAAATCGGACACTCACCTGTCCCAGGGTCCAGCAATGCGGGGAAACAAAGCCCCGCTCATCTCCTCCTCCTCTCCGCGGCGCCGGAATCTCTACTGTGGGCGCCCGGCTGTGGTTTCATAGCCGTGC
Organism: Rana muscosa; assembly: GCA_029206835.1. Lineage (NCBI taxonomy): Eukaryota > Metazoa > Chordata > Amphibia > Anura > Ranidae > Rana > Rana muscosa. The sequence continues at coordinate 429,140,721 of CM055123.1, forward strand.
ACGCACTGCGCGAGCCGTGCTGCACACCGTGATGGGCCGAGCAATCATCTGGAACCTGTGATGTGTCCCAGATGATTGCCGAGAGGTAGGGGGGAGAGGTGACCTTCCTTCCGGGGGCACGGTGGCCAGGGAGGAAGTGGGAGCTGAAACCCTCTAAAAAGAGTGTTTCCAACCCCCCCCCCCGAAAAATTACATGCCATGTCAGTGGGTCACCTTCCCTTAAAGCGGAAGTTCCATTTTTGGGTGGAACTCCGCTTTAAGCATATACAGGAAGTGATGTCAAGCATGTAAAGGTAGTAATCTAGGATTCAGACAGGAAGTTCCGGGTGAGAGGTGAGACGAGAGTACAGAGGAGACATTGTTGGAAATGGCAGCAGAGGAGGTAATAAGATATTACACTTTAGATGTATTATGAAACCATGTACAGTTTTAATGCATCCCCTGAGCATGCAGTTTGAAGAATTTTTATTTTTTTTTAATATGGACCTTTTAGGCTGCCTGAAAAGACCCTTTTCCTACAGACATTATTAGTACATATCCTTCAGGCTTTGTGTTTGACAATCTCTTGTCTATTAGCCCAGAAAATGGCCATTACTGATATCGAAGGTACGGCTTCAGGATTCAAACCTTATTAGCATTTGCTGAATCAAACAGGTACATTCGGCTCATCGTTCTTTTTAATTATGGCAAATCAAAAGAACGAAAAAATACAGTGAAATTGATGCACACATTCACAACATACACATAATAATGTTATATATGAGTTTCTCACAATGTTCTAAAATGGTTACCAATATACACAGGACTCATTTATTTAATATCGTTCATGTCCCTTCATGGTAAACTTACACATTTGACATCACTGTAAATTAATCTGGTCTAGTCTAGCCCACTGAATTATGACATCTCCAGCATATGTTAGGCAAGGTTGAATTGATACGGTGAAGGACATCTTAACATCTATATTAAGAGAAAAAAAAAAAATGAAGCTCTTTTCTTGGGCTGTACAACCAACAGAAATTTTATGAGTGAAATGCTTTCTCCCGATCCTCACTGCTGAATTTTGTGTCTAATTCTCTTTCTCAAGTAACTGTAAAAGGTGGGAGATTGGGGTGAGTAAGAGTAGACAATATTGAGTAAATTTGGGAAATCGAAGTGAGGTGGGGGCGAGTCACATAATAATAGTTCCTCTAAGGGAGTAGGATAAGAAACCAACCTGCTTCTGTCCAGGAAAGATTGGATGAAAGAGGTGAGTTGTTGGTTCAAGAACCAAGTCTGTAATTCAGGTAAATTAGAGATAATATTGAATGAATGAATGAGTAACTTGTATAGCGCTACAACGTGAACTAAATCTCCTCAAGGCGCTTATGCAGCCAGTGTGCGCCTGTGTCTTCAGAAGAGGTGGGTCTTGAGCTTCTTCCTGAAGGCCAGATGGTTTTCTTCCGAGCGGATGTCCGTGGGTAGAGCGTTCCATAGCCGGGTCCTTGGACTGCGAACCTTCGTTCGCTTTTTGATTTGTATCGGGTCTTTGGGATGTGAAGGAAGTTCTGGTTAGTTGACCGGAGGGGGCGACCTGGGGTGTAGTGCTTTATTTTGACGCAGAGGTATTGCGGGGCTTTTCCTTGTGTACATTTGTGGGTGAGGCAGAGGGGTCTTGAATGTAACCCAATCCTTCATGGCTAGCCAATGGAGGGTCCTCAGGGACGGGGTGACTGATTGATATTGAGAGGGCCAGAGAGAGAATGGGCAGAAGAAAATATTGGCGCTGGCAAGCTTCACTCCAGGGACCAATAAGGGATCTATGTATACCAATGGGAAAAGACGAACTGTCAATAGTGGTGTCATTGGGCCTACCTATGCAGACATATTGGAAGTAGCGATCCACTTATTCCACTAAATTAGGGTTTAGTCTATAGGTGGCAACACAAAACCCATGTCCTGCAGTTTATTTGGCAATGTCAATGGGAGAGCTCAGAGATCACGTTGGGATAAAGACTGATCGATCTGGACCCACAACTTACATGGAAAGTTATGTAACCAGTTGAGACGCCTCGTCAGGACTGATGTTTGATAATAAAGTGAAATGTTTGGGGCACCTGTGCCTTCTTTATGGTTAGAGACAATATTTTATTACTCAGTCGAGGTTGTATCCAAATCCAGACAAAAGTAGTAAGGAGTTTGCAATTAAAAAAAAAAGAAAAAAAAGAAAGGAAGATGGGCCCCAAATTGGGAAAGTTTGAAAAGCATCCAAAAATCTGTCAATGGGGTCCATTGTCCAAGAGCATTTATCCTCCCAAACCAGGACAGCGTCTTCCTTTCATAATTTTTGATATCTATACAGTCTTATTAAAGAAGAATTCAATATTAAGAGAAAAGTGGTGAGACAAATCAGATATCAGAATATGAACCCCCAGATATTACAAAGCTGAAGAGCAAATTCGAAATGGAAAATTATTTTTCAAAAGCTGAATGGATGACATGGAAAGAGAAACACTGAGTATGGGGCAGTGGATACACACGGAGGAACGTAACTCGGTAGGAGTGCATGGATACAGAGGAGAAACACAGACTGGGAGTGCACAGGAGCTGGTAATGGGAGGCTGGCTGGAACTCACAGGGGAACACATTGGTGCAGATAACTGACTGAAGTGGAAAGAGTTGTTAGACAAGGTGGTGAAGAAGAAAATTTGAAGAATGGATGCTGGCAGCACAGGGTCACTGGACAATCACAAGATCAGGCTCAGGAGTTTAGGCTGGAATGACTGGGAACTGCTGAGACACAGAGGAGCTGGATGGACACTAGAAGTCATGGAGACCATACTGACTAACACTAGACAGATCACCTGAGAACACAGGGGGTCTGGCAGCTACCGTGTGGATGTGTGAATCAAAAAGTGAGCAACCGCTTGTTCTACCTTTAAGACAGTGCCCCTTGTGTGATTGGCTGCAGCGCTGCAGGAAGCAGGCCGACACAGAGGGAATGACCTGCAGTTGGAGCATGGAAGAGGTAAGTGTGACACACAATCCTTTCTACAGTAACTCCACCTCCGAAAATCAATACTATCATCTCTTGCAGCTCTCCTCCCACCATCCACACTACATTCTCCGACAGCTCTCCTCCACCATCCACACTACATTCTCCGACAGCTCTCCTCCACCATCCACACTACATTCTCCGACAGCTCTCCCCCACCATCCACACTACATTCTCCGACAGCTCTCCTCCACCATCCACACTACATTCTCCGACAGCTCTCCTCCTACTATCCACACTACATTCTCCGACAGCTCTCCTCCACCATCCACACTACATTCTCCAACAGCTCTCCTTCACCATCCACACTACATTCTCCGACAGCTCTCCTCCACCATCCACACTACATTCTCAGACAGCTCTCCTCCACCATCCACACTACATTCTCAGACAGCTCTCCTCCACCATCCACACTACATTCTTCGTCAGTTCTCCCCCACCATCCACACTACATTCTCCGACAGCTCTCCTCCACCATCCACACTACATTCTCTGACAGCTCTCCCCCACCATCCACACTACATTCTCCGACAGATCTCCTCCACCATCCACACTACATTCTCCGACAGCTCTCCTCCACCATCCACACTACATTCTCCGACAGCTCTCCTCCACCATCCACACTACATTCTCCGACAGCTCTCCTCCTACTATCCACACTACATTCTCCGACAGCTCTCCTCCACCATCCACACTACATTCTCCAACAGCTCTCCTCCACCATCCACACTACATTCTCAGACAGCTCTCCTCCACCATCCACACTACATTCTCAGACAGCTCTCCTCCACCATCCACACTACATTCTCTGACAGCTCTCCCCCACCATCCACACTACATTCTTCGTCAGTTCTCCCCCACCATCCACACTACATTCTCCGACAGCTCTCTTCCACCATCCACACTACATTCTCCGACAGCTCTCCTCCACCATCCACACTACATTCTCCGACAGCTCTCCTCCACCATCCACACTACATTCTCTGACAGCTCTCCTCCCACCATCTACACTACATTCTCCGACAGCTCTCCTCCACCATCTCAATCCAGTGATGTGCACGAGTGCCTCATCTCTCCAGGGACTCTTACTCCTCATTGGCTGAGGCAGGAGCCATTGGCTCCCACTGCTATTAATCAAAGCCAATGAGGGGAGAGAGGGGGCAGGCCAAGGCTCCATGCCTGAATGGACTCGCAGAGCTGCAGCTCAGGAACGAGCCTCCTTTGGTGACCCCATAGCAAGCGGTTTACTCTAAGAGCACTCAGCAGGTGGGAGGGACCAGGAGCACCAGCGGGAGACCTGAGAAGAGGAGGATCAGAGCTGCTCTGTGCAAAACCATTACACAGAGCAGATAAGTATAACATGTTTAGTGTAATATCCCTGAGGAAAGCTCACCCATATGAATTCTCTGGTGCTGCACAAGGTTGCCTTTCTTAGTGAAAAATTTCCCGCACTCTGAACATGAAAGAAGGATGCTCACCTGATGTTCAATGAGGCATTCTTTAGGAGTGAAAGATTTCTTCCATTCTGAAAATCACTAAGGACACTCACCCATGTGAACTATTTGATGTTTCACAAGTGTTCCTTTCTCAGTGAAAGATTTCCCGCACTCTGAACATGAATAAGGACGCTCACCTGTGTGAATTCTCTGGTGTTTAACAAGGTCTCCTTTATGATTGAAAGATTTCCCGCACTCTAAACATGAATAAGGACGCTCACCTGTGTGAATTCTCTGGTGTTTAACAAGGTCTGCTTTATGATTGAAAGATTTCCCACACTCTAAACATGAATAAGGACGCTCACCTGTGTGAATTCTCTGATGTTGAACAAGATCTCCTTTCTGAGTGAAAGATTTCCCGCACTCTGAACATGAGTAAGGATGCTCACCCGTGTGAATTCTCTGATGTGTAACAAGGTTTCCTTTCTGAGTGAAAGATTTCCCACATTCTGAACATGAATATGGACGCTCATTCATGTGAATCCTTTGATGTTTGACATGTAGATCTTTTCTTCTGAAAGATTTCCCGCACCCTGAACATGAATAAGGACGCTCACCCGTGTGAATTCTCTGGTGTTCAGCAAGTTTTCCTTTCTGAGTGAAACATTTCCCGCACTCTGAACAGGAATATGGACGTTCTCCTGTGTGAATTTTTTGGTGTCTAGTAAGTACTTCCTTCTTAGTGAAAGATTTCCCGCACTCTGAACATGAATAAGGATGCTCGCCTGTGTGAACTCTAAGATGTTTAACAAGGACTCCTTTGCCAGTGAAAGATTTCCCGCACTCTGAACATGAATAAGGACGCTCACCTGTGTGAATTCTAAGATGTGTAACAAGGGCTGCTTTTTTAGTGTAACATTTCCCGCACTCTGAACAAGGGAAAGAATGCTCACTCGTGTGAACTTTCTGGTGTCTAGTAAGTGCTCCCTTCTTAGTGTAAGATTTCCCGCACTCTGAACATGAATAAGGACGCTCACCTGTGTGAATTCTAAGATGTCTAACAAGGGCTGATTTCCGAGTGAAAGATTTCCCGCACTCTGAACATGGGAATAGATGGTCACCTCGGTGATCTCCTTCATGGGGTGAGGAAGATTCCTCGGGATTAGAAGGATCTGGTGATCTATCTGCAGTGTGAGATCTTACATGGATATTTACAATCATAGGATGTGATTGATGAGAAGATTCCCCCTGATCAGAGGGATCCATTGATGTCTCCGGACAGGAAGGTCTGTGATGTAGATTTTGTGGATTTGGATTTCCTCCTGGAGGATCCTGTGTGATGACATTATCTTCTGACTTACAATCAGCAGATAATAGAAGATGTCTCTCCGAGGAATTCCTGACATCACATCCATCTGTTGGAAAGAAGGAAAAAAAAATATAAAAAATCTCAGTAGATGACAAATAACTGGAGTTTTAGCTCCTCCCCCCCGTCAGTGGAATAAGTGGAAATGCCGATCTCACAGCTGGGCTCCTGTTCTCCCTCCAAAATCAATCAGAAAAGTCTTCACACCGAGTCCATATATGATCTGCTAATTCTAGAATAAGAAATACTTATGACTGAGGCTTCATTATCCAAAACGCGTTAGTGGATTGTTACTACATCGGATTGGCTGGATTTTATATGATGAAGAGTTTGCAGATCATATATGGACTCCAAGCTGAGTCAGCAAGAAAAAAAAGTCACGTTGGTCTAACAGTCACCACTTTCACAGAGCTCTGGCATGGAACTGGGTACAACTGTAACATCAAAATATGGAGAAAAAAAACTTCCTCCAAGATTTACAATGCTGGTGTCCTAGGGTGGCACCATCCCCCCTCCATCAGTGTGGAGACAACCTAAGCTGTTAGGGCAAGTGATGCTTTGAAGCACCACTAAAGTGACATGGGGTATACATTTTTATGATGTGTTTTTGATGCTTCGGTGGTGCTTCAGTGATGCTCTTTTTAAGCTTTGTTGAAGTTTGGCAGATGCCCTGTGTGTGGATATTTCATACCTGCAATTTCTCCAAAACAAAGCAAAGCGAACGCTGAATTAAAGTCTCTCAAAAGCTGCAGGTGCTTCAAGCGAGTGTTGTCACAGACTTCTATGGAGGCTTTGAAGACGCTTTGAAGCACCACTAAAGTGACATGGGGTATAATTTTGAAGCGAAGCCGAAGCAAAAGCATTGCACGATCCACATTGGTTCATGTATGGGCTCTGTTGGACGGATCATTGATCGATCATTATGCAATGTTGTGTGACTTGTATTGGTCTATATATGGACCCCATTGGACAGAACTTGTATCTTTACGTCTCCACGTTGTTGTATAGAGTCCGGTGATCATGGTTGGTTCCTTGTCTGGGTTACGGATATACTTATCAGAAAGTACGAATAAAAAAAAGACCGAAAATTTTGAAAAAAAAAAAAGTTTATTTGTTTCTGTTAATTTTTTTTGTAAATAAGTACATTTTCTTCTTCAATGACTGGCACCAATGAGGTGGCACTGATAGGCACTCATAGGCGGCACTGATGGGCACTTATGGGTGGCACTGATGGGCACTTATGGGTGGCACTGAGGGGCACTGATGAGTAGCACTGATTACTCTGGTGGGTGGCATTGCTGGGCATCACTGTTTTTATTAGTACTATTATGGTGCCAGTCAGTGCCCATTTGTGGGCACTGATTGGCATATGTTGGCCATGTTTTGGAACATGTGGATAGCCATGGGGGATGTACCTGGCTATCCACATGTTGAAAGTTTCCCTGGTGGTCCTGGCGGCTTCCCTGATGGTCCAGTGTGGGCATCTGAGGAGGGGCCGCTGCGCTGATAAACAATCAGCGCGAACCCCCCCCCCCCGTCAGGAGAGCCGCCGATCGGCTCTCCTCTACTCGTGTCTGTCAGACGCGAGTGAGGAAGAGCCGATCAATGGCTCTTCCTGTTTACATCGTGATCAGCCGTGATTGGACACGGCTGATCACTGCAACGGTCTTCAGTTCCTGCCTGTTCTTGGGGCATTTTCCCTTCAGTTTTGTCTTCAGCAAGTGAAATGCATGCTCAATCGGATTCAGGTCAGGTGATTGACTTGGCCATTGCATAACATTCCACTTCTTTCCCTTAAAAACCTCTTTGGTTGCTTTCGCAGTATGCTTCGGGTCATTGTCCATCTGCACTGTGAAGCGCCGTCCAAGTTCTGAAGCATTTGGCTGAATATGAGCCGATAATAATATTGCCCGAAACACTTCAGAATTCATCCTGCTGCTTTTGTCAGCAGTCACATCATCAATAAATACAAGAGAATCAGTTCCATTGGCAGCCATACATGCGCACGCCATGACACTACCACCACCATGCTTCACTGATGAGGTGGTATGCTTTGGATCATGAGCAGTTCCTTTCCTTCTCCATACTCTTCTCTTCCCATCACTCTGGTACAAGTTGATCTTGGTCTCATCTGTCCATAGGATGTTGTTCCAGAACTGTGAAGGCTTTTTTAGATGTTGTTTGGCAAACTCTAATCTGGCCTTCCTGTTTTTGAGCCTCCCCAATGGTTTACATCTTGTGGTGAACCCTCTGTATTCACTCTGGTGAAGTCTTCTCTTGATTGTTGACTTTGACACACATACACCTACCTCCTGGAGAGTGTTCTTCATCTGACACACATACCTGTACACCTTTCTCCTGGAGAGTGTTCTTCATCTGACACACATACACCTACCTCCTGGAGAGTGTTCTTCATCTGACACACATACACCTACCTCCTGGAGAGTGTTCTTCATCTGACACACATACACCTTTCTCCTGGAGAGTGTTCTTCATCTGGCCAACTGTTGTGAAGGGTGTTTTCTTCACCAGGGAAACAATTCTTCGCTCATCCACCACAGTTATTTTCCGTGGTCTTCCAGGTCTTTTGGTGTTGCTGAGCTCACCGGTGCGTTCTTTCTTTTTAAAGCGGAGGTCCAAAAGCCAGCAGGTACAAATACTGAAGCTGCTGACTTTTAAAAAATGGACACTTACCTGTCCAGCGCGCCCGCAATGTCGGCAGACAAGGCTGAGCAATCGCTCGATCCTCAGATGCTGCTGCCGCCATGCTCGGTGAGGGAATCAGGAAGGGAAGCCTTGCGGCTTCACTGCCCAGTTCCCTACTGCGAGTAGCGCGGCGCGCCGTCACTGGTCCCCGCTCTCTCCTGGGAACAGTGTTTTTCCCAGGATACAGCAGGGGGGACGGGAAGTGGCGTAGATTCCCAAATACCTGTCTTAGACAGGTATCTGCACCCCCCCTCCCCTTGAAAGGTGCCAAACGTGTCACCGGAGGGAGGGTTCAGAAAAGCGGAAGTTCAATTTTTGGGTGGAACTCCGCTTTAAGGATACCCCAAACAGTTGATTTGGCCACACCTAATGTTTTTGCTATCTCTCTGATGGGTTTGTTTTGTTTTTTTAGCCTAATGATGGCTTGCTTCACTGATAGTGACAGCTCTTTGGATCTCATATTGAGAGTTGACAGCAACAGATTCCAAATGCAAATAGCACACGTGAAATAAACTCTGGACCTTTTATCTGCTCCTTGTAAATGGGATAATGAGGGAATAACACACACCTGGCCACGGAACAGCTGAGCAGCCAATTGTCCCATTTACTTTTGGTCCCTTGAAAAGCGGGAGGCACATATACAAACTGTTGTAATTCCTACACCGTTCACCTGATTTGGATGTAAATACCCTCAAATTAAAGCTGAAAGTCTGCAGTTAAAGCACATCTTGTTCGCTTCATTTCAAATCCATTGTGGTGGTGTATAGAGCCAAAAAGATTAGAAATGTGTCGATGTCCCAATATTTATGGACCTGACTGTATGTCTCTAGTACGTGCATGTGTGTGCACCTGCATGCACATATATGCTCATTTTAGACAAATGTTTTTATATTGACTATGGTTTTTATTCTTCCTTTCTCTTTACACTATATGTATTTATATAAATTATTCCAAATTATTTACTGGTGTTGTTCATGTATTGTATATACAATGTTTATATATGATTGTTGGTCCATGTCTGTGTGTGTATGGGAGATTTCTCGATATGCACTGGATTTTGGACCTTCAGTTTGATTTTGTATTTGAATCTTTACTCAGATGCTGTTTGGGGCTGAAGTTTTGTGATTGATGGGGCTGTGTACTATTGCTGATTATCACCGCCCCCGAAATAGGGATGAGCGTTGAATTCGACTCGAACATCGGCGGTTCGCTTGTTCGAAGATCGAACATTATGCGCCAAAAACGAGTTGTGCGTCACGGGCCAAAATGCACTGCGTCATTGCAGTGCATTGCTGGCTGATGATTTGCCAATCATGCACTATGACCCGCATGCTTTGGCCAATCACAGCGCGGAGAGGAGAGGAGAGGAGGAAGGGGGGCTTTATTTCAGTTAGCAATAGCTAGATTGAGAAGACAGTTGATTGAGCTAGTTAGATGCAGTATTCCAGTATTTATATGCATTGCACTGTATGTATGTATGTATGTATGTATGTATGTATATATATATATATATATATATACATATATACACACACACACACACATACATACACACACACACTGTAGACAGTTTAGCTAGATCTCATTGCAGAGCGTTCCTGTTCTATTCCTACTGATAATACAGGCAGGCAGTTGATTGTGCTAAGCTGTAGTATATTAAGTCAGTGTACTGTATACTGGGCACAGTGTGCAGCTAAACCTGACTGCAGACAATTCCTTGTGTACCTATTCCAATACATCAAATACAGTATGTCTGGAAGGCCAACAAGGAGAGGCAGACACTCACAGGCCAATAAAAGAGGGCAAGCAGGCTCTGTGTCTAGAGGCAACAGTGCTGATCGTGGACACAGTGCATCCTCATCAGCACGTGGCCGTGGGGCACGCTTGGCCTTTTTTCGGTAGCTGGCCGTGTTGAGCAGCAACATGCCGAAGAGTTGGTAGAGTGGATGACCAAGCCGTCCTCACCCTCTCTCACCCAGGCTCAGTGTACTTTGTCTGCCAAAGCAGCTGTCAAAGCGGCCTCTTCCCTCGGCTCAATGGCATCAGTCACTCCTTCCCTAGCCCCACCATGTCCTGAGGAGTCCCCCGAACTGTTTGACCAAAGTGTTGGGTACATGCTGCAGGAGGATGTGCAGCATTTTGAAGGCTCCGATGATAGTACCCAGCTTGAGGAAGGCAGTAACGTGAGCCCAGAGAGAGGGTGTGCCCAAGAAGGACAGCAAACTGGCAGTCATGTTCCGCTAGCTGCAGCATACTGCCAGGTTTGCTCCAGTGACGAGGAGGGAGGGGATGATGAGGTCACTGACTCTACGTGGGTGCCTGATAGGAGAGAGGAGGAGGCACATCTCCAACGAGGCAGGATGCCCTCCAGGGGCCAGCTTAAGGGCAGCCAACCGACTGCATCACACCGCAGAGCTCCGCATGTGCAGGGCGCTGCTGTCTCTGCTTGTAAAGATCTTTGGTGTGGGCCTTTTTTGAGACGTGTGCAGCAGATCGCACTGTTGCTATTTGCAACATATGTCTGAAGCGTATCTTGCATGGCCAAAACATCAGCCGCTTGGGCACCACATGCTTGACCAGACATATGTCGACCTGCCATGCAGTCCGTTGGCAAGCGTACATAAAAGACCCACACCAAAGAACAAAGCAGTCATGTTCCAGCAGCTGCAGCATACTGCCAGATTGGCTCCAGTGATGAGGACGGAGGGGATGATGAGGTCACCGACTCCACGTTGGTGCCTGATAGGAGAGAGGAGGAGGAGGAGGAGGAGGAGGAGGAGGAGGAGGCACGTCTCCAACAAGGCAGGATGCCCTCCGGGGGCCAGCGTAAGGGCAGCACACCGACTGAATCACACCGCAGAGCTCCGCCTGTGCAGGGCGCTGCCTCTGCCCGTTATTCTAAAAGTTCTTTGGTGTGGGCCTTTCTTGAGTCGAGTGCATCAGATCGCACCGCTGCTGTTTGCAACATATGTCTCAAGCGTATCTCGCGTGGCCAAAACATCAGCCGCTTGGGCACCACATGCTTGACCAGACATATGTTGACCTGCCATGCAGCTCGTTGGCAAGCGTATCTTAAAGACTCACACCAAAGAACAAAGCGGACCTCTCCTTGCTCCTCATCAGCTGGGATCTCCAACCCCACGATACCTTCAGTCCTCTCAGAAACCTGCACTGAGAGGAATGAAGGTGTAGAATTAGGTGTGTCACTGCCAAGTACTTGCGGGCAATCTGCTATCGGTACACCAACGTCCGATTGTACCAGGCAAATTTCCCTGCCCCAGCTGCTGCACCGCTGAAAGAAATTTGCTCCCAGCCATCCACATGCCCAGCAGTTGAATGCTAGCTTGGCTAAATTGCTAGCACTTCAACTGCTGCCTTTTCAGTTGGTAGACTCGGCCCCCTTCCGTGAGTTTGTGGAATGTGCGGTACCTCAGTGTCTTGGCCTCGCTGAACAGGGCGGTCAGCGGTAAGGTGCGTATTACCGCTGACTCATGGTCCAGCAGGCATGGACAGGGACGTTACCTATCTTTCACGGCGCACTGAGTGACTCTGCTGGCAGCTGGGAAGGATGCAGGACAGGGTGCAGTAGTGTTGGAGGTTGTTCCGCCACCACGCCTCCAAAATGCTACTAGTAGTGATTCTGACACACCTCTCTCCTCCACCCCCTCCTCTTCTTCTTCCTCCAGGCCCTCTTCCTGTGCTGATTTGTCCTCGGAACCAGTGGTACTCCGTAGGCATTCAAGGGGCTACGCAAGTACGCAGGCAAAGAGATGCCATGCGGTGCTTGAGCTGGTGTGCTTGGGGGCAGAGATTCTGTCAGCTCTGCAGGGGCAGGCTCAGAGGTGGATGACGCCACGCCAGCTTAAGCCAGGAATGGTGGTTTGCGACAATGGCACCAAACTCCTCTCCGCCCTGCGACAGGGACACCTGACCCATGTGCCCTGTTTGGCTCACGTCCTTAACTTGGTGGTTCAGCGGTTCTTGGGCAGGTACCCGGGCTTACAGGATGTCCTGAGGCAGGCCAGGAAAGTCTGTGTGCATTTCCACCGGTCATATATTGCCAGTGCTCGGCTGGCTGTCCTCCAAAAGAAATACAACCTGCCCAATAACCGCCTAATCTGTTACATGCCCACCAGGTGGAACTCAACGTTGGCCATGCTGCAGCAGCTGCACACGCAGCAGAGGGCCATCAATGAGTACATGTGCGAATATGGCACCAGGACAGGCTCAGGGGAGCTTGCTTTTTTTTGCCACATCAGTGGGTCATGATCAGGGATGCATGCACTGTCCTGTCACCATTTGAGGAGGCCACGAGGATGGTGATCAGTGACAGTGCATGCATCAGTGACACTGTCCCTCTTGTCCACCTGTTGGAGCACACGCTGCGTGGAATAATGGACAGGGCACTTGAGGCAGAACAGAGGGAGGAAGAGGAGGACTTCCTTACCTCTCAAGGCCCCCTTTATCCAGACAGTGTTCCTGCTGGCCTGCCGATCACACAGGAAGAGGAGGAGGAGGAGGATTGTGTCAGCATGGATGTGGAGCCTAGCACTCAGCATCAGCAGCAGTCTTCAAGGGATCATTTACAGTCCCAAGAAACCCATGGACTGGTACGTGGCTGAGAGGAGGTGGCTGCGGATCATGTCGTCCTTAGTGACCCAGAGGACTCCGGACCGAATGCCTCCGCAAACCTACGCTGCATGGCCTCCCTGATCCTGCAAAGCCTGCGAAAGGATCCTCGTATTCGTGGTATCAAGGAGAGGGATCATTACTGGCTGGCAACCCTCCTTGATCCACGTTACAAGGGTAAGGTTGCGGACCTTATCCAGCCGTCGCAGAGGGAGCAGAGGATGAAACATCTTCGGCAGGCCTTGCAGAAAGGTTTGCGCAACAGGTTTCCAAAGCCTGGGAGGTTACAAATTCCTGGTCCTGGACAACGTGTTGCTGAGGCTTCGGTCAGTCACAGAAGGAGCGGTGGAGAAGGTGGCCGTCTGACTGATGCGTTCAGACAATTTTTTAGTCCGCAGCCCCACGGTATGATCAGTTCCAGCAACCATAGCCAGCGTCTTATTTACATGGTGCAGGAATACCTAGGGGCAAGATCAGACTTGGACACCTTTCCCACCGAAAATCCTCTGGGTTACTGGGTCTTGAGGATGGATCACTGGCCAGAGCTTGCACAGTATGCAATTGAGCTACTGGCCTGTCCTGCATCCAGCGTTCTTTCGGAATGCACATTCAGTGCTGCTGGAGGCTTTGTAACCGATCACCCGGCGCGCCTGTCCACTGACTCGGTCGATCGGCTGACCTTCATAAAAATGAATTAGTCTTGGATCACCAGCTACCAAGCACCTTATGCAGATGTAACCGAATATATTTTTTTGAATGTGAGATCCCTTCAAGACTGCCTATGTTGATGCTGAGTGACTATCCTGTTATGCTGAGTGACTATCCTCTTCCTCCTCAATGATCATGCTGATAACTTGTAAGAACATTTTTGGCTCTGGCCAATTTTTCTGCCCCTGTTTAACAGGGGCATGTAATTACAATTTTTGCTGCAATAATTTGCAGCAGGGCTCATTCATGCACTCCAACTAGAGTTTCTATGAGGGGTTGCAGTGTTGTGGCACCAGCTCCTGTTCCTTAAGCCCCGTACACACGGTCGGACTTTTTGCCAACAAACTTTATTTTGAGCAAGTTTGACAAAAAATCCGACCATGTGTACGCTCCATCGGACAAATTTTTTTAGTTTTCATCGGACAAAAGTTTGGTCTGCAAATGGACAAACTTTTGGCCAACAAAAGTCCGATGGAGCAAAGTCCGACCATGTGTACAGAAAAGCATCGGATTTTTGTCCGATGGACAAAACAAATAATGGTAAAATCAACCAACAATAGCAGAAGTTGACCAAAGGGTGGCGGTAAAGAGCAGAAAAACCACGTGATGTTGGAAAAAGTTTTGGGAAAGTTTGCAGAAAAGTCCTGTGGTGTGTGCTATGGGTGTGCCCGGCCAACTCCGTTCGGACAAAAATCCACAGAAAAGTCAGATGGAAGTCCGACCGTGTGTACGAGGCTTAAGGCCCAATTTTTCTGCCCCTGTTCAACAGGGGCATGTAATTACAATTCTTGATCTAATATTTCACAGCAGGGCCCGTTACTGCACCCACCAAGAGTAACTGTGAGGGCTTACAGTGTTGTGGCAACACCAACACCTAAGGCCCAAATTTCTGCAGAGTATATAGGGCAGGCCCCTACTTTAGAACATCCGACTTTCAAACGACTCCTACTTACAAACGGAAGGAGACAACAGGAAGTGAGAGGAAATCTACCCCTAGGAAGGAAAATTCTCTCCTGTAAGAGTTAATATGGGAAAAACGTGTCTCCTCTCCACTGATGCTTTATCACCAATCCTTGTTTCACTAAAAACCCCAAATTTTTAAAATCCAATTGTCATTGGGACAGAAAGTGAGGTGAAATGTTCTGAACAGGTGCACACTGCACAGACAGCAAAACAAAATGTTACAGGGGTGATAACCCTTCCCTATGTTTTCCAAAAGCTTAAAAATAGATTTTTTTGGCTGGAGCTAAACTTTAAAAATGTACCTGTTCCAAAATTACAAACAGATTCTACTTAAAGAGGAGTTCCAGACTTTTTTTATGTCTATTTAAAGTCAGCAGCTACAAAAAGTGTAGCTGCTCGCTTTTAATAAACATACACTTACCTGTTCCACTGTCCAGCGACACGCCGCCTGGAGCTCCGCTCCTCTTCCCCCTTCTCCGCCGGCGCCTCCATTCATAGTGTGGGCACCCGGCCGTGACAGCCTTCGGCTTCACGTCCGGGTACTCACTGCGCATGCACGAACGGCGCAGCGCTCTGAGTGGACAGGCGATCGCCTGGGACCTGTCACGTCCCAGGTGATCGCCTTCAGGGAGGGGCTGCCAAAAGTCCATATGATGTATCGCCTAGGTGACCCCAGGGCGGAAGGAGGAAGTCCCACTCCTACTGAAGCCCCCACTCCGCCCCCAAAAAAATTACATGCCAATTGTGGAATGTAGGGGGCGAGGAGTGGATTAAGCGGAAGTTCCAAATTTGGGTGGAACTCCGCTTTAAGAACAAACCTACAGTCCCTGTCTTGTTTGCACCGCCTGTATACTGCTGTTCAGAGTATATAGGGCCAGGGGGCCCCATGCCTTTTTTTTTTATTTGGGTGTGGGCTTCCCCTTAATATCCATACAAGACCCAAAGGGGCTGGTAATGGGCTGGGGCTGCCGTTTTTATAAATGATTTTCATCCATATTGCCGGGACCAGACATTACATTAAAGCCGCAAGCAGTTTTAAATGACTTTTTTCATTTAGAAATGTCATTTTGTGCAGGGACAGTTCTAAACACGGGAAACACGCACCACTTTACAGGCAAAATATAGACACCCCCCCCCCCCCCGCACGATATTTAAAGGAATATTTCACTTTTATTTTTTCACTTTAACCACCTAAGCCCCGGATTATTTTGTTGCTAAAAGGACCAGGCCACTTTTTGCGATTTGGCACTGCATTGCTTTAACTGACAATTGTGCGGTCGTGCGATGTGGCTCCCAAACAAAATTGGCGTCCTTTTTTTCCTACAAATAGAGCTTTCTTTTGGTGGTATTTGATCACCTCTGCGGTTTTTATTTTTTGCGCTATAAACAAAAATAGAGCGACAATTTTGAAAAAAAATTCAATATTTTTTACTTTTTGCTATAATAAATATCCCCAAAATATATATATATATATATATATATATATAAAATTAAAAAAATGACCTCAGTTTAGGCCGATACATATTCTTCTACATATTTTTGGTAAAAAAAAAAAAACTGCAATAAGCGTTTATTGATTGGTTTGCGCAAAAGTTATAGTGTCTACAAAATAGGGGATAGTTTTATGCCATTTTTATTAATAATTTATTTTTTACTAGTAATGGCGGCGATCAACGATTTTTATCGTGACTGCAACATTAAGGTGGACACATCGGACACTTTTGACACAATTTTGGGACCATTGTCATTTTTACAGCGATCAGTGCTATACATATGCACTGCTTACTGTAAAAATGATACTGGCAGTGAAGGGGTTAACCTGTAGGGGGCGCTGAAGGGGTTAAGTGTGACCTAAGGGAGTGATTCTTACTGTGTGGGGGCGTGGCTTGGCGTGTGACGTCACTGATCGACGTTTCCTATAACAGACGCTCACTGACACTGCCATTAGGAAGAACGGGAAAGGTTTGTTTACACTTACCTCCCCCCGTTCTTCAGCTTTGTGACCCGATCGCGGGACACCGGCAGCGATCGGGCCCGCGGGAACAGTTACGGAGCTCATGACCGGGTTGCGATCGCGACCCACGGCTGGGATCTTAAAGGGGACGTACCTGTACACCCTTGTGCCCAGCTGTGCCATTCTGTCGACATATATCGTCGTGCGGCGGTCCTTGAGTGGTTAGGCATCATTAAAATCACTGCTCCTGAAAAAACACCCATTTTTAAAAAAAAAATTTGCATTGATACATGTCCCCTGGGGCAGGTCCCGGGTCCCCAAACCCTTTTTAGGACAATAACTTGCATATTAGCCTTTAAAAATTTGCACTTTTGATTTCTCACGTTTCGAGTCCCATAAACTTTAACGGGGTTCGAAAGTTCGTGCAAACTTTCGATCCATTCGCATGTTCTTGATGTGAACCGGGGGGTTTTCGGCTCATCCCTACCCCGGAACACCTGCAGTTACTGGGGAGGTCTATTTATGATTCTATCAGTTATTTTAGTCATTGTAATGATTAAGCACAAGATGTATGTGTGAAACGCGTCTACGTGACCTCGTGTT
The DNA here is from genome assembly GCA_029206835.1 of Rana muscosa. Lineage (NCBI taxonomy): Eukaryota > Metazoa > Chordata > Amphibia > Anura > Ranidae > Rana > Rana muscosa. The sequence goes on from CM055123.1 coordinate 429,158,120, forward strand.
GGTGTCTTTGGTGTTATCACTTTGAACAATAAAAGGCAATGGGAATTCCTGGATGTGCAGCCATTTCTTTTCTTACAAGCAAAAGCAAGGTGTAAACTGGAGTGTAAGCCAACCATTTTATTTAGTAACGAGCTTTGACTGGCGTTAAGAGAGCTTTAAAAAATCATGTCTGAAGCCCTGTTTTGAAGCAAGTGTAAAAGAGCCCTTAAAGCTCTCTGAACGCCAGTCAAAGCTGCTGTCACTAAATAAAATGGTTAGCTTACAGTCCTGATTACACCTTGCTTTTGCTTTGCTTCAAAAATTATACTCCATGGTCGCTATAGTGGTGCTTCAAAGCATCTTCAAAGCCTTCATAGAGGTCTATGACAAAGCTCACTTGAAGCACCACTTAAAGATCATCGAAGCATTTTTGAAGCAACATTGAAGCATCATCAAAGCATCACCAAAGCACCAATGAAGCATCACCAAAGCACCACTGAAGCATCATCAAAGCATTAAAAAAGCATGTTGAAGCAGTAGGCGCATTACTGTGTGTTGAAGCCGAAGCAAGTGAAAATGAGCCCGTAGTGCAACAGTTAATTAAAGGGTTAGATCACCCTTACAGAAGAACTGAAGAGCTTACCTAACACCAGATTCCCTCCCCACCCCCCTGATCTCTGCTTTACATGTAATGGTGCTGACCAATCAGATACCATCTGGTCCATCCTGGCAGCTCAGTATGGAGAAGAGAGAGCAGTGGGGTATTTCATATCCCCTGACCATTGGAGTGGTGAGAGCCCTGAGGATGGTTGATGGTAAGTACAGTGGAAACCAGGGTTGTGGGGGGGGGGGGGGTGGGGTCTGATGTAAAACCATCTGCTGCTGCTGACGTATATCATATATTAGTACAGGTACTCTGTATATACACCTAAATACACTGGTGTACCAGTATCTGTGACAACTCTGTATAAACTATTCATATTATACCAGAATACAAGGTAATGAATCTGATGGAAAATATGCAATCATGTGAAGCGTACAGTACAAGAAGCATGTGGGCCCTAACATAGGAGCCCAGCCAGGTGCCAAACTAACCTTACCTACAGAACCTCTGTGACCGGTCACCACCATTCTCTCTGCCCAGAACTGGAGGCTCCTTCTTATCACTCTTTACTCCATGACATCAAGACTTAACTCAATTGTACATTCTGTTCCCCAGTTCTCCCCAATACATTGTAAAGTCCCTTCTCTTCCAAAGTAACACAGATGGTTACACTTAACCAATAAGTTCTTTAGTTAATAAAGTTATATTTCACCGTTCTGTCCAGCTTCCATAGAAGTACATATGAGGGATATACAGAATCACAATTGTATTTCCTCTCTCTCTCTCGCTCTCTAATAACAATGTACCGGATTTGGCTGTGCGGCGCTCTTCATAACTTTTTATAGCTTAGTTGCATCCCAGTAAATGGCATCAAATGTCCAGTCCTTGGAACCAGTGCTGGGACAAGGTCTTCCAGTGCCCAGGGCAAAGATGCAAAACTGCACCCACTCCTCATTCATGATGTGCAAGTTTAGGGGATCCTACGCCGATCAGTCACTCCCTTATCTAAATCACTATCACTACTCCTATCAGCCTTGTAACAGAAGGAAGGCGCCCCCATCCCTACAGTAAACCATTGTGCCCAGGGCAGCCACACCTCCAGCCCACCCCTTGTCCCGGCCCTGCTTGGAACCCATCCAGGGGTCCAGCTAAGGGGGAAACTCCGCCACACAGTTCAGTTCAGCTCTTTACAGCATCCTCGCTGATCACCTCCCATACAGGAACAGACCACGAGGTCCGAGCCGGTTCAAAATCAGGAAGTGACACATGCAGGGGAAGGAACATCACAGCACCAAGTGTTAACTCTTACCACACCACACATTAACCCTTTAGTAGGCAAACACATATTTAACCTTTTAGAACCTGCCTATAGGATGATGTGAAGATCTGATAATTATCTCACATTTTTTTTTACACTACAATCCTTATACTTAGAACAAAAATTAGACTTTGACCTGTTTCCTCCATAGTGTCTGTTACTTACCTGTGTCAATATGTAGAGAAATGTCCTCCTGTTCACTTTTCACAATCATCCCAACCTCCTCTGTGAATGGCTGATCACCCCCCACATACGTCTCTACTTCTTCTTTAACCTCAGCTTTTATATTAATCTGTTCTTCACCCTACACCAAAAATAATAGAAAACATCTATTAAAGTCACCTCAAGGCAGACATAAAGGACACAAATGACACGTCATTCAGTATGTACCCTCCGTTGGAAGAACACAAGTACAAAGAAGACCCACAATCAAATTTACTGGGTTTAAGACCACCAGAGGAAAAGAATGTATATAAAAAAAAAAAAAAATGGGGGGTGAAAAATGTGGGGCGCTCAAAGGAGCTAGAAACAGGGATGGGGGGTATGGGTAACAAAGGCTGCACTTGAGATGACAAAGTAAAACAAGAGACTACACAGAAGAAGAACGTCATCTCATGGCTTAGAATATATATTTAGGTCTAGATGCCCAGCCCCACCTACCTGATGATGGTGAGGGGTGGTGTGATATTCCTGTATGGAATCCCAGGAACACAGAGGAGGGGGAAATCTCTCAGCCTAAACCCCAAAGATAAAATAACAATATATAAATAGAGCAAGAGATTTAATAGAAAAATATCATCTCATAGCTTAGAATACTTTTATGTTGTAATTGCTCAGTCCCATCTACCTGATGATGGTGAGGGATGGTGTGATCTTCCTGCGTGGAATCCCGGAATTAAAAAGGATCACCCTCCTCCATAGACTGCTGATCCCCGGACTTCTCTTCTTTTTGTACTTTAACCTCAACTTTGATGTCTTTCAGTAGGGATGAGCCGAACACCCCCCTGTTCGGTTCGCACCAGAACCTTCGAATGGACCGAAAGTTCGTGCAAACGTTAGAACTCTATTAAATACAATGGACGCGAACGTTCGAAATCTAAAGTGCTAATTATAACGACTAATATGCATGTTATTGTCCTAAAAAGGGTATGGGAACCCGGGCTCTGCACCAGGGGACATGTATCAATGCAAAACTAAGTTTTAAAAACGTCCGTTTTTCGGGAGCAGTCATTTTAATGATCCATAAAGTGAAAAAAATAAAAGTCAAATACCTTTAAATATCGAACCTGGGGGGTGTCTAAAGTATGCCTGTGAAGTGGCACATGTTTCCCGTGTTTAGAACTGTCCCTGCACAAAATGACATTTGTAAAGGAAAAAAAGCCATTTAAAACTGCTTGCAGCTTTAATGTAATGTCTGCTACCGGTAATATGGATGAAAATCTTTGAGAAAAATGGCATGGCTACCCCATCACCCCCCCCCCCCCCCCCCATCTACCCCAGCCCATTATCAGCCCCTTTGGGTCTTGCATGGATATTAAGGGGAACCCTGCACACAAAATAAAAAAGGCCCTATATACTCTGAACAGCAGTATACAGGCGGTGCAAACAAGACATGGACTGTAGGTTTGTTCTTAAGTAGAATCTGTTTGTAATTTTGAACAGGTACATTGTTTAAGTGTAGCTCCAGACAAAAAATCTATTTTTAAGCTTTTTGGAAAACATAGGAAAGGGTTATCACCCCTGTAACATTTGTTTTGCTGTCTGTGCCCCCGTTCAGAACATTTCACCTCACTTTCCGTCCCAATGACAAATGTTTTTGAAAAGTGGGGTTTTTATTGAAACAAGGATTGGTAATAAAGCATCAGTAGAGAGGAGACACTTTTTTCCCATATTAACTCTTACAGGAGAGAATTTCCCTTCCTAGGGGTAGATTTCCTCTCACTTCCTGTTGTCTCCTTCCGTTTGCAAGTAGGATGTTTGAAAGTAGGGGCCTGCCGTATATACTCTGCTGAAATTTGCCCCTTACATGTTGGTGTTGCCACAACACTGTGAGCCCTCACAGTAACTCTTGGTGGGCGCTGGAACGCCCTGCTGTGAACTATTATATCAGGAATCGTATTTACATGCCATTGTTGAACAGTGGTAAGAAAAATTGGGCCTTTGGTGGTGGTGGTGTTGTCACAACACTGTAAGCCCTCACAGTTACTCTTGGTGGGCGCAGAAATGGGCCCTGCTGTGAATTATTAGATCAAGAATTGTAATTACATGCCCCTGTTAAACAGGGGCAGAAAAATTGGGCCTTAGGCACTGGTGCCACAACACTGCAACCCCTCACAGATACTGTACCTGGAGCACAGCAATGAGCCCTGTTGCAAAGCATTGCATCAAAAATTGTAATTACACGCCCCTGTTAAACAGGGGCTGAAAAATTGGGCCTAAGCCACTGGTTGCGGCACCCAGAAACAAAAAAGTTCTTCCAAGCTATCATCAAGAATCGGATCATTGAGGAGGAGGAGGAGGATAGTCAGTCAGGATAACAGGACAGTCACTCAGCATCAGCATCAGTCTTGAAGGGATGTGACATTTGAAAATAAATTATTCTGTTATATCAGCTTCAGGTGCTTGGTAGCTGGCGGTGATCCAAGACTGGTTCATCTTTATGAAGGTCAGCCGATCAACCGAGTCGGTTAACAGGCGCACCCTGTGATCCATGACAAAGCCTCCAGCAGCACTGAATGTGCGTTCCGAAAGAACGCTGGATGCAGGACAGCGGAGCGGAGGCCAGTAGCTCAATTGCATACTGTGCAAGCTCTGGCCAGTGATCCATCCTCAAGACCCAGTAAGCCAGAGGATTTTCGGTGGGAAAGGTGTCCAAGTCTGACCTTGCTCCTAGGTATTCCTGCACCATGTATATCAGACGCTGGTGATGGTTGCTGGAACCGATCATACCTTGGGGCTGCGGACTAAAAAATTGTCTGAACGCATCGGTCAGACGGCCACCTTCTCCACCGTTCCTTCTGCTACTGACCGAAGCCTCAGCAACTCGTTGTCCAGGACCAGGAGTTTGTAACCTCCCAGTCTCTGGGAACGCGTTGCACAGACCTTTCTGCAAGGCCTCCCGGAGTTGTCTCATCCTCTGCTCCCTCTGCGACCGCAAGATAAGGTCTGCAACCTTACCCTTGTACCGTGGATCAAGGAGAGTGGCCAGCCAGTAATGGTCCCTCTCGTTGATTCGAAGAATACGAGGATCCTTCCGCAGACTTTGCAGGATCAGGGAGGCCATGCAGCATAGGTTAGCTGAGGCATTCGGTCCGGAGTCCTCTGGGTCACTAAGGACGACATGACCCGCAGCCACCTCCTCCCAGCCACGTACAAGTCCACGGGTTTGTTGGGACTGTAAATCATCTCTAAAAGACTGCTGCTGTTGATGCCGAGTGCCATGCTCCACCTCCATGCTGACACAATCCTCCTCTTCCTGTGTGATGGGTGGGACAGAAGGAACACTTTCTGGGTAATGGGGGCCTTGAGAGGCAAGGAAGTCCTCCTCTTCCTGCCTCTGTTTTGCCTCAAGTGCCCTGTCCATTATTCCACGCAGCGTATGCTCCAACAGGTGGACAAGAGGTACAGTGTCACTGATGCATGCACTGTCACTGCTCACCATCCTCGTGGCCTCTTCAAATAATGCCAGGACAGTGCATGCATCCCTGATCATGCCCACTGGCGTGGTGAAAAAAAAACAAGCTCCCCTGACCCTGTCCTGGTGCCGTAGTCGCACAGGTACTTATTGATGGCCCTCTGCTGCGTGTGCAGCCGCTGCAGCATGGCCAACGTTGAGTTCCACCTGGTGGGCATGTCACATATAAGGCGGTTCTTGGGCAGGTTTAACTCCTTTTGCAGCTCAGCCAGCCGAGCACTGGCATTATATGATCTGCGGAAATGCACACAGACTTTCCTGGCCTGCCTCAGGACATCCTGTAAGCCCGGGTACCTGCCCAAGAACCGCTGCACCACCAGGTTAAAGACGTGAGCCACACAGGGCACATGGGTCAGTTGTCCCTGTCGGAGGGCGGAGAGGAGGTTGGTGCCATTGTAGCAAACCACCATTCCTGGCTTAAGCTGGCATGGCATCAACCACCTCTCGGCCTGCCCCTGCAGAGCAGACAGAACCTCTGCCCCAGTGTGGCTCCTGTCCCCCAAACACACCAGCGCAAGCACGGCATGGCATCTTTTTGCCTGCGTACTTGCGTAGTCCCTTGAATGCCTACGGAGCACCACTGGTTCCGAGGACAAAGCACAGGAAGAGGCCATGGAGGAAGAAGAAGAGGAGGGGTGGAGGAGAGAGGTGTGTCACAACCAGTAGTAGCATTTTGGAGGTGTGGGGGCGGAACAACCTCCAACACTACTGCACCTTGTCCTGCATCCTTCCCAGCTGCCAAAAGAGTGACCCAATGAGCCGTGAAAGAAAGGCAATGTCCCTGTCCATGCCTGCTGGACCATGAGTCAGCGGTAATATGCACCTTACCGCTGACCGCCCTGTCCAGCGAGGCATGGACATTGTCTTCCACATGCCGGTAGAGAGCCGGAATCTCCTTCCGTGAGAAAAAGTGGCATTTGGGAACCTGCCACTGAGGAACCGCACATTGCACAAACTCACGGAAGGGGGCAGTCTACAACTGAAAAGGCAGCAGTTGAAGTGCTAGCAATTTAGCCAAGCTAGCATTCAACCGCTGGGCATGTGGATGGCTGGGAGTGAACTTCTTTCGACGGTCCAGCAGCTGGGGCAGGGAAATTTGCCTGCTAGAATCGGACGTCGGTGTACTGCTAGCAGATTGCCCGCAAGTACTTGGCTGTGACACACCTAATTCTACACCTTCATTCCTCTGAGTGCAGGTTTCAGAGAGAACTGAAGGTACAGTGGGGTTGGAGATCCCAGCTGATGAGGAGCAAGGAGAGGTAAGCTTTGTTCTTTGGTGTGAGTCTTTAAGATACGCTTGCCAACGAGCTGCATGGCAGGTGAACATATGTCTGGTCAAGCATGTGGTGCCCAAGCGGCTGATGTTTTGGCCACGCGAGATACGCTTGAGACATATGTTGCAAACAGCAGCGGTGCGATCTGATGCACTCGACTCAAAAAAGGCCCACACCAAAGAACTTTTAGAATAACGGGCAGAGGCAGCGCCCTGCACAGGCGGAGCTCTGCGGTGTGATTCAGTCGGTGTGCTGCCCTTACGCTGGCCCCCGGAGGGCATCCTGCCTCGTTGGAGACGTGCCTCCTCCTCCTCCTCCTATCAGGCACCAACGTGGAGTCAGTGACCTCATCATCCCCTCCGTCCTCATCACTGGAGCCAATCTGGCAGTATGCTGCAGCTGCTGGAACATGACTGCCAGATTGGTGTCCTTCTTGAGCATCCTCTCTCTCTGCTCTCACGCTACTACCTTCCTCTAGCTGGGTATCATCTTAAGACCCTTCGAAACTCTGGCCATCCTCCTGGAGCATGTACCCAACACTGTGCTCAAATAGTTCGGGGGACTCCTCAGGAGGAAACGGTGGGTCTAGGGAAGGAGTGACTGATGATGACATTGATACGAGGGAAGAGGACGCTTTGGCAGCTGCTTTGCCAGTACCCTGAGCCTGGGTGAGAGAGGATGAGGAGGGCTTGGTCATCCACTCTACCAAGTCTTCGGCATGATGCGGCTCAACACGTTCAGCTGCCGAAAATAAGGACAAGCGTGTCCCATGGCCACGTGCTGATGACGATTCACCGCGTCCTCGACCAGCACTGTTGTCTCTAGACACAGAGCCTGCTTGCCCTCTTTTATTGGCTCGTGACTGTCTACCTCTCCTTGTTGGCCTTCCAGACATAGTAATGGCCTGCAGGGAGATGGGAAAACCAGCAATTGGGTAGTGTATATTGTGATGGAGGCACACAACACCCACTAACTCCAGCAGATGCCTTTATTAGAGAACAGCAATGACGGGTATATACAGGAGTATACTGTGCCACTAACTCCTGCAGATGCCTGTATTATAGAACAGCAATGACGGGTATATACAGGTGTATACTGTGCCACTAACTCCTGCAGATGCCTGTATTTGAGAACAGCAATGACGGATATACAGGTGTATACTGTGCCACCAACTTCTGCAGATGCCTGTATTTGAGAACAGCAATGACGGATATACAGGTGTATACTGTGCCACTAACTCCTGCAGATGCCTGTATTTGAGAACAGCAATGACGGGTATATACAGGTGTATACTGTGCCACTAACTCCTGCAGATGCCTGTATTTGAGAACAGCAATGACGGATATACAGGTGTATACTGTGCCACTAACTCCTGCAGATGCCTGTATTTGAGAACAGCAATGACGGGTATATACAGGTGTATACTGTGCCACTAACTCCTGCAGATGCCTGTATTTGAGAACAGCAATGACGGATATACAGGTGTATACTGTGCCACTAACTCCTGCAGATGCCTGTATTTGAGAACAGCAATGACGGATATACAGGTGTATACTGTGCCACTAACTCCTGCAGATGCCTGTATTTGAGAACAGCAATGACGGATATACAGGTGTATACTGTGCCACCAACTCCTGCAGATGCCTGTATTTGAGAACAGCAATGACGGATATACAGGTGTATACTGTGCCACTAACTCCTGCAGATGCCTGTATTTGAGAACAGCAATGACGGATATACAGGTGTATATCTGTACCACTAACTCCTGCAGATGCCTGTATTTGAGAACAGCAATGACGGATATACAGGTGTATACTGTGCCACTAACTCCTGCAGATGCCTGTATTAGAGAACAGCAATGACGGATATACAGGTGTATACTGTGCCACTAACTCCTGCAGATGCCTGTATTATAGAACAGCAATGACGGGTATATACAGGTGTATACTGTGCCACTAACTTCTGCAGATGCCTGTATTTGAGAACAGCAATGACGGATATACAGGTGTATACTGTGCCACTAACTCCTGCAGATGCCTTTATTATAGAACAGCAATGACGGGTATATACAGGTGTATACTGTGCCACTAACTCCTGCAGATGCCTGTATTATAGAACAGCAATGATGGGTATATGCAGGTGTATACTGTACTACTAACTCCTGCAGATGCCTGTATTTCAGAACAGCAATGACGGATATACAGGTGTATACTGTGCTGGGGCACACAACACCCACTAACTGCTGCAGATGCCTGAGAAAAGAACACACTGTCCCTGCCTGCCTATCTAGCTTAGAGAACAGCAATAAAGTGTAGATCCAGGTGTATACTGTGCTGGAGGCACACAACACCCACTAACTCCTGCAGATGCCTGAGAAAAGAACACACTGTCCCTGCCTATCTAGCTTAGAGAACAGCAATAAAGTGTAGATCCAGGTGTATACTGTGCTGGAGGCACACAACACCCACTAACTCCTGCAGATGCCTGAGAAAATAAAACAGAACATAGAACACACTGTCCCTGCCTATGTATCTCTTTCCCTGCACGCCAACACACTACACAAGGCCGCCGCGCTGGCGGCCTTTTATAGTGTGGGGCGTGTACTAAGCCCCCCTGAGCTATAATTGGCCACAGGCATCCTGCCTGTGGCCAATTATGGCTCTCCTCGCTGCCGGCGCTGTGATTGGCCAAGCATGCAGGGTCACAGTGCATGCTTGGCCAATCACATCGCCGGGATTGCACTGCGATGGTGCAGTGTATTGTGGGCCGTTCGCGTCACTCGAATTTGGCGCGAACGGCCCAAAACTTTCGATCTTCGTCGAACGTTTGAACAGCCGATGTTCGACTCGAACACGAAGCTCATCCCTATCTTTCAGCTCTTCAACCTAAACTCAAAATGATGAAATGGATTTATAAAAAGGAAACAAAAGATGAAATAGAAGGTTATTTTGAAGCATAGAATTCTACAATGTATTTGAGCTCTAATTGCTCAGTTCCACCTACCTGATGATGGTGGGGGATGGTGTGACCTTCCTGTGTGGAATCCCGAGAATACAGAGGACGGGGACATCTCTCTGGTGGGTTCCCATTACTGGATCCATCTGTAGGAAACACACACACTGACTGAATACATTGTTTCTATGTGTTTATCAGATGATGGGGGATCTAGGTGGGTCCTCCGTACTGCTCTCTCCTTTACAATAAAGTCTCCTCTTACCCGGTGATGTGAGGGGCGGCTGATTCTCCATCATGACGTCCTTGTAGAGATCCTTGTGTCCTTCTATATAGATTTTATAATGTGATTACCTCCTCTGCTGCCAATTCCAACAACGTCTTCTCTTTCCTTCCTCACAACTCACCTCTCACCCGGGACATCCTTTATTAGACCCCTACATCACTTCCTGTCTGCACCTGACATCACTTCCTGTCTGCACCTGACATCACTTCCTCTATAGCTGTGGTATCACTTCCTGTGTCTGTACAATCACACTGTTCTTGTCTCCTTGTTCTACTCAATATAATAGGAAAATATTGCCACCTCTATATTTATTATGTGTCTGTTCTACAATCCAGCAACTCCAGATGCACAATTAGATAAATGGCTCAATATTCACAATGTATCTGGTCTATAAACCAGAGGCTCTGGATGGACAGTTGGATAAATGATTCTATATTTAGGATGTATCTGGTCTATAAACCAGAGGCTCTGGATGGACAGTTGGATAAATGATTCTATATTTAGGATGTATCTGGTCTATAAACCAGAGGCTCTGGGTGTAAAGTTGGATAAATGGTTCTATATTTAGGATGTATCTGGTTTATAAAGAAGAGGCTCTGGATGGACAGTTGGATAAATGGTTCTGTAGCGAAGCTTACCAAGCTGACCGCTGCCGGAATTACACAGGCTATTCACACAGGGAGAATTTGCCTGCCAGCTCCTGCGGGGGATTCCCACTCCCTCTTCTCACTTACTCACACAGAGCTGTTCACTCTGCAGCCTCCCCTGTGTCCCTATTGGCAGGAGGAGGAGAGTCAATTACAGGAGCCAGTGAGAGGCAGAGGATCATGGGACATGAAGTCCCAGCAGAAACTTAACTGACTCTTAAAAGGGTGGGACTACAAATTCCAGAGGGTTCTGCAAAAAGCAGAGGGCTGGCTAAGGACTCTATTTTGGAATGCTGGAGAGTCCTCCATGAGGCAGAAAAAGACACAGATGTGATCTGAGAGGCTGCTGTTCCAGACATGGGAGTAAGTCACAAGCAAGTCTCAAGTCTTAACCTTCAAGTCTCAAGCAAGTCCCAAGTTACTGTGGCGAAAAGCAAGCAAGTCAAGTCGAGTCCCTGCTACAAGTCAAGCAAGTCAAGTCAAGTCATTTATTTTGGTCAAGTCACAAATCAAGTCAAAATACTGATCTACCCCATACTGTATAAAAATAATAGGAGGGATAACAATAAATAATATTGGTTATGTGCCCATGCCTCACTGTGCCCATGCCTCACTGTGCCCATGCTTCACTGTGCCCATGCCTCACTGTGCCCATTTCTCACTGTGCCCATTTCTCACTGTGCCCATGCCTCACTGTGCCCATGCCTCACTGTGTTCATGCTTCACTGTGCCCATGCTTCACTGTGCCCATGCGTCACTGTGCCCATGCCTTACTGTGCCCATGCCTCACTGTGCCCATGCTTCACTGTGCCCATGCCTCACTGTGCCCATGCTTCACTGTTACCATGCCTCACTGTGCCCATGCTTCACTGTGTCCATGCTTCACTGTGCCCATGCTTCACTGTGCCCATGCTTTACTGTGCCCGTGCCTCACTGTGCCCGTGCTTCACTGTGCCCGTGCTTCACTGTGTCCGTGTCTCACTGTGCCCGTGTCTCAGTGCCCGTGCTTCACTGTGCCCGTGCTTCACTGTGCCCAATGCCTCACTGTGCCCGTGTCTCACTGTGCCCATGCTTCACTGTGCCCGTCAGCCGTGTACCTGATCGCGGAGGCCATTCCAGTATTCAAAAGCCGCGCCTCCTCCTCGTCTGTGATAGGCGGAACACTCAATTTCCCAGCATTCAGTGTTCCACCTATCACGGACATCCGCTCATCCTCATAACACAGACGAGGATTAGAGGATGTCCGTTAAAGGCTGAACACTGCCTGCTGTGAAATTGAGTGTTCCGCCTATCACAGACGAGGAGGCGCGGCTTTTGAACACTGCAATGGCCGACGTCTGTCTGCATGACACACTGAACAGGTAGGCAGACGGCGGCTTGCGGTTAGTGTTAGTGGTGCCAAGTCATTGCAAGTCATATAGCCCAAGTCAAAGTCAAGTCGCAAGTCATTAGTGACAAGTCAAAGTCAAGTCGAGTCATTTATTGAACTCTGTCAAGCAAGTCGCAAGTCCTCAAACAGGTGACTCGAGTCCCCCACCTCTGGCTGTTACCCACGGAGGGGATCCATCCAGCCACAGTTCTAGAGGTTGGATGGTGACAGACATCCCATGTGAGAGGGATCCTGGATGCATCTCCAGACGTTCCTGAGGGTGTGGGCCGATTCGGTTACAAGGTGGCCAGTCGGGCCTTTCGGGGAACCTGTCGCTTGATCCTTTGGTTGCAGGAAGGGTGAGTGGGCATTGCCCTTCTTTAAAGACACGGTAGTAAGGCAACATTGCCTTACCAGTGCCCACGTTTGTAGGAACACTTGCACCCTGCTGAACAGTCACTACATTCCACTTTGCCTACTAGGATACTGCTAGCATCCCACATTCCACTTTGCCTATCAGGATACTGCTAGCATCCTACATCTCATTTGGCCTATCAGGATATTTTCAAGTACCCCTTTGTTTATTCTGCTCAACAGGACAGCAAGTGCACCAACGCCAGGCTAGCCAAACATCCTGGATATCTCCATTGTGAGGACCCTTCCTGTTACTCCTTCAGTATCAGTAATTTGGTGATTTCAGTGACTATCTTTAAAAGGGGAACTCTCACATTAATTGTTAACCACTTTTTGCGATTTGCGACTGCATCGCTTTTACTGACAATTGCGCTGTTGTGCGACTTGTCTCACAAACAATTATTTTTTTTTCCCCACAAATAGAGATTTCTTTTAGTGGTATTTGATCACCTCTCCGGTTTTTATTTTTTGCACTATAAACAAACAAATAAGCGACAATTTTGAAAAAAAAGCAGTATTTTTTACTTTTTGGTATAATAAATATCCCCAAAATATATATATATATAAAAAAATAAATTTTTCCTCAGTTTAGGCCGATATGTATTCTACATTTTTTTGGTAAAAAAATATTGCAATAAGCGTAAATTAATTGGTTTGCGCAAAAGTTATAGCGTCTACAAAAAGGGGATGGTTTTATGGCATTTTTATTATTATATTTTGCTAGTAATGGCGGCGATTTTTATCGTGACTGCAATATTGGACACATCGGACACTTTTGACGCTATTTTGCGACCATTGTCATTTATACAGCGATCAGTGCTATAAAAATGCACTGATTACTGTGTAAATGACACAAGCAGTGAAGGGGGTTAACCACTAGGGGGCGAGGAAGGGGTTAAGTGTGTCCTAGTGAGTGATTCTAACTGTGTGGGGGCGGGGCTTACTGTGACACAACACTGATCGCTGCTCCCGATGACAGGGAGCAGACAATCAGTGTCATTTTACTAGGCAGAACAGGGAGATGCCTTGTTTACAACAACATCGCCCGTTCTGCCGCTCCCTGACACAATCGCGGGACACCGGCGGACATCGAGTCAGCGGGTCCCGTGGGCACAGTCACGGAGGTTGCGCCAGCTAGGCGGCAGATTCAAAGCAACGTACTTGTACGTTGCTTTGCCTGCCCGTGCCATTCTGCCGACGTAGAAGTATGTGAGGTAGTCGGCAGGTGGTTAAAGTAATAATTAGCATTTTGTGGCCTATTGCCTCACATGTTCATTACTTGGGTCTGTGATTTCAGGATTTGACCGTTGTTTAAGCTAGATCTGTTCTCCTCTATGCCTGAGTGCATAGGCCACTCTAGATCTATTTAAAGCGGAGTTTCACCCAAATTTGGAACTTCCGCCTAATCCACTCCTCGCCCCCTTACATGCCACATTTGGCATGTAATTTCTTTGGGGGGGGGGGGAGTGGGGGCTTCAGTAGGAGTGGGACTTCCTGTCCCACTTCCTCCTTCCGCCCTGGGGTCACCTAGGCGATACGTCATATCGCCTTTTGGCGGCCCCTCCCTGTAGGCGATCACCTGGGACGTGACAGGTCCCAGGCGATCGCCTGTCCACTCAAAGAGCGCTGCGCCATTCGCGCATGCGCAGTGAGTGCCCGGGCGTGAAGCCGAAAGCTTTCCCGGCCGGGTGCCCACACTATGAATGGAGGCGCCGGCGGAGAAGGAGGGAGAGGAGCGGAGCTCCGGGCGGCGTGTCGCTGGACAGTGGAACAGGTAAGTGTATGTTTATTAAAAGCCAGCAGCTACACTTTTTGTAGCTGCTGACTTTTAATAAACATAAAAAAAGTCTGGAACTCCCCTTTAAGTTGTTTGACTGTGTTATTTTGAAGTCTGCATTTGGTTTTGATTTACACCATTAAAGATCACAGTTTGGCATTTTTGACTATTGAGTTACCAGATCACTGTTTGTTGATTGTGGAATGTCTCCCAGTAAACAAGCTTCCTGTTCACTACATTTGTGTCTGTGTTTGCAAGTATACTGTTTTCTAGGTGTGCCAGAGGGGCTGGGATAGTTATTTGGGGTTGAGAGGCAGAGTAACGGACTGAACAAACTTAAGCAGCTCCTTCGGGGGGTATCGCTACAGTTCAATATTTAGGATTTACAGTATTTGGTCTATAAACTAAAGGCTCTTCATGGACAGTTGGATAAATGGCTCCATATTTAGGATGTATTGGGTCTATAAACCAGAGGCTCTGGATGGACAGTTGGATAAATTGTTCTATATTTAGGATATGTTTTAAATATAATGAAGTAACACTAATTACTGTAGCGGGGGTTTAGGTTTGGGAGGTCTTGGTGGTGTATTATTCTCCTTGACCTGTGCGTGGCGATGTTCCCACGGGTCAGGGTAGAATCACTGCCGCAGTGCTGTCCTTTTTGTCCTGTTCCGGCGATGGTACAGCGGGGGCGGAGAATCTGCTGTGACGTCACGGAGGAGATAAAGGGGAGAGACGCCCTCGCCACGAGGTCTTCTGCATCCGGCACCCAGGCACCTTAGGCCTGGGTGCGGCGGTCCGGAGTTCCAGACCAGGCGCCCTAGGCCTGGTCGGAGCGGAGTTGGCGTCCATCCCAGGCACCTTAAGCCTGGGGTGAGGTACTACACCGGAGGCCTGGGGCCCAGTGACTTCGACTGGGCTCCGCAAGGGCGGATGAGTCCGAGGGACCCTGAGGTGGATGGGGCCCATGTCTGAGGTGAGGAGGCCGGAGAGGTTACCCGTCTGAAGTGTCCGGAGCAGCATCAACCCAGTGACGGATGGGCCTCCGGTAACTCCCTTGGAGGGACATCTTCCCCCTGACAGGGGCCACAACGCAGCGAAGGTACTCCAATCTGTATTCTATAGAGTCGCTGGTAGAGACTCACAAGTTCCAAGTTTCTCTCTAGCCAAGGGCTATAGTAACTGCTGGTGAAACCACAGTGGTTTAGTTTACTATCAGGACAGTGCCTCGACCTGCTCACCCCACCGTATTGAACTGTTTATGGGTCTCAACCAGTTGGCTGGCAAAGAACTGTTTAATTGTGTGTGTGACAATAAAACAAGTGTTGGACCCTTATCGGTGTGTGTGGTACTCTGGTTAATGGGAGCAAAGGGAAGTGTCAGCACAGCAGAACTTGGTCATTAACCAAAATGCACAGGCCCGAGGAAAATAACTGGTACTGGCCTTCACCTCACCCACTGCCATGGGGAGGACATGGGCCGTATCGCATCTTACTCTCACATGCAACATACCCCTAGCCGAGACGGAAGGAGTGAGGGCGCTACATTACTATTTAACAAAGTGCTATGTGAATAAAGTTAGTGCAAATAAATCTCATATTAATAATAATGATAACGTAAATCATAACAGTGTATAGTTAATAATATAAAGTCCATTCAGGTAAAATATATACTAAACTAAAACCAAGTCCATGTGAGAAAGTGCTATAATTTGTGCATCCACAGAAAAAATCTCTGATCATCCAGGGAGCAACTCAGTCCTTGTCACAACAGGATAATTTCATGGATGAGCAAAATAACAGAGCGGAGGAAAGGGACGGGCAAGGGATCCCAAGTCTGGAAAATATGTAGATAAAAACGACAGATTCCTCGTATCCTCCCCCTGTGGTGATGGCCGCTTACCTTATAAATAGACCCCACTGGGTCTAATGGTGCATTGAACGATAATGGCCAACCAACGGTAAATACTCCTTCCTCCTCGGTGTGTTTTGAACAGGACACCACTGCAGTACTGCCTCCAACCTCGCCACTGATTTCCAGGGAAATGTATCTCCGGATCCAAGGATTTAAAAGCAAGAAAAAAGGATCTCCATAGTGTAGTAAGTTAAAAGGCACATAGGTCCATTTATTAGGTCCGTTCTTTTTAACGTCATGAAAAACAGTCGTGTGTAGGCTTTTACGAGGGAAAAAAAAGCGCATGCTCAGAATCAAGTATGAGACGGGATCGCTTGTTCAGGTAAAACTAGCGTTCATAATGGAGATAGCACATTCGTCACGCTGTAACGGACTGAAAAGAACGAAGACTGAAAAGCGCGAATCGTCTCTCACCAAACTTTATTAACACGAGGATCAGCAAAAGCGTCCCGAAGGGGGGCGCCATTCGAATGGAACTTCCCCTTTATAGTGCCGTCGTACGTGTTGTACGTCACCGCGCTTTCCTCGAGCGTTTTTTTTTTCATGAACGTGTGTATGCGAGGCAGGCTTGAGAGGAAACACGAAAAATCACATCGAGAAAAACGTTGTTTTTTTCCATGACATGAATAACGGTCATGTGTACGCGGCATTAAGACTTGACAAGCTGTGAGGCGGGGGGGGGGGGGGGGGCAGAGAGTCGCTGATTGCCGCCATTACTAGTAGAAAAAAAAAATATGTCCCCGGATTTCATTTTAAGAATCTGGTCACCTTACCCTATAGGGATGCCCATATTTTAGTCTTTAGGGGGAAGGTGGAGCTGCAGCCAACACTAACAGAAACAAAAACTTTTTTGTGTACAGGGGCAGGAAATGTGTAGAGGGGACAACCTGTACAGGGAGGGGGTAGTGTGAGCAGGGTGGGCTGTGTGTGCCGGGGAGAAGGGGCAAAGAATACAAGGGGGGGGGGGTGCACAGGAAGTGGTGAAGAATATGCAGGGAAAAAGGGACAAAGTGTACAAGAGGGGGGTGTGTACATGGGAAAGGGGGGCACTGTATACAGGAAGGGTGACATTGTGTGCAGAGAGGAGAGGCAGTGTGTACAGGAAACAAACTGCACAAATGAGGAGAGCAATGGAAGCATAGAGGGAGGTGACAACAGGCAGAGAAACCCAATTGGAATACATGTTTCTGCAGCCTACTGCCAAATTGGCTGCAGTGAGGGACATTATGATGTGGTCTGCTACTGCACTTGGGTGTCAGATATTGTAAAGGAGGAAAGTGAGGGAGAGGCACTGTGACAGGGGCTTTTGGAGGGGACTGAATGTTAGCCTCTTACCTACTGACTATGGGCCCTGGCTTTTAAGGGAACAGTTCTCTTTGTGAAGCAGACCAGACCAGATGTCCCCGGTTTCCAGGGACAGTCCCCGGATTGAGGACACTGTCCCCGGAGCCCGTTTGTCCCCGGATTCAGGGACGATCATGGGCAGGTGCACCACAAGCTGGTGCAGAGAGGGGGCGCCCAGGGCCGGCCCTATCATGGGTCCCGCTAGGCCGTCTCGGACAGGGAGGGCACCGGATTATACAGAGCGGGGATCTCCCGCTTACTCTGCCTCCTGGGCCGGCTCCTATGATAGGCAGCACACTGGTGACGTCTATCTTATGAGGCGGGACTTCGTCTGAGGACAGTGGCCGTGCGGGGTAAACAGGAAATCCCCGCTCTGTATAATCTGTCTCCTTTCCTCGCTCGCTTTGCACTGATCACAGGTAACGCTGGGCACTGAACAGGCTTGACTGCTGGGCACTGAACAGGCTCGGCTGCTGGGCACTGAACAGGCTGGGCTGCTGGGCACTGAACAGGCTGGGCTGCTGGGCACTGAACAGGCTAGGCTGCTGAACACTGAACAGGCTAGGCTGCTGAACACTGAACAGGCTGTGCTGCTGGGCACTGAACAGGCTGTGCTGCTGGGCACTGAACAGGCTGGGCTGCTGGGCACTGAACAGGCTGGGCTGCCGGGCACTAAAGAGGCTGGGCTGCTGGGCTGCTGGGCTGAACAGGCTCGGCTGCTGGGCACTGAACAGGCTCGGCTGCTGGGCACTCTTCAAATGTGCTTTAAAATGCATGGTTTTCCCTTTTATGAACAAGAAAATAATGACGTTATGCGGTTGGGCTGGTATAATAATGCTATGGGGCTGGGAATGATTTTCAGAAATAAAGTATATATCATACAATCATTCCATACATACCACTTATGCTTATAAAATAGATTACCATTTGCCAATTAAAAAAAAAAACTGTCCCCAGATTTCATTTTAAAAATCTGGCACCTTACATTGGGGCAATGTTACTTTAGATTCAAATCCATGTCCCCCCGAAACACACAGATTCTGGGATCGATGTTAAGGGCCTCTATGCCACATTTCCAGAAAGGATTGCTTCACACTGTGGAACTTATAGCAGATGCTGTGTCATCAGCAAGCAGGGCCAGATTAAGAACATCATGGGCCTGGTGCTGAGGATTTTGGTGGGGCCTTTTATAAATAAAAATGCTAATTTTTTTGTTATAACAAATTAAATTAAAGAGAGAGAGGGAGATGGGGAGACAAAGAGAGAGAGATAGAGAGAGAGAGAGAGGTGAGGGGTAAGGGAGGGAGGATGAGAGAGAGAGGATGAGCATGCGTGGGAATGACATCAACGCAGCCCGGCCAAGGCAAGTGACTGAAGGCACAGAACCCAGAAGGAAGACCGGGTGAAGATGGAAGCGCCCGCCCAAGCCGGATTGATCACAGCGCAGCACTGGAGAGCTCAGTCTGACAATTTAAGTGCACCCTAATGTGCTAATATGCTGTGCATACTTGTACATTGTGGCATAACCTACCTCAAGGCCTCTAAAAAGTAGTAATGTTAATGACGTTTACTACCGCTTTAATATCACAGGATCCCAGGAGCCTCTCACGGGGCCCCCTACTGACCCAGTGGCCCTTGGGCAGTGCCTAAGTGCATAGTTGCCAACATTTCAAAAATATTTTCAGGGACACTTTTTTTACAAGTGCTGTTTTTAGAGTAGCTGAGATCCCCTATGTTCCTCTATACATCATAGTAGTAATCACAAAATTAAATGAGTACTAATAATGGGGCAGAACAAATATGAGGTCTGAAAAGATTTCCTTTAGTTGAACTAACAAAAGTGCACCCATTCTAGAGCTGGAAACGTTGAGGATATTCAGTATAATTTTAAAGAGCTGTTTTTGTGGGTAAGAGGCATAGGGGAGGAATATGTACGGTATAAAAGTGGGCAGTATGTGCAGGTGAGGGAGAGGAATGTGGAGGGTCTAACAGTGGGTATTATGTACAGGAGAGGAGCGTGGAGGGTACGACAGTGGGCACTATGTACAGGAGAGAAGTGTATGACAGGGGGCACTATGTACAGGAGAGGAGTGTGGAGGGTATGACAGTGAGCAGTATGTACAGGAGAGAAGTGTGGAGGGTACGACAGTGGGCACTATGTACAGGAGAGAAATGTATGATAGCGGGCACTATGTACAGGAGAGGAGTATGGAGGGTATGACAGTAGGCACTATGTACAGGAGAGGAGTGTGGAGGGTATGACAGTGAGCAGTACGTACAGGAGAGAAGTGTGGAGGGTACGACAGTGGGCACTATGTACAGGAGAGAAATGTATGATATCGGGCACTATGTACAGGAGAGGAGTATGGAGGGTATGACAGAGAGCAGTATGTACAGGAGAGAAGTGTGGAGAGTATGTACAGGTGAGGAGGATGAAGGAATCTGGGAAGGAAAAATGTAAAGGTTTGTGGAAGGATGTTTAGGGACTGCGTAGTGGTTAAGCGGGCCATACATGGATTGAAATTACGCCAATTAAGCAGAGACCAGCCATAGTCGATCTATGTATGGGCTAGCTGGTTTTACACAGGTCAATCTATTACCAACTTGAGTACAACCAGCCTGTCAGGTTTTTTCCAAAACAATCAGTGCTGCCAGCTATAGTTAGCAACACTGATCATTGTATTCACAGGCAGAACACAATAACACTGCAGGAGTGATTCCCCCATCCACAGGTGAGAGGGTGTGTGGGGACAGGCTGGGGAGAGATACTTGTCAGTGGCTGGGTAGGCACTGGCTAGTATCAGAGCCAGATACACACAGGTTACATACGCTACGATCGTTAGAGCGAGAGCAATAATTCTAGCACTAGACCTCCTCTGTAACTCTAAACATGTAACCTGTAAAAAAATTTAAAGCATCGCTTAGTATACAAAAAAATTGTGCTAACTTTAGTGGGGTTTTTTTTATGAATGAAACAGTTTCTTTCCAAAAAAAAACACGTTTGAAAAATTGCTGCGCAAATACCGTGTAACATAAAAAGTTGCAAAGATCACCATTTTATTCCATAGGGTGTCTGCTAAAACAATATATATATAATGTTTGAGTAAGTTTCTAGCAAAAAAAAAAAATTATGATTTTTACATGTAGGAGAGAAGTGTCAGAATTGGCCAGGGTGGCAAGGGGTTAATTACTATAAATAATATACAAATAATTATTATAAGCACTGTGAGCTCATCCTCTCAGTCTGCTGCAGTGTGTCAGCTTGTATTTAAACTGGCTGCTCTGTATGAAGCTTCAGACAGGTGGTTAATTAAGGATCCTCTGTGATAGGATTAGCCACGAGTCAGCTGTACCTCGTTAGCTAAACCATTGTGTAATGTTTTGGGTAAATATTTGGGTCATTGTTATTGTGGTGAGTGACCTCCTTCTCAAGTGTATAAAAGCCTTTATTCTTGTTCAAATAAACAGTTCCAGCTTTGCAGCCAAATGAGTCCTGCCTAGTTCTTGGTCGTAGTATGTCGCTATAATATCTAATATCTATAATCAGGCTGGAGGAAGTGGTATATGACGGAAGCATTCAAGCAGAATGTGGGATGTTTCGTTACAGGCATAACATCAGTGAGGCAGGTAGTCAACACATGTGCTATAGACTGCACTATGGTGAAAATGTGTTGACTTGACTATTCTTGAATAAAAAATAGAAAACACTTTCTTATTTTTGGCTGCAATCTACTTGCTCTATCTTAGAAAAAGCAGCTTTGCCAAAAAGGAAGAAGAAACCCTGAGGAAAAAGGGATTATCCAATAAGCTTTGGCAAACAGCAGAAAGAATGTGACAAGTGCCCTCTATTTGCTATAACTCTTGGTGTACATCTATTGGTTTTTGCCCAGAGGATGAGGTTTCCATCCTTGAGTTTCTTCATTGACGGAATGGAGGAGGGTTTGGTAGTCAGCACTCTTAAGGCACAGGTGGCTGAATTCTTTGTTTTAGTATGTAGTAGGCATACTGTTTCTGCTACTTTCAGCGCTCACTTATGGTCTTACACTGCTATAACAAAAATATGTTGTCTTTAAAACCTACCTAATACTTTTTTTTGACTGGAAGCCAACCATATAGGGTTTCTGCTGCTGCTGCTGTATGTGAGCCAATGAGGAAAGTAAAGTAAATGATTACATATGTAATTTATTTGATGATACATGTGTTGTCGCTGATGCTGTCTCTGAGAATTTTAATGTTATCCACTGCCCCAGTGGCAAGGACCGTTCTGGCGAAACACGTACGGCAGCGTTTCAGCAGTGACGTCATCCCACAAGGTGTTCAATGTGGGAGTTTTTTTTTTTTTAATTACAAACGTTTTTATTGAAGATCATTAGCATACACGTAAAATGTCAGACAAAATAAGAAAATCTGAGAAAGGTGGAACATCTCTAGACATGGGGAAATGTTTGAGGACAAGTACATTGAGTATCAATACAGGCATAAACAATAATTTAACAGAGCTGTCAAGTATGGGTAGGGTGGCTACAGATAAAGCAATCACAGGGAACAATAGGGCGTTATAAAAATATGTTATTCCAATGTTTCCATTTATTGTTGTAAATATGCATAGTATCATATAGGGTGTGGTGGGAGTTTTTTTTTTACATGCTGTTTGACTTTTATCTAAGTGAGTAGATGCCTGATTTTATTAAATATATGTCTTTTACTGCACCACAAGCGATTCTCTTCCTTTTTTATATGCTGCCTTCTTTGTGGCTGAGCGGTGGACTGCCTGTTTAATCCGTTGAGAAGGACGGCTCTCAGTGGCATCTTGAAATAGTGGAGATACACGCATACCCTTCCACAGATTTCTTGAGTTTGGTTGGCATTCTTGGTACTTTCTCCAGTTCCTCGATATCCTTTTTGAGCCCCGATTCTCCAAAAGGATATCGGGGAACTGGAGAATGTGCAGAGAAGGGCAACCAAACTGATAAGAGGCATGGAGGAGCTCAGTTTTGAGGAAAGATTAGAGCAACTGAATCTATTCCCTATTGAGAAGAGATTAAGGGGGGATATGATCAACATGTACAAATACATAAGTGGTCCATATAGTGAACCTGGTGTTGAGTTATTCACTTTAAGGTCATCACAGAGCATAAGGGGACACTCTTTAGGTCTAGAGGAAAAAAGATTCCATTTCCAAATACGGAAAGGTTTCTTCACAGTAAAAGCTGTGAAAATGTGGAATAGACTCCCTCCAGAGATGGTTCTGGCAAGTTCAGTAGATTGGATTCCTTAGTAAATGTACAAAATATAACTGGGTACTAACATATATAGGTAAAGTTGATCAATGGAAAATCCGATTGGCTCTCGGGGATCAGGAGGGAATTTTTTTCCCCTGCTGTAGCAAATTGGATAATGCTTTGCTGGGGTTTTTTGCCTTCCTCTGGATCAACTGTGGGTGAAGGATTGTAGTTTTATTATTTATTTATTTTGGTTGAACTAGATGGACTTGTGTCTTTTTTCAACCTGACCAACTATGTAACATTTGGGCAGCAAGCTGTGGGAGTAGAGGTTCGAATCCAGGGGTCTCAAACTGGCGGCCCTCCAGCTGTTGCGAAACTACAAGTCCCATGAGGCATTGCAAGGCTGACAGGTACAACCATGACTTCCACAGGCAGAGGCTCTATCTTAGAAAAGATAGGCCTTTGCAACAGCTGGAAGGCTGCCAGTTTAAGACCCATGCTCTAATCCAACCACCTGTGGTACAGGATGGCATATTACAGCGTATTTTTTTTTTTTGAAAAGCCCATGGCGTGTGAAACACACCCAAAAACTCCACCCGGTGCCAAAAAAAGTGCACACACATAAAGAGTGACACAAAACGTGCAACGGGTGTTACACTTGTCCTCCACTAGGATGGACCTTACCCTAATCCCCCGGGGCGTTAGGCTCCAGACGGCGACTGAGGTACATCACGCGGTCCATCTGGCCGAAACCAGACGGGCCCCTTTCTCTGGAGGGTCTGCCAAAACAGACCCACCCAAGTACTAGGTGGGGCTCCCCCGAAGGGAGACCCCATGAGAGCAGGTGAACTAAGCCAGAAGGCCATGTCCACCGACTCCCAAGTCGTTCAGGGCAGGCCCGAGGACCTACACCCTACTAAACACACTGTGACAAACGTGCAGACAACCAACAAAAAAAATACAAAAAAGTGACAAACACGGGGTTAAATTAAAAGAAAGTGGGGAGAAGGAAGGTGGGAGAGTGAAAAGTGGCCATTGTGCTATACAATGGCCAGGCCCTCCAGCCAGGAATAAAAAATTCCTCCGGTCCTAGCCAAAAGGCCCGTCCCAGGAGGCAGGTGCTAAAAAAGCGTGTTCATGGTGCAGTGACCGCGGTGCCATATATCAGTGTGACCCTCACTCACAGTGATCGTCTGGCACCCTTGGACTGCCACTCCAAGGGCACATACACCATAGACTTTTCGGTTCCTATCCGACCCCCCGACCGGTCAGTGCAGCCCTCTGTCCTGCTGATAGAGAGCCTTCTACAGCCTCCACCGATACTAGCCCTTCCAGACTCCTTTTTTTTTTTTTTTTGAAAAGCCCATGGCGTGTGAAACACACCCAAAAACTCCACCCGGTGCCAAAAAAAGTGCACACACATAAAGAGTGAAACACAAAACGTGCAACGGGTGTAACAGCTATCCTCCACTAGGAAGGACCTTACCCTGATCCCCCGGGGCGTTAGGCTCCAGACAGGGACAGAGGTACTTACATGGTCTGACTGGCCGAAACTGGACGGACCCCATTCTTCGGTGAGTCTGCCGGAACAGACCCATCCAAGTACTAGGTGGGGCTCCCCCGAAGGGAGACCCCCATGAGAGCAGGCGAACCAGGCCAGAAGACCGTGTCCACCTACTCCCAAGTCGTTCAGGGCAGGCCGGAGGACCTACACCCTACTAAACACAGTGACAAACGTGTATACACCAAACAAAAAAATACAAAAAAGTGACAACACAAGAGATAAATAAAAAGAAAGTGGGGAGAAGGAAGGTGGGAGAGTGAAAAGTGACCATTGTGTAATACAATGGCCAGGCCCTCCGGCCAGGAATAAAAAAATTCCTCCGGTCCTAGCCAAAAGGCCCGGCCCAGGAGGCAGGTGTGAAAAAAGTGTGTGTGGTGACGTGACCAAGGTGCCAACACTCGAAAAGTGCCCTCCGACACTGTGCAAGTTATGGCACCCCTGGACTGCCACTCCAGGGGCACAATCACCACGGGCTTTTCTCTCAACCCTGACTAACAGCCCAGACAGTGCAGCACCCATCCCAGCCAGGAAGGTATGGAGATCAGAGAGCTTGGGGAGAGCCCACGCCAACAGACTCAACCGTCACTCCCAACACTGCTACCTAATCACATTCAGGAAATACTAGCCGCTCCCCCGGTGGGAAAGGGGAACCAGCGCTCTCTCCTGAAAAACTGACCGGTGTAAGCACCGCACAAATCCAGGCCCGAAGGCCAGGGACCCGGCCCTTCAGCTTCGACCCAGTGATTCTCCATCCCCATCAGAAGGCTTCCGCCTCCACACCAGCAGGTTTTGCATATGCCACCGCCATCCCTTTCCACCTCGCCGTGTACTGGGGACGGTTAGCACAGCGCCACCTCCTGGCAACTGATAAGAACAGATACTACACTTGATCTTAGCCAAAAGTCCTAGCCCTTCCAGACTCCTATCAACCCGGCCGATTTGCATGGCCGCACCCCTCCTCAGATACAGGGATTAACCAGCTCCTCCCTCCAGATCGCCAACAAGGACAGCACTTACATCATCCGGCCAGAATAAGACTCGGCAAAAAGACCAGACCAAATGCAGCATTCCATCCCCACCAGGAGCACCCTTCCAGATGGCTCAGACTCAACCATGGGCCGGTCCCCAGTTTACTGTCGGCCAACCGGCATAGTCACTACCGAAACCGTCCTTCCAGGTGCAATGACACCATTGGATTTGCATCAGCCCTCCCCAGATAGGAGGTGCTTCAGCGCATCCTCTGGCAACTGATAAGAACAGATACTACACTTGATCTTAGCCAAAAGGCCGAGAAGCGATCTGTAATCGCTGCCATTTGCTCCCGCTGCTGTTAATCACAGCCAGTAAACCAATGAGGCGAGAGAGAGGGAGAGGGCCAAGGCTCCATGCCTGAATGGACTCACAGAGCTGCAGCTCAGGAACGAGCCTGCTTGGTTGACCCCATAGCAAGCAGTTTACTCTGAGGGCACCCAGCAGGTGGGAGGGACCAGTTGCGCCAGCAGGAGACCTGAGAAGAGGAGGATCGGGGCTGCTCTTTGCAAAACCATTACACAGAGCAGATAAGTATAACATGTTTAGTGTAATATCCCTGAGGAAAGCTCACCCATATGAATTCTCTGATGCTGTACAAGGTTGTCTTTCAGAGTGAAAAATTTCCCACACATGAAAAAAGGATGTTCATCTGATGTTCAACAAGGCATTCTTTAGGAGTGAAAGATTTCTTGCACTCTGAAAATCACTAAGGACACTCACCCATGTGAACTTTTTGATGTTTCATAAGTGTTCCTTTGTCAGTGAAACATTTCCCACACTCTGAACATAAATAAGGATGCTCACCTGTGTGAATTTTCTGATGTTTAACAAGGGCGCCTTTTTCAGAGAAAGATTTCCCGCACTCTAAACATGAATAAGGACGCTCACCTGTGTGAATTCTCTGATGTTTAAGAAGATCTACTTTCCGAGTGAAAGATTTCCTGCACTCTGAACATGAGTAAGGACGCTCACCGGTGTGATATCTTT
Organism: Rana muscosa; assembly: GCA_029206835.1. Taxonomy (NCBI): domain Eukaryota; kingdom Metazoa; phylum Chordata; class Amphibia; order Anura; family Ranidae; genus Rana; species Rana muscosa. Next base: position 429,184,500 of record CM055123.1, read on the forward strand.
GATGTTGCAAAAGATTTCCTTTTTTATGGAAAGATTTCCCGCACTCTGAACATGAATAAGGACGCTCCCCCGTGTGAATTCTTTGATGTTGCACAAGGCTTTCTTTCTTAGTGAAAGATTTCCCACACTCTGAACATGAATAAGGGTGCTCACCTGTGTGAATTCTCTGGTGTCTAACAAGATGATCTTTTTTTTGGAAAGATTTCCCACACTCTGAACATGAATAAGGACGCTCACCCGTGTGAACTCTCAGGTGCTGAATAAGTTGTCCTTTCCGAGTGAAAGATTTTCCGCACTCTGAACAAGGGAAAGGATGCTCCCCCGGGTGAACGCTCTGGTGCTGAATAAGATTTCCTTTCCGAGGGAAACATTTCCCGCACTCTGAACATGAATAAGGGCGCTCACCTGTGTGAATTCTCTGATGTGTAACAAGTGTTCCTTTCCCCGTGTGAATTCTTTGATGTTGCACAAGGCTGTCTTTCTTAGTGAAAGATTTCCCGCACTCTGAACATGAATAAGGGTGCTCACCCGTGTGAATTTTCTGGTGTCTAACAAGTAGATCTTTTTTTTGGAAAGATTTCCCACACTCTGAACATGAATAAGGACGCTCACCCGTGTGAATTCTCTGGTGTTCAGCAAGTTTTACTTTCCGAGTGAAACATTTCCTGCACTCTGAACATGAATATGGACGTTCTCCTGTGTGAATTTTCTGGTGTCTAGTAAGTACTCCCTTCTTAGTGAAACATTTCCCGCACTCTGAACAAGGGAATAGACGCTCGCTCGTGTGAATTCTCTGGTGCTGAACAAGTTTTTCTTTCTCAGTGAAAGATTTCCCGCACTCTGAACAAGGGAAAGGACGCTCACTCATGTGAATTCTCTGATGTCTAACAAGATTATCTTTCCGAGTGTAATATTTCCCGCACTCTGAACATGGGAATAGATGGTCACCTCGGTGATCTCCTTCATGGGGTGAGGAAGATTCCTCGGGATTAGAAGGATCTGGTGATCTATCTGCAGTGTGAGATCTTACATGGATATTTACAATCATAGGATGTGATTGGTGAGAAGATTCCTCCTGATCAGAGGGATCCATTGATGTCTCCGGACAGGAAGGTCTGTGATGTAGATTTTGTGGATTTGGATTTCCTCCTGGAGGATCCTGTGTGATGACATTATCTTCTGACTTACAATCAGCAGATAATAGAAGATGTCTCTCCGAGGAATTCCTGACATCACATCCATCTGTTGGAAAGAAGGAAAAAAAAGATAAAAAATCTCAGTAGATGACAAATAACTGGAGTTTTAGCTCCTCCCCCCGTCAGTGGAATAAGTGGAAATGCCGATCTCACAGCTGGGCTCCTGTTCTCCCTCCAAACCAATCAGAAAAGTCTTCACACCGAGTCCATATATGATCTGCTAATTCTAGAATAAGAAATACTTATGACTGAGGCTTCATTATCCAAAACGCGTTAGTGGATTGTTACTACATCGGATTGGCTGGATTTTATATGATGAAGAGTTTGCAGATCATATATGGACTCCAAGCTGAGTCAGCAAGAAAAAAAAGTCACGTTGGTCTAACAGTCACCACTTTCACAGAGCTCTGGCATGGAACTGGGTACAACTGTAACATCAAAATATGGAAAAAAAAAAAAACCTTCCCCAGATTTGCTGGTGTCCTAGGGTGGCACCATCCCCCCTCCATCAGTGTGGAGACAACCTAAGCTGTTAGGTCAGTTTGCATCTGCTTTGGCTTCAACACACATTAAAGAGGAAGTAAACCCTGATGGGTTTTACTTCCTCTTTAGTCCGCTGCAAATGAAAAGCATAATGGGCTAGTATGCATCGCATACTAGCCCATTATGTGCCACTTACCTGTAAAAGAATCCAGCGATGTCCCCAGAGTAGGCAGCGTCCATCTTCTGTCTCCTCTTCCTTCCGGGCCGCTGACTCCGGCGCTGTGATTTGCCGGAGCCACGTGACGTCACTCCCGCCCATGCGCACAGGAGCCGCAATTCTCGGCACAGGCTGGGGAAGAAATGGCACTTAGTTTAGTTTCTTCCCCGAGCATGCGCAGTGAAGATTTTCGGCGGACTACAAGTGAAATATCTCCTAAACGGCGCACGTTTTAGGAGATATTTCCACTACCTATAGGTAAGCCTAGAATAAGGATTACCTATAGGTAGAAGTCCAACAAGTGGGTTTACAACCACTTTAAAGCGCTTTTATGATGTGTTTTTGATGCTTCGATTAAGCTTTGGTGGTGCCTTGATGATGCTTCAGTGGGGCTTCAAGTGAGCTTTGTCATAGACTTCTATGGTGGCTTTGAAGATGCTTTGAAGCACCACTAAACTGACATGGGGTATAATTTTTTATGATGTGTTTTTGATGCTCCGGTGATGTTTCGGTGATGCTCTTTTTAAGCTTTGTTGAAGTTTGGCAGATGCCCTGTGTGTGGATATTTCATACCTGCAATTTCTCCAAAACAAAGCGAACGCTGAATTAAAGTCCCTCAAAAGCTGCAGGTGCTTCAAGCGAGTGTTGTCACAGACTTCTATGGAGGCTTTGAAGACGCTTTGAAGCACCACTAAAGTTACATGGGGTATAATTTTGAAGCGAAGCCGAAGCAAAAGCATTGCACGATCCACATTGGTTCATGTATGGGCTCTGTTGGACAGATCGCTGTGCGATCATTAGGCGATCGTTGTGCGACTTGTATTGGTCTATATATGGACCCCATTGGACAGAACTTGTATCTTTACGTCTCCACATTATTGTATAGAGTCCGGTGATCACGGTTGGTTCCTTGTTTGGGTTATGGATATACTTATGAGACAGTATTTGTAACAGCACCCCAAATATGAAAGGGGTTAAACGCCGTTTTAAGATAATCCCTCTCCAGAACACACATCCACTACCGACGCTCCACAGTCAGGCGACCGACCCATAGGAATAATCCTTCCAGAAAAACGAGACAACCGCTCTGTATCTTTCCGTGACTGGACTGCCACTCTTTATTGAAACACTGCAAATTTTATACACACAGAGGGGAGTTTCTTACATTCCTCATTTTCCCCGGACAATACATCTTTGATCAGACCGAATTTACATGAGCTAATTAACTACAGCTGATGACTCAGACACATGACCTTTAGGCTAGCCTTACTGTCTCTTAACTACAGTACCCATCATCAAAAGACTTGACACAATGGTTATATAACGAGCTCCCAATACCCATCTGACAGCTCTTAGCAGACACAGTTGAGTTCAATAGATAATCCCTTTACATCTTAAATGGCTATGCATAACCTTTATGTTCCCCAGCCTGTCTGTCTGCTAGAGTACAATACCTATAATTACCGACTTAATTACCACAAGCCACACTAGACAGTAGAATGTAATCGCCCCCTACCTCATCACAGCAATTAGGACACAACAGCCCACACACAATATATATACAGCATTGAATCTGACTAGCACGGATCATAGTGGGGTTCTCATTCACCCTGTGTCCCTATTAGAGACACAGGGTGGTTTACACATAAGAGGCATCGGAGAAGCTGAAGCAAGGGTATCTCATACTGTCTAAGAGATTCTGGGTTCCCCGGGCCCTCCCGTTACAGTATTCATTAAATGATTTTTTATTTTTATCATTTATTTTCAGTTATTTATTATTTAGCCTTAAGTATTTCCTGTTATCTCCTTGTACTTTTGTGTGGACGCATTGGACCAAAGTGGACATTATCACATGTATGGTACCTGTGTAGCGGGGTATTCCCCTTTAATACCGAGAGACTACATTTCCCAAGACATCTTTCAGCACCCAAGGTGCATTGCCCCGAAGCAAGGACTGCTGGGGCAGACTTTATAAAGGGGAGGCGGAGTTTATTCGGTCTCTTTGGACCCTCCCGCCTATCAAGCATGAACTCTGTGCGAGACTGCTGCAAGCCCAGGCCTGAAGCCTGGGCACTTTCTTCCAAAGAGCCCTCCGCCAGCCTAGCGGAACCCTAGAGACATCTTCTCATCTTTGCTGTACTACACCAGGAGGACCGAAGACTCGGATGTCGGTGGATCCATGTGCCTAGACGAATCGGCGGAGGAAAAGGACTGGGACTGGTCCGGGTGGTGAGAGAGCACTTGCTCATAGACAAATACTGTATCTTTACTACTCGTTCGGATTACAAAGTTTGTTCATCAAGTGCACCACCGAAAGATTGCTAGCGAAGATTGTTTTACAGAACTTCCATTTAGTTCAGTCAGGCCTGACTGCGTAGGTAGATGTTGCTGGGCGTTAGTCTGCCCACGAGGTGAAGTAGTTGTAAAAGGGCATCACTAGAGTTTCATAGAAATACCTCATTATTTTATCACTCTGTTTATCTTTAATACTGTTTATTGCAGGGATCTGCAACTTGTTATACTGTTGTTTATTACTTGCCCATTAGCCTCAGTAAAATATCTGGGTCAAGTACATTGGTGTCAGTTTTAATTACTTTAATAGAAGTTTAAAGTATATGACTGTGTGTGTTTTGCCATAGGACTGCGTCACCAAGAGTTGCAGTCACGCGGTCCTATCTCCCCATTAGTAGCTGTGCCACGGGAGGATAGAGCCGATTGCCAGGGGTTGACAGCAGGGCACTACAGGGCCCAAATTAATACCAGCAGCCCTCTTAACTGGGGGTACCGCTATACGTGGGGGCTCGAGTCCGGGATCCCTGTACATTGCACGCTGCAATCAAGCCGGTCAGAAGTACCAGCATGGACCCGCTAGCAATGGAACAGTGGTGTGCAGACTGGGCCGCTGATCCGACCCGGGCGGTAGTCATTGTACTCCCGGTGGTGATCTGGCAAAAAGAAGAGATCAAGCAGCTAGTGATGATAATATACCCCTGCCGGAAAGTATGGGTGGTGGATATAAAGTCAGATACCTCGTACACATACGCACTAGTGGAATGGGGAGGAGGAATCCCAGAAGAGTTTAAAAGGTCAGAGTGTAAAGGCCATAGATGACCAAACGTATCGCTTAGTGCATGCAGAGGCTGTGAAGAAGGAGTTTCCACGAACCTCCCTGTTATCATCTCCGCTACTCTGCCCCAAAATGGAACACAGTAGTGAGTCAACAGCTCTGGCATTACCTCTGACTGCCATAGGGCCGGAGTTACTGACTGCTTTAGGAGACTTTGTAGTCAAGTGTCAAAAAAACAATACGGTGCATGTGGAAGCCAGTTACCGGAAGCTCCGCACCTTCTCAGGGAAGCAACCAGTGCCTGCCGGAGAAGAAGAATTTGACGCCTGGATTGAACAGGCCATGGAAGCGGTAGAAGGATGGGAGGTGCCAGAGGCGCAGAAGAAGCAGCGCATCAGTGAAAGTCTAAAGGGCGCTGCTGCTGAAGCTGTAAAGAACCTCAGGCTTAGCAGTGCTACCTGCACCGCATACGATTATCTGGCTATGCTGCAGGAGGAGTTTGGCCAGCTAGAGAAGGCGACTGAACTGATGTACCAGTTCGAACATACCCTCCAACAGCCGGGAGAGAAGCTATCCGAATATGTGCGAAGGTTAAACCGGATGCTGTGCCAAATTGTTCTAAAGAAGGGAATACTACCGCAGGTTATAGATGCAACCGGAATGAAACAGATCCTAAGGGGCGCCCTGCGCTCAGATCCAGTTTGGCTTCACTTGAAGACCTCTGAAGGAGTAATGACTCTGAGTTACCCAGACCTTGTACGGATTATAAGAGATGAAGAAGCCCTCTTAAAAAGGACCAACAAGGGACTGAGAAGACTACTATCACCCCAATGGTGGGAGTCAGATCAGCCATGACCACTGAACGGGACTCAGAGGTAGAGACCCTAAAGTCTCAAATGACTTGGGTGCTGGACCTTTTGACCTCACTCCTGTCCAAAAACTCAGGAATAAAAGGAACCCGAGAAGAATAGGAATGAGTCATGCCAGAGTAATTCAACACCAACCTCACCACTGAAGAGAGAGGAGATTGTGTGTTCCAATTGTGAAGGAGTTGGCCACCCTGGAAGAGTGTGCCCCAGTCCAAGGAACTACAGAAACAGAAATTCACAACCGGCGGAAAACTTCAGAGGGCCCCGGTGAAGGAGTCAGCCGGGCGCCCGCTATTCACAGAAAGCTCCGAAAAGATCCAGAAAGAGAAAAGAATACAGAGAAAGGGGGACCAAGCCCCTCAAAAACCACTCAATACCCCCTGTCAGGAGTTAAAGTCTAAACAACCTGCAGGGAATCAATGCATACCAGGCCCAAAAGGGGTTAAGATCCAGAGACAAGTGGAAAAAAAAGAATCCTAAGGAAAAACCCCAGAGTCCAAAGAAGAAGCCGCCTCGGGAGAGTTTTCTGGATAGGCTGGTAGGACCCTCTCCACTAGTCCCTGTCCAGGTGGAAGGAGTTTACACCAGAGCCCTCCTGGACACGGGAGCCCAAGTGACACTCCTGTACAGAGACTTTTATAAAAAACACTTGAGCCACGTGCCTCTACAGAAACTCGACGACCTCGAGATATGGGGAATTGGCACACAGAGTTTCCCTTATGACGGCTACGTTTCAATCAGGCTGGCATTTGATCCCTCTGTAACAGGAAAAGCAGAAGTTTGACACTCTTGCAGTGGTCTGTCCTCGTCCACAAGGAGCCAGTAGAAGTTCCCTAATTATAGGAACCAAACACTGACCTGGTCAGGAGACTATTGGACCCCATAGTGCAAGAACAAAGGGCTTCAGTCGCCAGGATCCACCCCATGCTACAACAGGTCTACCGGAATTTGGTCCTGGAGAAACAGGCCCCAGAAGAAGGGGTAGGGAAAGTCTGGAGACTGTCAAGAGAAGAGAGAACATTACAGCCTGGTGAGGTAACCTGCCTTAGGGCCGTTGTAAAACTCTCATGGGAGCAACCTGGCCCCTTCCTGGTCCTGGAACCAGACCCCCTGGATACTCAACCAGGGTTGGAAGTGATTCCAGAAGTGGTCCCCTTGAGAGCGTTGAAGAAGTCCAAGGGCCAGATCCCAGTGAGCGTCAGGAATGTCTCCAGTTCTCCTATGAAGATTCCAGCCCAGGGAATTGGTGGGCAGAGTAAACCCAGCTACTCCAGAATTGAAACAAGCTGTAGGAGAGACCTTGGATGGGTTGTGCCTGGAAGACACCACCTTATCACCGAAGTAGAAAGAGAGAGCCAAGGCCCAACTGATCAGATGGAGAAACATCTTTTCAAAAGATGAGTTTGATGTAGGGTGTGCAAGGAGTGCTACCCATAGGATTCGTCTGCAGGAAGACAAACCCTTTCGGGAAAGGGTCCGGTGAGTTCCTCTCGCTGATCTGGAAGACCTGCGTGAGCAGTTGGCCGAACTGAAGAGAACTGGAGTGATTAAAGAATCCAGAAGCCCGTATGCCTCCCCTATTGTGGTCGTCTGGAAGAAAAATGGTTCATTGAGACTGTGCATAGAGTACAGGACTCTCAATAGGAGGACCATACCGGATCAGTACACCACTCCCAGGATTGAGGATGCCCTGCAGAGCCTGTCAGGAGCCAAGTGGTTCAGCGTCATGGACCTGCAGAGTGGGTACTATCAAATCCCTATGTATCCTAAAGATCGAGAGAAAACGGCTTTCATCACCCCGATAGGGTTCTACGAGTTCAACAGGATGCCCCAAGGCCTGTCGGGGGCCCCTGCCACCTTTTAGAGGCTAATGGAGAAGACGGTGGGGGACATGCACCTTATTGAAGTCCTGGTGTACTTAGACGACATCATTGTCTTTGGAAGGACTCTTGAGGAGCATGAAGAAAGGCTGGAGAATGTCCTGAAGAGACTCAGTGACGAGGGGCTCAAGCTTTCACCAGAAAAGTGTCAGTTCTACCAGTCCTCAGTACACTATCTAGGACACATAGTGTCCGAAGAGGGAGAGTCTACCGACCCTGACAAGCTTGAAGCAGTTACCTCCTGGCCTCGCCCAACCACTGTGACTGAACTCTGATCCTTCCTCGGATTTTGCTCCTACTACCGTTGATTCGTGGAAGGGTTCGCAAAAATAGCCAAACCCCTAAATGAGTTGTTGAAGACAGAGGGAGAGGAAGATGAGACTGGCCCTAGGAAGCCGGGAGAGTCCGTGGAAGGACAGTGGACAGAAAGATGTGAAGACGCCTTCAAAATGTTAAAGAAGAGCCTGACCACTGCCCCGGTATTGGCCTATGCTGACCCCAAGAAACCGTATTAACTTCATGTGGACGGCCATGATGGCCTGGGAGGTGTGCTGTACCAGGAATATGAAGGACAGCTAAGGCCAGTCGCTTATGTTAGTAGAAGCCTAACACCAGCAGAGAAGAATTACCCACCCACAATTTGGAGTTCTTGGCCCTAAAGTGGGCAGTTGTAGATAAGCTCAGAGACTACCTGTATGGGGCTGAATTCACTGTAAAGACTGACAATAATCCGCTTACCTATCTCTTCACCACAGCCAAGTTGGATGCCACTGGCCCCCGTTGGTTGGCAACCCTTTCCAGTTTCAACTTCAGTCTGAAGTATAGGCCTGGAGCGGGGAACCAAGATGCTGATGCTTTATCCAGAAGGGCACATGCTCCCACTTGCCGCATTGAAGATTGGACCCAAGTGACCCCGGATGGAGTGAGGGCCTTGAAGGGGCCCAGCTTCAAGCCAGTGGCGGATTCAGGGCCGAAGAAGTGTGAGTTTTTGTGGTGGGAGTACCCAAATCCTATTGTGATGTGACCCAGATTGGTGAAGACGACTTGCCGAAGCTATCTAAGAAGGACCTTAGAAGGGATCAGCTGGAAGACCCCTGGGGAAGATTAGCTTTGGAAGTTTTGGAGGATCAGGATTCGAGTAGGCTTCTACATGACTCCTCAAGGGAGGCCCGATCCATCCACAAAGAATGGGACAAGTTACAGCTACATCAAGGGGTGGTCTACTGAAGGGGCCCCTCTGATGACCTGGAAGAGAAGTGGCAGCTGTTCTTGCCGGAAAAGCACAGGAAAACTATCCTAGCTGCTCTGCATGATAATCATGGCCACCTAGGGGCTGAACGATCCTTCAAACTAGTGAGAAGTAGGTTTTACTGGCCCTGTATGCGGGCTGAAGTGGAGGAGTACTGTTACTCATGTGCCCGCTGCATACAAAGAAAGAAACTGCCACGTCAAGCTGCCCCAATGGGCCATCTAGAAAGCCAAGGGCCCCTGGACTTGGTATGCATTGACTTCCTTTGTCTTGAACCTGACTTGAGTGGTCATGGAAATGTTCTTGTGGTAACCGACCATTTCACTCGCTACGCCCAGGCTTTTCCAACCAAAGACCAGAAGGCTTCCACCGTTGCAAAAATTTTGGTGGAGAAGTACTTTGTCCATTATGGATTGCCTCAACGCCTTCACTCAGATCAAGGGAGAGATTTTGAGAGTCGGTTAATCAAAAAGTTACTGGATTCTTTAGGAATAAAGAAGACTCGCACTACTCCCTATCACCTTCAGGGGGATGCCCAACCAGAGAGGTTCAATAGGACTTTGCTAATCATGTTGGGAACCCTGTCTAGTGAGGAAAAGCAGCACTGGGGCAAGCACATAGCAGCAATTGTGCATGCCTACAACAGCACCACCAGTGATGTCACAGGGTATTCCCCCTACAGACTCATGTTCGGGAGAGAGGCAAGACTGCCAGTGGATTTGGCCTTCGGTACTTCTGTGGACCATACATCTGCTGCCTCACACAAGGGATATGTGGACAGGCTGAGGAAAAGCTTGAAGTTGGCCTATGAGAAGGGTCAGTTATCATCCGATTAGAGAGGAGCCCGAAACAAGCGGAATTTCGACTTGAAAGTTCGGATTCATTAACCTTTTAGTAGGCAAACACATATTTAACCTTTTAGAACCTGCCTATAGGATGATGTGAAGATCTGATAATTATCTAACATTTTTTTTACACTACAATCCTTATACTTGTAAGTAAAATTAGACTTTGACCCGTTTCTTCCACAATGTCTGTTACCTACCTGTGTCAAAAGATAGAGAAATGTCCTCCTGTTCACTTTTCATAATCATCCCAACCTCCTCTGTGAACGGCTGATCACCCCCCACATACGTCTCTACTACTTCTTCTTTAACCTCAGCTTTTATATTAATCTGTTCTTCACCCTACACCAAAAATAATAGAAAATATCTATTAAAGTCAACTCAAGGCATATATAAAGTACAAGACAAGGAGGAAGAGGACCCACAATGACATTTGACTGGGCTTAAGACCCACAGAGGAAATTAGTGTATATTAAAAAAATAAAGATGAGGGTGAAAAATGTAGGGCGTTCAAAAGAGCTAGAAACGGGGATGGGGGGTAACAAAGGCTGCACTTCAGATGTAGAATTAAAATAAGAGACTACACAGAAGAACGTCATCTCATGGCTTAGAATATATATTTAGGTCTAGATGCCCAGCCCAACCTACCCGATGATGGTGAGGGATGGTGTGATCCTCCTGTATGGAATCCCAGGAACACAGAGGAGGGGGAAATCTCTCATCCTAAAACCCAAAGATGAAAGAAAAAAAAAATAGAGCAAGAGATTTAATAGAAAAATATCATCTCATAGATTAGAATACATTTGAGTTCTAATTTCTTAGTCCCATCTACCTGATGATGGTGAGGGATGGTGTGATCCTCCTGTGTGGAATCCTGGGAATAAAGAGGATCACCCTCTACCATAGACTGCTGATCCCCGGACTTCTCTTCTTTTTCTACTTTCACCTCAACTTTGATGTCTTTCAGTTCTTCAACCTAAAGTGCAAATATGATAAAACTTATTTGTAAAAGGAAACAAGAGACAACATAGAAGAATGTTATTTCAAGGTGCAGAATTCTATTTGAGTTCTAGTTGCTCAGTCCCATCTACCTGATGATGGTGAGGGATGGTGTGATCTTCCTGTGTGGAATCCTGGGAATATAGAGGACCTCCCTCCTCCATAGACTGCTGATCCTCAAACTTCTCTTCTGTTTCCACTTTATTTTCAACTTTGATGTCTTTCAGTTCTTCACCCTAAACTCAAAATGATAAAATGGATTTATAAAAAGAAAACAAATAAAGAAATAGAAGGTTATTTTGAAGAATAGAATTCTACAATGTATTTGAGTTCAAATTGCTCAGTCCCACCTACCTGATGATGGTGAGGGATGGTGTGATCTTCCTGTGTGGAATCCCGGGAATACAGAGGATGGGGACATCTCTCTGGTGGGTTCCCATTACTGGATCCATCTGTAGGAAACACACACACTGACTGAATACATTGTTTCTATGTGTTTATCAGATGATGGGGGATCTAGGGGGAGCCTCCGTACTGCTCTCTCCTTTACAATAAAGTCTCCTCTTACCCGGTGATGTGAGGGGCGGCTGATTCTCCATCATGATGTCCTTGTAGAGATCCTTGTGTCCTACTAATTGAATTATAATGTGATTACCTCCTCTGCTGCCAATTCCAACAACGTCTTCTCTTTCCTTCCTCACAACTCACCTCTCACCCGAGACTTCCTTTATTAGACTCCCTACATCACTTCCTGTCTGTTACTTCCTGTCTGCACCTGACATCACTTCCTCTCCATCTGTGGTATCACTTCCTGTGTCTGTACAATCACACTATTCCTGTCTCCTTGTTCTACTCAATATAATAGGAAAAGATCTTCACCTCTATATTTATTATGTGTCGGCTCTACAATCCAGCAACTCCATATGCACAATTAGATAGATGGCTCAATATTCACAATGTATCTGGTCTATAAACCAGAGGCTCTGGATGGACAGTTGGATAAATAGCTCTATATTTAGGATGTATCTGATCTATAAACCAAAAGGCTCTGGGTGGACAATTGAATAGATGGTTCTATATTTAGGATGTATCTGTTCTATAAACCAGAGGCTCTGGATGGACAGTTGGATAAATGGCTCTATATTTAGGATGTATCTGGTCTATAAACCAGAGGCTCTGGATGGACAGTTGGATAAATGGCTCTATATTTAGGATGTATCTGATCTATAAACCAGAGGCTCTGGATGGACAGTTGGATAAATGGTTTTATATTTAGGATGTATCTGGTTTATAAAGCAGAGGCTCTGGGTGTAAAGTTGGATTAATGGTTCTGTAGCAAAGCTTACCATGCTGGCCGCTGCCGGAATCACACAGGCTATTCACACAGGGAGAATTTGCCTGCCAGCTCCTGGGGGGGATTCCCTCTCCCTCTTCTCACTTACTCACACAGAGCTGTTCACTCTGCAGCCTCCCCTGTGTCCCTATTGGCAGGAGGACGAGAGTCAATTACAGGAGCCAGTGAGAGGCAGAGGATCATGGGACATTGATTTATTCCCGGCCCAATATCGGAATGTATGTTCTATTCTGCCTCTGACCCAAATTCAAGGTGATGCGAATGCATGCATGCATGCAAAAAGGATCACACTGGCACACAATGGTCAGTATGAGCTCTTCCTCATCAACAGGCTTTTATTCCGGTCACAGCCCCTTATATAAGCAAAGTGACATAAGCAAACATCATCACATATGTGTGTATATGATTGGTCCATCTGTATATCATGCTCTTTCCTGTCGAACATCTGTTTTCCATGAGGCAGTACATTCCAGAATCCGGCCGCCATCTTTTGATAGACGATGGGAGGGGCGAAAAGAAGGGGGTAAGAAGTAAGGAGTGAGTACATCTGCCTGTCATAGTTTTAGTCAAGGAAAATACTGCTGGCTTGTTACACGATTACTAAGAGATATATATATATATATATATATATATATATATATATATATATATATATCACTATAAGAAAGAAAAGAAATAATAAAAATAATAAAGAAGAAAAGAAAATAATAATATTAGAAGAGAGGGAGACATAACAGTCATTTTATCAGTTCCACCACACCAGCACAAACTTAACTGACTCTTAAAGGGGTGGGACTACAAATTCCAGAGGGTTCTGCAAAAGCAGAGGGCTGGCTAAGGACTCCATTTTGGAATGCTGGAGAGTCCTCCATGAGGCAGAAAAATACACAGATGTGATCTGAGGGGCTGCTGTTACCCACGGAGGGGATCCATCCAGCCACAGTTCTAGAGGTCGGATGGTGACAGACATCCCATGTCAGAGGGATCCCGGATGTATCTTGTTGTGTTACACTATGTGATTATTCTTGCTCTGTGTCTTTAAGATCTGTCCCCTTCTTTCTAGCTGAACTCTCTCTCTCACCGTAGTTCTTTATATATCTCCTCCACTTCCTGATTCAGGTCATTACTCCTGTATTTCTTCCATGCTAACATCTTACATGTGGCTTACAACTGCAACGTTTTTCTAACTATGAATATCCATCATTAAACGGAACATTCGAAAGGATTCATCGTCTGTCGTCCTAACTGTGAGTTTATTCATTGAGTTAAACTGCCTGTATCGATGCAAGGGATGAATATCAAACCAGCTTGAGTAAGGCCTACTTAAACCTGGAGATGAACTTTATCGCTTTGTAGTTGAGACAGAACAGTAGAAAAACTGAGTTTCACAGCCTAATTACAAGATTTCTGCATGTCAGTACTGAAACAGACAAGATTTACTGCCTTCATAGCAAGACAGAAGGGACAGAGCAGCACATGGCAGCCTTATAGCCTGAGACAATCTGCACAGTGTCATATTTCAGCAGACAGATCCTGCCTGCTTTCACAGTCAGTCTGCTATCATGAGTGACCAAGCTTCTGCATGTGAACTCACATCTCCTTCCTCACAAGTTCCTGAAGAAACTGAGTTACCCAAACGCTCAGTTAAACCCACTTGGAAAGTAATGGAGAATTATGAAGCTTCAAGGACTGAATTGTCAAATAGCTTGGAATTAGTCTGGGAGAAAATCCTTGCTGAAGCCAATACGGTGTCTGTTGAACGTGAACTACTGACACTAGAAGGCGCCATTAAACAACTTTCTGCCTCATATGAGCTTTATCAGCTTACCAGCAGCAAATTCACTAATGTCTTACAAAACATGAATACAGAAAGTGCGATGATGCAATTAAAGCGTGTCAATGCTCTCAATATTGAAAGAGACAGTTTTATCCTGCAAACCAGATTAAAGGCAGAAGCAAAAATAAAGCTGTTAAAGGACACTGCATCTCACAGATCTGTTTCCACCAGACGTTCTAAAAACTCGTCAAGATCCCATAGTTCAAGATACTCAACACTCAGTGAGCGACTTATTAATGCCCGCGCTGAAGTGGAAGCCAGCAAAGTGCAGGTGGCATATGCAGAAAAAAGGGCAGAGTTGGAAGCACAGTCAGCACGACAAAGAGCAACAATGGAAACCTTAAATGAACAGTGTAAACATGACGCAGCTATGGCAAAGCTAAGGGTCCTACAGCAAGCTATCAGTGCAGACGAAGGTGCAAGTGAGAAAGACAGCATTAACCTAAACATAGCAGATATGGAAGACCCCCTCAAACGCACTAAAGACTATGTCCTAAGCCACTGCAGTGCACACTCCATTGTCTCCAATGCTCCCGACTACATAGAGACTCCTTCACAGCTTCAAGTTAAAGAGGTTCCAGCAACTTCCTGCACTCAAAATCACTCCACTGCATTTCCTACCTGTCTACCTTGCCTGCCTTCATACGTCACAGAGCATCAGCGCAAGCTTCAGGCAAGTCATCAATCTCCAGTCATCGGTACAGCCTTGAATCAACGTACCATTGGAACAACTGACTTCAAGCAAGCAACTCACCTGGATGCATCTGCTGCACCATATTTCCCTGTGTCCTTTAACAACAATGTCAAAGATAACGCAATCAGCACCATACAGCCAACAGCATCTCACATAAAGGCGGAGACAACTGAGACAGAAGAGTTTGTGAGGTACATGCTTCGCAGAGAGCTCACAAAGACTGGTCTTACAAGTTTTGATGACCAACCTGAGAACTACAGAAGTTGGAAATGTGCCTTCAGAACTACAATCAGCAATATTGGCATTACAGCTGATCAAGAATTGAATCTGCTGATCAAATGGCTTGGTCCTCTATCTGCTGCACGTGTTAAGCCATTAAGATCGGTTTTCATGGACAATCCTACTGCAGGTCTCACAGCTGCATGGGAGCGACTAGAGCAAAGTTATGGCAGTCCAGAAGCTATAGAAAATGCTTTGTTCATACGTCTGGAAACTTTCCCAAAGATATCCGGTATTGACAACAAGGAGTTCCAGAGACTGAGTGACCTTCTCCTTGAGCTTCAGCTAGCCAAGACAGACCCAAAACTACCTGGACTCAGTTACCTTGACACTCCAAGAGGGGTAAACCCAATTGTCTCCAAGCTCCCGTATGATTTGCAAGAGAAATGGACTTCACTAGGGTCATCATACAAAAGAGAGAACAAGGTTTCCTTCCCTCCATTCTCTTTCTTCTGTGAATTCATCAGGAAAATTGCAGAGACCAAGAACGATCCAAGTTTTTCCTACGGTGAGTACAGCCACTTCTCACCCTTTCCTAAGAGTACCAGTCTTCAGGGCAACTATAGAAACCACAGAGGCCCAGTGTCCGTGAAAAAGACTGACATCCTTCCCACTCCTACCACAGTTCTGGCCACGAACAAACAGAGTAGGAAGATTGAAAACCCTAACAGAGAGTGTCCCATACACAAGAAGCCACACCCCCTCAATAAATGTATCGGCTTTAGGAAAAAGCCTCTGGAAGAGCGCAAGGAGCTTTTAAAGACATTTAGGGTATGTTTCAGGTGCTGTGCTTCTACAGAACATTTTGCAAGGGACTGTAATGTGTCCATCAAGTGCATAGAGTGTGGCTCTGAAGAACATGTGCAAGCCCTCCATCCTCTTGAGCCCAGCTCTGCACAACCTGCCAACACTCCTCCCAGGTTAACGCATGGCGGGGAGAATACAGACCAAGTGCCTAATTCTACCATAATTTCTTCATCCTGCACTGAAGTTTGTGGAGAAGACCGCTGTGGTAAGTCCTGTGCTAAGATATGCTTGGTGAACATATACCACAAGGATCAACCAGAAAAGTCTCTAAAGGCATATGCTATCTTAGACGATCAGAGCAATCGATCACTTGCAAAATCGGAATTGTTCAATCTATTTGAAATAAAAGGCGAAGCTCATCCTTACACCTTGGGTACCTGTAGTGGAACTATAGAGGTTTCTGGAAGAAGGGCTCATGGACTCATGGTATCTTCTCTCAAAGGTAACTTGCAATTACCCTTACCTACACTTGTTGAGTGCAATCAGGTACCTGCTAACAGGGAAGAAATCCCTACTCCAGCTGCTGCTTTCCATCACCCTCACCTCAAGGTAATAGCAAATGAGATACCGCCGCTTGACAAAGATGCTCAGATCCTTCTTCTGTTAGGAAGAGACATTCTAAGAGTTCACAAGGTACACAGACAAGTCAGTGGACCCCCAGATGCCCCATTTGCCCAGCGCACGGATCTAGGGTGGGTCATCATAGGCAATGTCTGCATAGGCAAAATGAAAAGACCTACCAACATTTCGTCATTCAAGACAAATGTTCTGCCAAATGGCCGAAACACTTACTTCGAGCCATGCTCACATCACTACTGGGTGAAAGAGAAGATAGCCAGCCACGAATGGCAACATGGTATCTCAGGTGACACAAGCCCTTTCTCCTGCCATGATGGCGACTTCGGTTCTACAGTGTTTAATGCAACCAGTGAAGATGACATACTGGCTCCTTCAATGGAAGACAAAGAATTCATCAAGGTAATGGACAATGAGTTCTTTCAAGATGACTCCAATAACTGGGTAGCACCCCTACCCTTTTGTCTCCCAAGAGAGAGATTGCCCAACAACTTACAGCAGGCCATCAGTAGATTCTCCTCCTTAAAGCGAAACTTAAGCAGGAAACCAGAGATGCAAAAGCACTTTGTGGACTTTATGCAAAATATATTTGACAGAGATCATGCAGAGCCTGCTCCCCCACTAAAGGAGGGAGAAGAATGCTGGTACCTTCCATCCTTTGGCGTGTATCACCCACGCAAACCAGACCAAATCAGAGTTGTCTTTGATTCCAGTGCTCAGCACGAAGGTGTTTCTCTTAACAACATGCTTCTTACGGGACCCAACTTGAACAACAGTCTAATAGGAGTCTTGATTCGTTTCAGACAAGAGCCTGTAGCAGTAATGGCCGACATTCAACAGATGTTTCACTGCTTCATCGTCAGAGAAGACAACAGAAACTACCTCAGGTTTCTATGGCACAAGGACAATGACCTCAACAAGGAAGTTATAGATTATCGCATGAAGGTACATGTCTTCGGTAACAGTCCTTCCCCAGCAGTGGCAACTTATGGGCTAAGGAGAACAGCTCAGACTGGAGAAGTTGAATATGGATCTGATGCCCGTCAATTTGTTGAAAGAAACTTCTACGTTACTGACGCACTTAAGTCGTTTCCAACTGCTAAAGAAGCAATTGATCTTCTCACCAGAACAAAGGAGATGCTGTCTGGAGCAAACCTTAGACTACACAAGATTATATCCAACAGCCAGGAACTTATGAATGCCTTTCACTCTGAGGACTATGCCACTAGTCTAAAAAACCTTGACTTAGGTACAAATGTGCCTCCTGTACAGCGAAGTCTGGGTTTGTTGTGGAACATCAAGCAAGACAAATTCACCTTCCAAGTGTCAAATTGTGACAAACCATTCACTAAGAGAGGAGTCCTGTCCGTGGTGAATAGCATCTATGACCCACTGGGTTTCCTTGCTCCAGTTACCATTCAAGGTAAGATTTTACTAAGACAGTTGTCTACTGAGAACATAGACTGGGATACTCCCTTGCCTAGTGAGAATCAACACAAGTGGGAAAGGTGGAGATACTCTTTGAAGTCACTAGAAAAACTTCAGATTCCCCGTTGCTATGTTCCAGGTTCCACTTCAACTGCTAACCGGAGAGAGATTCATATTTTCTCTGATGCATCAGTTGAAGCTATTGCTGCAGTAGCCTATTTGAAGACCTCTGAACTGAATGGAGAATCACACTGTAGTTTTGTCCTAGGCAAGGCAAAACTCACTCCCAAGCCTGCACATACCATACCAAGACTTGAACTTTGTGCAGCCGTGCTAGCAGTAGAAATTGCTGAGGTCATACGAAGTGAAATGGACACTACAATTGATTCTTTCACCTTCTATACAGACAGTAAGGTAGTACTTGGTTACATAAACAACCAAACAAAACAATTTTATGTGTACGTCAGCAACAGGGTTGAACGTATCAAGAGATTCTCTCTACCAAGTCAATGGCATCACGTTCCCACTGAACTCAACCCAGCTGACTGTGGGACCAGAGCCGTGTCACCTGCCGCTCTTCAGGACAGCTTATGGCTGTCACCTCCAAGGTTTCTCTGTGAGGACTCTTACTTACTCCCTATTGACACCATCTATGGGCTAGTAAACCATGAAGATGATAAGGAAATAAGAACTGTGAACACCTCACTCCACACTTCTGTAAGTACAAAACAGAAGCTGCGGTCACACCATTACGAGCATCAATGGAAGCAGGTGCAGCATCTAGCCAATGTGTTCTGGCATCGCTGGAAGAAAAAGTATCTTCATCACCTTCAAGGTCGTAACAAATGGCAAGCATCTAAGCCGAATCTTAAGGTTGGAGACCTCATCCTTCTAAAAGACAAGGAAGTTTGTCGGAATGAGTGGCCTATGGGTCTTATTACTAAAGTAATGCCCAGCGACGATAACAAAGTCCGGAAGGTAGAAGTTAAGGTAATCAAGGGAGGATCGACACAAACCTTTAGTCGACCAATTACAGAGTTAGTACTCTTTTTGCCAGGTGAGTGACTTGTGCAAGGACTAGCCATGCTGTTGGCACGGCGGGGAGTACATTGCTGCCATCTACAGGTTCTACTCAGAACTTTGGAATTATTTGAAGACATCATACTGTGACTTTATGTTCTTCATCATGTTGAACTTACGTTTATTATTTGCTTGTTGCATGTTTTTCATTACAGGTTCCAGGACATTCGTCAGTATTGGACTTTTTGAAAATATATATTTTAGTTTAAGGTTATGAAATCTAAAGATTTCAGACGGGGAGTGTTGTGTTACACTATGTGATTATTCTTGCTCTGTGTCTTTAAGATCTGTCCCCTTCTTTCTAGCTGAACTCTCTCTCTCACCGTAGTTCTTTATATATCTCCTCCACTTCCTGATTCAGGTCATTACTCCTGTATTTCTTCCATGCTAACATCTTACATGTGGCTTACAACTGCAACGTTTTTCTAACTATGAATATCCATCATTAAACGGAACATTCGAAAGGATTCATCGTCTGTCATCCTAACTGTGAGTTTATTCATTGAGTTAAACTGCCTGTATCGATGCAAGGGATGAATATCAAACCAGCTTGAGTAAGGCCTACTTAAACCTGGAGATGAACTTTATCGCTTAGTAGTTGAGACAGAACATATCTCCAGACGTTCCTGAGGGCGTGGGCCGATTCGGTTACAAGGTGGCCAGTCGGGCCTTTCTGGGAACCTGTCGCTTGATCCTTTGGTTGCAGGATGGGTGAGTGGGCATTGCCTGGTCGGGCCACTATGAGCCCCTTCCGTATTGGTTCTTTCGAACCCACTACGAAAGCACTTGATAGCATGTGATAATGGGCTTTGTTATGTAAAGAGAATCCTAGATCTGTAAAGACCTGAGTGAGTCTTATGTAAAATTTTTCCACTGACTCCATCAGGTCCTGCGTCACATCATGTATGCTAGTTGCTTGATCTACTAATTTACCTCTAGCCCATTCCTGTAACAGGTCACAAATACAACCCCTGAGTTATATGGGACCTCGCTCTCCAACCGGGCATTGTTAAAATGTTTCTCCATTATGGGCCAATATGCATCACCTGCTTTTATTTTGCATAAGCTGGCTAAGTCGCTCCATGCCGACGAGTATGTCTTTTTGATTTGTGCAATCTGACGGTAGAACGGCATGGGCTTCCACTCGGGGTCAGGGAGGTAAACTACTAGGGTGGATGCTTGTGTAGCTCCCAGGTCGGGCTTTGCTCTTCCCTCTTTAACCTTCCCCTGGTGCTACGCCGGATCCACACTTTGTTAAAGCGGAGCTCCACCCTAAAGTGGAACTTCCGCTCATCGGAACCCTCCCCCCTCCGGTGTCACATTTGGCACCTTTCAAGGGGGAGCGGGGTGCAGATACCTGTCTAAGACAGGTATTTGCACCCACTTCCGGGAGTCCTCTCTGCGGGTAGTACGTCACTTCCCGCAGAATACCCGTTGTGTTCTGGGAGACACTCGGCTCCCAGAACACAACAGGGACCAGTGAGAACGGCGCAGCGCGACTCGCGCATGCGCCGTAGGGAACCGGGCAGTGAAGCCGCAAGGCTTCACTTCCTGGTTCCCTTACCGAGGATGGCGGTGGGGGCAGCAGAGTGTCGAGCAATCGCTCGTCTTCTGCTGCCGACATCGCTGGACTCCAGGACAGGTAAGTGTCCCAATATTAAAAGTCAGCAGCTGCAGTATTTGTAGCTGCTGGATTTTAATATTTATTTTTTCAGGGGAGCTCCGCTTTAAGTATGAAAATCCATTATTTAATTACCTTTGGGTCTGCAGCGAGTTACGTCCCACGAGTGGATCCTTCAGCTCTGTTGTCTAGGTACACCAGTGTATTTAGGAATAAGGCCAATGTCCACACACGAGTAAAACCTAATCAGCAAGGCTTTATTCTTTTGTTACTTTTGAGTCAACATGAAGAAAGTGAAGGCAGGAAAGTTGAAGACGTAGGGGAAGGTTCAGGCACGCAACACTTAGGTCCCAAATATATATATATATACACTCGTCGCCACTCAAGCCTGAGTGGGTATTGCTCACCCGGATAGTCCCTATAAGAGCAGTCCTAGCAGCCGTGATGGAGCACAGATGTCAGAGATGATGGGATCCCCCTTTAGGCAGGCCTCCAGGCCTCTCCCCGAGACAGCAGTACCGTCGCTATCTCCGCCGGGACTGATCTTCCCCTGGAACTCCTTTCCTAAAGATGGGCCCCCTGTTTGCAAGGGGAGGGACTTCCAGAGGAGGTCCTCTGACTTACAACTGCATTCGGGGCAGAGCCCGGGGCGGTCAGGGTGTGGGTGTCCGGACCTCCCACATTCCTCACACACCCACTTGGGGCCATCATCATAGGGCAGGGGCAGCCTTTTTCCTTTATGATATACATACATTAATCTCTCCTTGTTTTGTATTTCCTGTTCCACCCATCCCTCCTTCATTAACCCCTTTGCCACCCTGAACCAGGCTTCTGCTTCTGAGACTAAACCATTCTTTGTCAACAACCCTTTCTTTTCTATCAACACAACTCTCCATTCTTCCGGTTGCATACGACCACCATTTCTGCACATTCCAGTAACTTTCATTAAAGTCTTCCATCCCCTTTCCGCTGTACCACTAGGTCATAAGCCAAACTTCCCTCTCCCGGTCTAGTGAGATTTTGTCCCATTCTTACCGCTTCCCTTATGTCTTTCAGTCTCTGCTGTGGGGCGGGGTCCACTCTCCCCAACTCCAATGCTAGATTCGTAACTCTGTCCTGTGAAGAGTTTTAAATAGCCCGCTCAGATCTGAGTTACTAAAAACTCCAGTCTTCCTAATCAAAAGTTACATCCAGGTTTAAAATCAGTTGTAGGCTAGCTGGGGTATTAAACATATAAATGTCTATAAAAAGAAACGGCAGCAGCAGAAGAATTTAAAAAAAAAAACTAAAAAAAAGGAGCACTAGCCCCTCCTTTACAAAAAGGTGGGAGGGGAGTCTGACTCTATCTTTACAGCGGATAGTGGGAGAAAGCTGACAGGCTGGGCTCAGGAATTTATTTCTGTGTAACATAAAGGTGGGGGAAGGCTCAGCCTGCTCCTTGCTCCTGTCCCATCCCAAAAACGAACGTTAAGATTCACACTATACTGCACATTGACTGTGAATACTTTAATATCTTCCAAGCTCTTCAACAGGGGTCTTAAGGACCAATATACCTCCCGGATATCTGCCCTGTATCACCTTAACTAAACCCCATCCACCTTCATGCACACCAAACATTAATCCACAGACAGTTAGAATACGACACGCTATTTCAGCCCCTCTGTCTGTATGGAGGTAATATTTATCCCCGAACCTTCTTGGTTCATATTCTCCCACTCTCACAATAGTGAGGTGTATTTATACATATAGGAATCACTGTGACAGGGAGCAGACGATCATTGTTCTGTCACTAGGCAGAACAGGGAGATGCCTTGTTTACAACGCCATCCCCCGGTTCTGCCGCTCCCTGACACGATCGCGGGACACCGGCAGACATCGAATCAGCGAGTCCCCTTGGGCACAGTCACGGAGCTCGTGCCATGCGCACGCCCGCTAGGCGCCAGATTCAAAGCAACGTACTTGTACATTGCTTTGCCTGTCCGTGCCATTCTGCCGACGTATAAGTACGTGAGGTAGTCGGCAAGTGGTTAAAGTAATAATTAGCATTTTGTGGCCTATTGCCTCACATGTTCATTGCCTGGGTCTGTGATTTCAGGATTTGAGGGTCACAGACTGACCGTTGTTTAAGCCAGATCTGTTCTCCTCTATGCCTGAGTGCATAGGCCACTTTAGATCTATTTAAAGGGACACAAAAGCTTCCCTTTTTTTTTGCACAAAAAAAACAAACAGTTTATACTAACCTCCACTGTGCAGCTCGTTTTGCACACAGTGGCCCCAATCCTGGTCTTCTGGGGTCCCTCGGTGGCTGTCTTGGCTCCTCCCCGCAAGGACTCCACACCTTAATGCGAGCTCGCATGGTGTGGAGTTATTGCAGGCACGCTTCCATGATACAGCGGCGGCCATAGCCGCCGACTGTATCACTCGGCCCCGCCCCCCGGCGCGCCGCGTCATTGGATGTGTTTGACAGCAGCGCCAGCCAATGGCTGCGCTGCTTTCAATCCATCCAGTGTAGCCAATCGGCGGCCAGGCTGAGAACCAAGGAGGATGACGGGGACAAGCGCGGGACTTTCGAGGGGCCAGGTAAGTAAATCGGGGGCCCGGGGGGGGGGGGGCGGTACTGTCGGATGTTTTTTCACATTAATGCATAGGATGCATTAAGGTGAAAAAACATGTACCTTTACAACCCCTTTAAGTTGTTTGACTGTGTTATTTTGAAGTCTGCGTTTGGTTTTGATTTACACCATTAACCACTTAAGGACCCCCTCCAGTAGATATACGTCGGCAGAATAGCTCGTACAGGCACATCAACGTACCTGTACGTCCCCTTTAACTGCCCGACGTCGGGGTCGCGCGCGCTTGCAACCCTGCTGCCTTCCCCGTGAGTCGGACCGCGGGTCCCCCAGACTCGATCGCCGCGGGGATCCCCGCGATCGTCTCACGGAGGCATAGAGCAGGGAGATGCTTGTGTAAACAAGCATCTCCCTGCTCTGCCTAGTGACAATGACACTGATCTCGGCTCTGTGTACTCAGAGCGGAGATCGGTGTCATGTGACACACAGCCCAACCCCCCCTCAGTTAGTTAACACTCATCAGGGCACACTTAACCCCTTTAGCGCCACCTAGTGGTTAACCCCTTCACTGCCAGTGCCATTTTCACAGTAACCAGTAAATTTTTATAGCACTGATTGCTGTGAAAATGACAATGGTCCCAAAAATGTGTCAAAAGTGTCCGATGTGTCCGCCATAATGTCGCAGTCACGAATAAAAACACTGATCGCCGCCATTACTAGTAAAAAAAATAATAATAATAATAAAAATGCCATAAAACTATCCCCTAATTTGTAAACGCTATAACTTTTGTGCAAACCAATAAATAAACGCCAATTGCGTTTTTTTTTACCAAAAATATGTAGAAGAATGCGTATCGGCCTAAACTGAGGAAAAAAATTGTTTTTTTTATATATTTTTGGGGGATATTTATTATAGCAAAAAGTTAAAAATATTGATTTTTTTTTCAAAATTGTCGCTCTATTTTTGTTTATAGCGCAAAAAAATAAAAACCGCAGAGGTGATTAAATACCACCAAAAGAAAGCTCTATTTGTGGGAAAAAAAAGACGTCAATTTTGTTTGGGAGCCACGTCGCATGACCGCGCAATTGTCAGTTAAAGCGACGCAGTGCCGAATCGCAAAAAGGGGCCTGGTCTTTATGCTGCGTATTCGGCTTAAGTGGTTAAAGATCACAGTTTGCCAAATAATGTTAAAATCAACCAACAATAGCAGAAGTTGACCAAAGGGTGGCGGTAAAGAGCAGAAAAGAGAAGAAAAACCACGTGATGTTGGAAAAAGTTTGCAGAAAAGTCCTGTGGTGTGTATGCTATGGGTGTGCCCGGCCAACTCCGTTCGGACAAAAATCTACGGAAAAGTCCGATGGAAGTCCGACCGTGTGTACGAGGCTTTACTGTGTTTGCAAGTATACTGTTTTCTAGGTGTGCCAGAGGGGCTGGGATAGTTCTTTGGGATTGAGAGGCAGAGTAACGGACTGAACAAACCTAAGCAGCTTCTTCTGGGGGTATCGCTACAGTTCAATATTTAGGATGTACAGTATTTGGACTATAAACCAGAGGCTCTGGGTGGACTGTTGGATAAATGGCTCTATATTTAGGATGTATTCAGTCTATAAACCAGAGGCTCTGGATGGACAGAGAACAGAAATTGCCACTCAGGCAGATGAAATAAGGAAAGTACTTCTCTCAGGGACCAAAGCACGTAGCAAATTAAGAAAATTAGTGAGGACAGCCGCACTCCAATCCAACGTATATTTATTCAGGCAAAACAGGCACTTCAAAAACCAGCAGAACTCAGGACAGCTGACGCGTTTCACACCAATTCAGTGTCTACTCATAGCTCTGAGTAAACACTGAATTTCCACTTGTGCGACTTGTCATGCGACTTGGGACTGCAAAGTCGCATGACATCAGTGGCGTATCCAGGGTATGGCACTCCATGGCAAGTGCCATGGGCGCTCTGGGGGGGGGGGCGGCAAAATAAACTAGACGGAAAAAAAAATTCCCACCCGCACCTGACCTCCTATGGGCCGCCTCCCGCACTATAGCCCCCGGCGGCGGCATGGCACTTCATTCTTACTTCGCTGCTGGATCTGAATGCTAGTGTGTAGGAGATTGACAGGCGCGGGCGCCCCCATGCTTATAGATCAGTGGGACCGTCCACTCTGTGTGTGTCTCCAGACTGTCATTCGGCTAACTGGCGGAGGCGGAGCTTTCCTCCTCTGCACTGCTTCTATCTTCTCCCCGAGCGCGAGCGGGTCGGTGACGTCACGTGAGGTGAGGTCGCCGTCGCTGAGGAGGAGAACTAAGTTGAACTGAACTGGACTCTGGAACGGTGGAACCCGAACCCCCAAGCCAGGCAGCAACTGCAGCAGGTACCGTACTAGTCAGTGTACATTGTGAATAAAGCATTTTTGTATTAGAGAAAGTTTTCACTGTGAAGTCAGTCAGTGTTAATGATGTATGCCAGACTGCCAGTATACTGTAGTGCCTGCTTGCTCAATATTGATTAAATAAATTGTAATTATGCATAGCCATAGTTATCATAAATAAAGTGATTTGTGCAAGTAGTACCTGCTGTTGCACAAATCACTTTATTTATGATATCTATGGCTATGCATAATTACAATTTATTCAATCCATATTGAGAAAGCACTATATTTGATTGGCTGCTTGCTTCTGTTTGGGCCTGTGCCTGGCACATGATGACTTAGGCTGTTTTCACACTGGGGTGCTGCGCCGTCGGCGGAAAAGCACTGTCACTAGCGGGACACCTCAAAGATGCGGCTGGCAGGACTTTTTTGAGCGTCCTGCCAGCGCACCGCTAGTGGCCCAAAAAGGGTTAAAACCGTCAGCAAAGCGCCACTGCAGCGGCACTTTGCTGGCGATTCGGTGGCGCTGCCCATTGATTTTAATGGGCAGGGGCGCTTTAGAAGCTGTGTGTACACAGTTCCTACAGTGCCTCAAAGATGCGGCTAGCAGGACTTTTTTGAGCGTCCTGCCAGCACACTGCTCCAGTGTGAAAGCCCTTGGGCTTTCACATTGGAGTGAAAAAAGAGGCTCTTTCAGGGCGCTTTGCAGGTGCAATTTTGTAGCGCTGTAACACCTGCAAAGCACCTCAGTGTGAAACTAGCCTAAGACCCCTTTCTCACTGAGGCGCTTTGCAGTCGCTATAACGTTAAAAATAGCGCCTGCAAAGCCCCTAAAAGAGCCCCTTTATTCACTCCAGTGCGAAAGCCCAGAGGGCTTTCACACTGGAGCGGTGCGCTAGCAGGTTGGTAAAAAATGTCCTGCAAGCAGCATCTTTGAGGCACTGTAGGAGCGGCTCCTAAAGCGCCCCTGCCCATTGAAATCAAAGCGGCACTTTGCAGGCGTTTTTTTTTAACCTTTTCTCAGCCGTTAGCGGGGGTTAAAAGAGCCCCACTAGCGGCTGAATAGCGCAGCAAAAACAACGGTAAACAACGCCCCCCACCGCCCCAGTGTGAAAGAGGCCTTAAAGTCAACATCATGTGCGATTGTGATTTGTGCGATATCTGAAAGATGGGTTTTAAATGTTTTGACAGGGGCGCAGTTTCAGTTCTTGCCATAGGCGCCATTTTCACTAGATACGCCTCTGCATGACATGTCATACCCCACTTTGATGTGACTTGAGGTACAGGACCTCAAGAATACACAGGCATTTCTTCAAGTCACATCAAAATCGCGGCAAAAAGTTGTGCAACTTTGGGGTTGCAATAGTGGAACAGAGCCTGAAACCGAGCCTTAGGCTCTGTGTCCACTATTGCAACCCCAAAGTCCAGCGATTTTTACCACCATTTTTTGCCACGATTTTGATGCGACTTGAAGCAATGCCTGTGTATTCTTGAGGTCCTGGACCTCAAGTCGCATCAAAGTGGGACCAAAGTAGTGCAGGGACCATGTTGAAGCCGCACAGATACGAATGGCACTTATTGGAAATCATGGGGTATGACTTGTCATGTGATTTTGCAGTCCCCAGTCGCAGGACAAGTCGCACAAGTGTGAAAGGGGCCTCCTGCTGCTACCTGATCATTGATTTCGTGTATTGTTCTACTGGTGGTGACTTATGATTCTTTCAGTGAACTGTGTTATAACAACTCATATGATTCTTTAACTCAGTAACTCGTGAATTATTCTAGGACTCGGTAACTCGTATGATTCTTTCACTCGGTGTACTGTGTACTTCTGTCTCAGAACTGTTTTTATCCAGTTCAGTGTGCTGTGATTGGGCTGATTGGTTGCAGGGCGGGGCTGAGCTCTTACTCTAGGATCATATTACCAGGCCTGCTCTGCTATTCTATTGAATGCATACTAGTGAACTGTTTCAAACGGATCAGTTCAGTCAGATGAATCGATTCATCCAGTTCACAGAAAAGAATCGATTCCAAAGAACGATTCGTTCATGAATTGGACATCACTATCAGACAGTGGCAGTTGGCACATAGCTGGCCTGCCACCAATATCCGACAAATGGGGATGGAGTTCTAGATTGATGGAGAGGGGGATGTGACAGAGACCCATCATCTCCTCGTCTTCCTAAAGCCTCGTACACACGGTCGGACTTCAAACAAACTTTTCTGTGGATTTTTGTCGGAAGGGAGTTGGCCGGGCACACCCATAGCATACACACGCTCTGACTTTTCTGCAAACTTTCTCAAAACTTTTCCAACATCACGTGGTTTTTCTTCTCTTTTCTGCTCTTTACCGCCACCCTTTGGTCAACTTCTGCTATTGTTGGTTGATTTTAACATTGGTTCTGGGCATGCTTATTTGTCCATCGGACAAAAGTCCGATGGATTTCTGTACACACGGTCGGACTTTGCTCCATCTGACTTTTGTTGGCGAAAAGTTTGTCCGTTTGCAGACCGAACATTTGTCCGATGAAAACCAAAAAAGTTTGTCCAATGGAGCGTACACACGGTCAGATTTTTTGTCAAACTTGCTCATTTTGAAGTTTGTTGGCAAAAAGTCAGACCGTGTGTACGAGGCTTAACATTTGCTGTGAAGTGCTCTGCCTCCTCCTCTATTCTATTTTTTGCAAACTCAGCTGGACCTAGAGCCAGAGGTGCACTTTCGTTCACCAAAACACAAGCTGACAACAGTACAAGCCAGTTACAATACTGGTCCGGGAAAGGAAAATGTAGTAGCTGACAGTTTTACTCTTTGTGCAATAGCTGTTGTTGGGGTCTTCCTTAATCTGCAATAAACAGAAGAGATAAGGAGGAAGTGTGCATCAGAATGGAGAAGAGGGGGGCTCAGTGCTGGCTGTACCTCCCCTATAGTAGGGTGACCAGACATCCCCGGTTTCCGGGGACAGTCCCCGGATTGAGGACACTGTCCCCGGTTTTGTCCCCGGATTGGATTTGAACAGGGGCGGGGGCAATTTCAAAGACAGTCAGTGCAGAATAAAAAAAAATATGAATTACACACCCCCTGCTCCACCACACCTACTAGCTTAGGGGGGTGTATTTATTTCCATTATCTGTGCCCCTTTCTTATGATCATGTGCTGGTCAGAGCGGAGGGAATATTTCCCCTCCCCTTCTGGGTGCATGCCCATTCAGCTCCGCTCGCATATTCTTCTGCCTGCTTATCTCCTTGCCTTCCCTGGTGGAGTGATCTTCCTCTGCTCCCCACCCAGTAGTAGCCGGGGCCTGGAGAGTAAGACTTTACAGGCTGTGAGGCAGGGGGCAGAGAGTCGCTAATTTCCACCAATACTAGTAAAAAAAATATGTCCCCGGATTTCATTTATAAAACCTGGTCAACTTACCTTCTAGGGATGCCCATATTTTAGTCTTTAGGGGGGAGGTGGAGCTGTAGCCAACACTAACAGAAAAATTATTATTTTTTGTGTACGGGGGCAGGAAATCTATAGCGGGGAAAATCTGTACAGGGAGGGGGTAGTGTGAGCAAGGTGGGCTGTGCATGCAGGGGAGAAGGGGGCAAAGTATACAAGGGGGGTGTGTGCACAGGAAAAGGGGGCACTATATACAGGAAGGGTGACATTGTGTGCAGGGAGGAGAGGCGGTGTGTACAGGAAGCAAACTTCACAAAAGAAGGAGAGCAATGGAAGCATAGAGGGAGGTAACAACAGGCAGAGAAAACCAATTGGCATACATGTTCCTGCAGCCTACTGCCAAATTTGCTGCAGTGAGGGACATTATGATGTGGTCTGCTATTGCACTTGGGTGCCAGATATTGTAAAGGAGGAGAGTGAGTGACAGACTCACCCAGGACAGAGGCTTTTGGAGGGGACTGAATGTTAGCCTTTTGCCTACTGACTACGGGCCCTGGCTTTTAAGGGAACACTTCTCTTTGTGAGGCGTATGCCTGGGCACCCTTGGGTTAATGTTACTTTACATTCAAATCCATGTCTCCCCAAAACACACAGATTCTGGGATCGATGTTAAGGGCCTATATGCCACATTTCCAGCAAGGAATGCTTCACACTGTGGAACTTATAGCAGATGCTGATTTCATCAGCAAGCCACCTGTCTGGGGTTGTCTGCTATAATGTGTTTATTGTAAGTAGGTCTAGTGTGCCTAAGGGTCTTTCACCCATTGTTAGTTGTGTTAATTAACTCACCTATTGTCTGAAGGTGTTCTGTGTTTATACTTATGATAATGTGTATTGTACCTTCTGAGCTTGGAGACATCAAATCTGACCTGCAATTAGACATCTGAGTCATCCAGGTGGTTAATTAAGGATCCTCTGTGATAGGATTAGACACAAGTCAGCTGTACCTCGTTGGCTAAACCGTTGTGTAATGTTTTGGGTAAATATTTGGGTCATTGTTATTGTGGTGAGTGACCTCCTTCTCAAGTGTATAAAAGTCTGTATTCTTGTTCAAATAAACAGTTCCAGCTTTGCAGCCAAACGAGTCATGCCTAGTTCTTGGTTGTAGTATGCGGCTATAATATCTATAATCAGGCTGGAGGAAGTGGCATATGACAGAAGCACTCAAGCGGTGTATGGGACATTCCATTACAGGCAGGCAGGTAGTGAGGCAGGTAGTCAACACATGTGCTATAGACTGCACTATGGTGAAAATGTGTTGACTTGACTATTCTTGAAAAAAAATAGAAAACACTTTCTTATTTGTGGCTGCAATCTACTTGCTCTATCTTAGATAAAACAGCTTTGCCAAAAAGGAAGAAGAAACCCTGAGGAAAAAAGGGATTATCCAATAAGCTTTGCCAAACAGCAGAAAGAAGGTGACAAGTGCCCTCTATTTGCTATAACTCTTGGTGTACATCTATTGGTTTTTGCCAGGAGGATGAGGTTTCCTTCCTTGAGTTTCTTCATTGACGGAATGGATAAGGGTTTGGTAGTCACTAGTCAGCACTCTTAAGGCACAGGTGGCTGAATTCTTTGTTTTAGTATGTAGTAGCCATACTGTCTGCTACTTCCAGCACTCACTTTTGGTCTGACACTGCTACAGCAAAAATGTGTTGTCTTTAGAGTTGAGCGGACACCTGGATGTTTGGGTTCGACGGGTTCGGCCGAACTTCGCAAAAAAGTTCGAGTTCGGGACCCGAACTTGACCCCGAACCCAAACCCCATTGAAGTCAATGGGGACCCGAACTTTTGAGGACTAAAATTAAAAGTAATGGAAAGGGCTAGAAGGCTGCAAATGGCAGCAAAATGTTGTTAAGAGCATGGCAAGTGCTCTGCAAACAAATGGATAGGGAAATAACTTAAAATAACATAAAAATAAAAAATAATAATCTTGACCTAGGAGGACGAGGTCCATATGGAGTAGGAGGTTGAGGTGGCGGTGGATGTGGCGGTGTAGGTGGAAGCGGCGGTGGAGAAGGACAAGGTAGCCAACACTGGTTTTTGTTTTTAATTTTATTTATTTTTTAAAAAGAGTGAGAAAGATCAAAATTACAACAATGGCTGGGTAAGGCCGGTATACATGTCTATTCTGCACAAGGTACGGACAAGTCCTGTGGGATCCATGCCTGGTTCATTTTAATGAACGTGAGCTTGTCCACATTGGCTCTGGACAGGCGGCTGCGCTTGTCTGTGATAACGCCCCCTGCCGTGCTAAATACACGTTCAGATAATACACTGGCTGCAGGGCCGGCCAGCACCTCCAAGGCATAAAGGGCAAGCTCAGGCCATGTGCCCAATTTGGAGACCCAGAAGTTGAAGGGGACAGACCCGTCATTCAGTACGTGTAGGCGTGTGCACACATACTGCTCCACCATGTTGGTGAAATGCTGCCTCCTGCTAAGACGTTCCATATCAGCTGGTGGTGCTGGTTTTTGTGGCGTGCTGACAAAGCTTTTCCACATTTCGGCCATGCTAACCCTGCCCTCTGATCTTTCAGCAGTAGACTGGGTGGGAGACAATGTGAAGGAACTGGAGGCACTGTCAGCAACCCAATCTACTATCGCCTGTACTTGTCCTGGCCTCAACATTCGTAGAGCTGCATTAGGCCCGACCAAATACCGCTGCAGGCTCTGTCACCTACTCGCACCTGAGGAAGGTGCTTCACTTGTGCGTGTAGCTGGCACAGATCGACCGCATCCTCTCCCTGCAACAGGAGCTCCACCAGCAGCACCACGACCGGGACCACGTCCCTTATTTGACGTTCTCCTCATATTTCTGAAATTTAGGATCTTGCCCTAAATGGGTGTTTTTTGAATAGCAGAATAGAGCAACAGTATCTAAAGGGTGTATCTCACAGGTACAGATATGCAGAAAACACACCAAAAAAAATGTTTTTGCGCTAAAAATTTTTTTTTTGAATAGCAGAATAGGAGAACAGTATCTAAAGTGTGTATCTCACACGTACAGATATGCAGTGCTGGTGCACTGAGCTTGCATAAAATGCCCCCCGACGCCAACCTAACTAACAGATGGATAAAAGTTATCTTTTCTCTGGCACTGGGCTCAGGGCAGGATAAAAAGATTGTGCACTGCACCCACACAACAAAAGCAAGGTAGATCGCGGAGTAATTTGATTTCTGAATCAGGACTCCTTTCTAATTCTCTCCCTCAAAGCAGCAGCAGCAGCAGCAACCTTTCCCTACACTATCTAAAGCAGAGTGACATGCTGTGCTATGTGCCTCTAGCTTATATAGAGGCTGGGTCACATGCTGCACTGGCCAATCACAGCCATGCCATTAGTAGGCATGGCTTCTAAGGGCACACGAGTTAAACAAATGTTGATTGGCTGCCCTGCAGCTTTTTAAAATGCGCCATTACATTGCCAAACACATTACATACAGTAAACAGTTCGGGTTCGCTCAACCCTAGTTGTCTTTGAAAACCTACCTAATAAATACTTTTTTTTGATTGGAAGCCAACCATATAGGTTTTTGCTGCTGCTGCTGTATGTGAGCCAATGAGGAAAGTAAAGTAAATGATTACATATGTAATTTATTTGATGATACATTTTGTTGTCACGGATGCTGTCCCTAAGAATTGTAATGTTATCTGTTGCCCCAGTGGCAAGGTCCATTTGGACGAAACACGAACGGCAGCGTTTTAGCAGCAACGTCATCCCACAAGGTGTTCAATGTGGGAGTTTTTTTACATGCTGTTTGACTTTTATCGATGTGAGTAGATGCTTGATTTTATTAAATATATGTCTTTTACTGCACTACAAGCAATTTTCTCTTCCTCTTTTATATGCTGCCTTCTTTGTGGCTGAGTGGTGGACTGCCTGTTTAATATGTTGAGAAGGACGGCTCTCAGTGGCATCTTGAAATAGTGGAGATACACACATACCCTTCCATACATTTCTCCAGTTTGGTTGGCCTTCTCTGTACCTTCTCCAGTTCCTCAATATCTTTTTTGAGCACCGGTTCTCCAAAAGAATATGGGGGAACTGGAGAAAGTGCAGAGAACGGCAACCAAACTGATAAGAGGCATGGAGGAGCTCAGCTATGAGGAAAGATTAGAGCAACTGAATCTATTTCCTCTTGAGAAGAGATTAAGGGGGGATATGATCAACATGTACAAATACATAAGTGGTCCATATAGTGAACTTGGTGTTGAGTTATTTACTTTAAGGTCATCACAGAACATAAGGGGACACTCTTTACATCTTGAGGAAAAAAGATTTCATCTCCAAATCCGGAAAGGTTTCTTCACAGTAAAAGCTGTGAAAATGTGGAATAGACTCCCTCCAGAGATGGTTCTGGCAAGTTCAGTAGATTGGATTCCTTCTAAAATTTACCTATATATGTTAGTACCCAGTTATATTTTGTAAAGTTGATCAATAGAAAATCCGATTGGCTCTCGGGGGATCAGGAAGGAATTTGCTGTAGCAAATTGGAGAATGCTTTGCTGGGGTTTTTTGTCTTCCTTTGGATCAACTGTGGGTGAAGGATTGTGTCTATGGGATTGTAGTATTATTATTTTTTTTATTTATTTTGGTTGAAATAGAGGGACTTGTGTCTTTTTTCAACCTGACGAACTATGTAACATTTGGTCAGCAAGCTGTGGGAGTAGAGGCTCTAATCCAGGGGTCTCAAACTGGCGGCCCTCCAGCTGTGGCGAAACTACAAGTCCCATGAGGCATTGCAAGGCTGACAGGTACAACAATGACTTCCACAGGCGGAGGAATGATGGGACATAGTTTTGCAACAGCTGGAAGGCTGCCAATTTGAGACCCCTGCTCTAATCCAACCACTGGTCATCCAGAATGGCCTATTACAGATGTGGGGGCTGACTTCCATTCACTTACCAATTAAGGTGTGTGGAGGCTTAGGGCTCTTTCACATGGACGGTCCGTTTAGGTACTCCTGTCAGTTTTTTAGGCGGACCTGAACGCTCCATGTACCCCTATGGAGCCACAGATGTCAGCGGTGACATGTCCGCTGACATCCGACCCGCCAAAGTGTGACGGAGGAAAACCCTACTTTACCATCCGTCTGGCGGATCGGATGACAACGGACTCTACGGTCCATTGTCATCCGATCCCCCATAGGGGAGAGCGGCGCTCTGACAGGGCGGTCCCTGCACAGTGTGCGGGGACCGCCCAGTCATCCGCCGGCTCAGCGGGGATCAACGGAGCGATCCCCACTGAGCAAGCGGAGGTTCACGGGGCGGATCTTTACTGATCCGTCCCGTGTGAAAGGGGCCTTACACTCATTTATCTATCCGGCTATTGAATTGTGTAATTGAAGATAGCAGATCCTAACCATTCATCCATCCATTGGTGGGATGTGCCCCACATAAGCGCTGTTAGATCTCTTTGGAATAGGGGGGTCTCACCCTCTGGCAGGCAGAATCTGTGTTACACATTTGGATGCACTTGTGGTGTTGAAATTTTTTTACCTGAGAATTGCATTTTCGTTGAATTATTCCTTTTGAAAGACTTTCACTGCCAAAAATTTTTTTCACTGGACTATTTTGTTTCTTTTTTCTTCATTTTCATACTAATGGGACTTTTTGATTTGGATTTGTTTTGATTGATTGGCAGCACATGTGAACTGATTATTTATTTGATGGTGCAACACATGTATGGGTTTATATTCTTTCTAATGTGGATAATCGGTGAGTGCGGTTGTCAGCCTTGGAATTTGTTTTTATGACACTTTAGTGCAAGATTTGGATTTTTTCAAAATGTTTTATGAAACCATGTACAGTTTTAATTCATCCCCTAAGCATGCAGTTTGAAGGATTTTTATTTTTTTAATATCGACCTTTGTCTGTAGGAAAAGGGTCTTTTCAGGCAGCCTACTTTTTTTTTTGTTTTTATAGCATTGGTACATATCCTTCAGGCTCTGTGTTTGACAATCTCTTACTTATTAGTCCAGAAAATGGCCATTACTGATATCGAAGGTACGGCTTCAGGATTCAAACCTTATTCGCATTTGCTGAATCAAACAGGTACACTATTAATTATGGAAAAACAAAAGAATGACAAAATACAGTGAAATTGATGCACACATTCACAACATACACATAATAATGTTATATATGAATTTTAACAATATTCTAAAATGGTTACCAATATACACAGGACTCATTTATTTAATATCGTTCATGTCCCTTTATGGTAAACTTACACATTTGACATCACTGTAAATTAATCTGGTCTAGTCTAGCCCACTGAATTATGACATCTCCGGCATATGTTAGGTAAGGTTGGATTGATACGGTGAAGGACATCTTAACATCTACTAATAGAAAAAAAAATAAAGCTCTTTTCTTGGGCTGTGCAACCAACAGAAATTTTATGAGTGAAATGCTTTCTCCCGATCCTCACTGCTGAATTTTGTGTCTAATTCTCTTTCCCAAGTAACTGTATAAGATGGGAGATTGAGGTGAGTAAGAGTAGACAATATTGAGTCAATTTGGGGAATTGAGTGAGGTGGGGGCGAGTCACATAATAATAGTTCCTCTAAGGGAGTAGGATAAGAAACCAACCTGCGTCTGTCCAGCAAAGATTGGATGAAAGAGGTGAGTTGTTGATTCAAGAAGCAAGTCTGTATTCCAGGTAAATTAGAGATAATATTGAATGAATGAATGAGTAACTTGTATAGCGCTACAACGTGAACTAAATCGCCTCAAGGCTCTTTTGCAGCCAGTGTCGGCCTGTGTCTTCAGAAAAGGTGGGTCTTGAGCTTCTGCCTGAAGGCCAGATGGTTTTCTTCCTAGCGGATGTCCGCGGGTAGAGCGTTCCATAGCCGGGTCCTTGGACTGCGAACCTTTGCTCGCCTTTTGATTTGTAGCCGGTCTTGGGGATGTGGAGGAAGTTCTGGTTAGTTGACCGGAGGGGGGGACCTGGGGTGTAGTGCTTTATTTTGACGCAGAGGTATTGCGGGGCTTTTCCTTGTGTACATTTGTGGGTGAGGCAGAGGGTCTTGAATGTAACCCGATCCTTCACGGCTAGCCAATGGAGGGTCCTCAGGGACGGGGTGACTGATTGATATTGAGAGGGCCAGAGAGAGAATGGGCAGAAGAAAATATTGGCGCTGGCAAGCTTCACTCCAGGGACCAATTAGGGATCTATGTATACCAATGGGAAAAGACGAACTGTCAATAGTGATGTCATTGGGCCTACCTATGCAGACATATTGAAAAGTAGCGATCCACTTATTCCACTAAATTAGGGTTTAGTCTATAGGTAGCAACACAAAACCCATGTCCTTCAGTTTATTTGGTAATGTCCATGGGAGAGCTCAGAGATCAAGTTGAGATAAAGACTGATCGATCTGGATCCACAACTTACATGGAAAGTTATGGAAACAGTTGAGAAGCCTCGTCAGGACTGATGTTTGATAATAAAGTGAAATGTTTGGGGCACCTCACCTGTGCCTTCTTTCTGGTTAGAGACAATATTTTACTATTCAGTCGAGGTTGTATCCAAATCCAGACAAAAGTAGTAAGGAGTTTGCAATAAAAAAAAAAAAAAGGAAGATGGGCCCCAAATTGGGAAAGTTTGAAAAGCATCCAAAAATCTGTCACTGGGGTCCATTGTCCAAGAGCATTTATCCTTCCAAACCAGGACAGCGTCTTCCTTTCATAATTTTTGATATCTATACAGTCTTATTAAAGAGGAATTCACTATTAAGAGAAAAGTGGTGAGACAAATCAGATATCAGAATATGAACCCCCAGATATTACAAAGCTGAAGAGCAAATCCGAAATGGAAAATTATTTTTCAAAAGCTGAATGGATGACGTGGAAAGAGAAACACGGAGTATGGGGCAGTGGATACACAAGGAAGTACTTAACTGGGTAGGAGTGCATGGATACAGAGGAGAAACACAGACTGGGAGTGCACAGGAGCTGGTAATGGGAGGCTGGCTGGAACTCACAGGGGAACACATTGGTGCAGATAACTGACTGAAGTGGAAAGAGTTGTTAGACAAGGTGGTGAAGAAGAAAATTTGAAGAATGGATGCTGGCAGCACAGGGTCACTGGACAATCACAAGATCAGGCTCAGGAGTTTAGGCTGGAATGACTGGGAACTGCTGAGACACAGAGGATCTGGATGGACACTAGAAGTCATGGAGACCATACTGAAAAACACCAGACAGATCACCTGAGAAAAGAGGGGGTCAGGCAGCTACCGTGTGGATGTGTGAATCAAAAAGTGAGCAACCGCTTGTTCTACCTTTAAGACAGTGCCCCTTTTGTAATTGGCTGCAGCGCTGGAGGAAGCAGGCTGACGCAGAGGGAATGACCTGCAGTTGGAGCATGGAAGAGGTAAGTGTGACACACAATCCTTTCTACAGTAACTCCACCTCCGAAAATCAGTACTATCATCTCTTGCAGCTCTCCTCCACCATCCACACTACATTCTCCGACAGATCTCCTCCACCATCCACACTACATTCTCCGACAGATCTCCTCCCACCATCCACACTACATTCTCCGACAGCTCTCCTCCACCATCTACACTACATTCTCCGACAGCTCTCCTCCACCATCCACACTACATTCTCCGACAGCTCTCCTCCACCATCCACACTACATTCTCCGACAGCTCTCCTCCACCATACACACTACATTCTCTGACAGCTCTCCTCCACCATCCACACTACATTCTCCGACAGATCTCCTCCCACCATCCACACTACATTCTCCGACAGATCTCCTCCCACCATCCACACTACATTCTCCGACAGCTCTCCCCCACCATCCACACTACATTCTCCGACAGCTCTCCTCCACCATCTACACTACATTCTCCGACAGCTCTCCTCCACCATCCACACTACATTCTCTGACAGCTCTCCTCCACCATCCACACTACATTCTCCGACAGCTCTCCTCCACCATACACACTACATTCTCTGACAGCTCTCCTCCACCATCCACACTACATTCTCCGACAGCTCTCCTCCACCATCCACACTACATTCTCCGACAGCTCTCCTCCACCATCCACACTACATTCTCCGACAGCTCTCCTTCACCATCCACACTACATTCTCCGACAGCTCTCCTCCACCATCCACACTACATTCTCCGACAGCTCTCCTCCACCATCCACACTACATTCTCTGACAGCTCTCCTCCACCATCCACACTACATTCTCCGACAGCTCTCCTCCACCATCCACACTACATTCTCCGACAGCTCTTCTCCCCCATCCACACTACATTCTCTGGCAGATCTCCTCCCACCATCCACACTACATTCTCCGACAGATCTCCTCCCACCATCCACACTACATTCTCTGGCAGATCTCCTCCCACCATCCACACTACATTCTCCGACAGCTCTCCTCCACCATCCACACTACATTCTCCGACAGCTCTCCTCCACCATCCACACTACATTCTCCGACAGCTCTCCTCCACCATCCACACTACATTCTCTGACAGCTCTCCCCCACCATCCACACTACATTCTCCGACATCTCTCCTCCACCATCCACACTACATTCTCTGGCAGATCTCCTCCCACCATCCACACTACATTCTCCGACAGCTCTCCTCCCATCATCCACACTACATTCTCCGACAGCTCTCCTCCACCATCTACGCTACATTCTCCGACAGCTCTCCCCCACCATCCACACTACATTCTCCGACAGCTCTCCTCCCATCATCCACACTACATTCTCCAACATCTCTCCCCCCCACCATCCACAGAACATTCTCCGACAGATCTCCTCCACCATCCACACTATATTCTCTTACAGCTCTCCTCCGCCATCCACACTACATTCTCCGACAGCTCTCCTCCACCATCCACACTACTTTCTCCGACAGCTCTCCCCCACCATCCACACTACATTCTCCGACAGCTCTCCTCCACCATCCACACTACATTCTCCGACAGCTCTCCTCCCACCATCCACACTACATTCTCCGACAGCTCTCCTCCCACCATCCACACTACATTCTCCGACAGCTCTCCTCCCACCATCCACACTACATTCTCCGACAGCTCTCCTCCCACCATCCACACTACATTCTCCGATCAGCTCTCCTCCACCATCCACACTACATTCTCCGACAGCTCTCCTCCACTATCCACACTACATTCTCCGACAGCTCTCCTCCACTATCCACACTACATTCTCCGAAAGCTCTCCCCCACCATCCACACTACATTCTCCGACAGCTCTCCTCCACCATCCACACTACATTCTCCAACATCTCTCCCCCCCACCATCCACACTACATTCTCCAACATCTCTCCCCCCCACTATCCACACAACATTCTCCGACAGATCTCCTCCACCATCTGCACTACATTCTCCGACAGCTCTCCTCCACCATCCACACTATATTCTCCTACAGCTCTCCCCCACCATCCACACTACATTCTCCGACAGCTCTCCCCCACCAGCCACACTACATTCTCCGACAGCTCTCCTCCACCATCCACACTACATTCTCCGACAGCTCTCCTCCCACCATCCACACTACATTCTCCGACAGCTCTCCTCCCACCATCCACACTACATTCTCCGACAGCTCTCCTCCACCATCCACACTACATTCTCCGACAGCTCTCCTCCACCATCCACACTACATTCTCCAACATCTCTCCCCCCCACCATCCACACTACATTCTCCGACAGATCTCCTCCACCATCCACACTACATTCTCTGACAGCTCTCCTCCGCCATCCACACTACATTCTCCGACAGCTCTCCTCCCACCATCCACACTACATAATCCGACAGCTCTCCTCCACCATCCACACTACATTCTCCGACAGCTCTCCCCCACCATCCACACTACATTGTCCGACAGCTCTCCTCCACCATCCACACTACATTCTTCGACAGCTCTCCCCCACCATCCACACTACATTCTCCGACAGCTCTCTCCCACCATCCACATCCAGTGATGTGCACGAGTGCCTCATCTCTCCAGGGACTCTTACTCTTAATTGGCTGAGGCAGGAGCCATTGGCTCCCCCTGCTATTAATCAAAGCCAATGAGGAGAGAGAGGGGGCAGGCCAAGGCTCCATGCCTCAATGGACTCGCAGAGCTGCAGCTCAGGAACGAGCCCCCTTTGGTGACCCCATAGCAAGCTGTTTACTCTGAGGGCACTCAGCAGGAGAGAGGGACCAGGAGCACCAGCGGGAGACCTGAGAAGAGGAGGATCAGAGCTGCTCTGTGCAAAACCATTACACAGAGCAGATAAGTATAACATGTTTAGTGTAATATCCATGAGGAAAGCTCACCCATATGAATTCTCTGGTGCTGGACAAGGTTGCCTTTCTTAGTGAAAAATTTCCCGCACTCTGAACATGAAAGAAGGATGTTCACCTGATGTTCAATGAGGCATTCTTTAGGAGTGAAAGATTTCTTGCACTCTGAAAATCACTAAGGACACTCACCCATGTGAACTATTTGATGTTTCACAAGTGTTCCTTTCTCAGTGAAACATTTCCCGCACTCTGAACATGAATAAGGACGCTCACCTGTGTGAATTCTCTGGTGATTAACAAGGTCTCCTTTATGACTGAAAGATTTCCCGCACTCTAAACATGAATAAGGACGCTCACCTGTGTGAATTCTCTGGTGTTTAACAAGGTCTGCTTTATGGTTGAAAGATTTCCCGCACTCTGAACATGAGTAAGGACGCTCACCCGTGTGAAGTCTCTGATGTGTAACAAGGTTTCCTTTCAGAGTGAAAGATTTCCCACATTCTGAACATGAATAAGGACGCTCACCCGTGTGAATTCTCTGGTGTTCAGCAAGTTTTCCTTTCTGAGTGAAACATTTCCCGCACTCTGAACAGGAATATGGACGTTCTCCTGTGTGAATTTTTTGGTGTCTAGTAAGTACTTCCTTCTTAATGAAAGATTTCCCGCACTCTGAACATGAATAAGGACGCTCACCTGTGTGAATTCTAAGATGTGTAACAAGGGCTGCTTTTTGAGTGTAACATTTCCCGCACTCTGAACAAGGGAAAGAACGCTCACTCGTGTGAACTTTTTGGTGTCTAGTAAGTGATCCTTTCTGAGTGAAAGATCTCCCGCACTCTGAACATGGGAATGGATGGTCACCTCGGTGATCTCCTTGATGGGGTGAGGAAGATTCCTCGGGATTAGAAGGATCTGGTGATCTATCTGCAGTGTGAGATCTTACATGGATATTTACAATCATAGGATGTGATTGATGAGAAGATTCCCCCTGATCAGAGGGATCCATTGATGTCTCCGGACAGGAAGGTCTGTGATGTAGATTTTGTGGATTTGGATTTCCTCCTGGAGGATCCTGTGTGATGACATTATCTTCTGACTTAAAATCAGCAGATAATAGAAGATGTCTCTCCGAGGAATTCCTGACATCACATCCATCTGTTGGAAAGAAGGAAAAAAAAGATAAAAAATCTCAGTAGATGACAAATAACTGGAGTTTTAGCTCCTCCCCCCCGTCAGTGGAATAAGTGGAAATGCCGATCTCACAGCTGGGCTCCTGTTCTCCCTCCAAAACCAATCAGAAAAGTCTTCACACCGAGTCCATATATGATCTGCTAATTCTAGAATAAGAAATACTTATGACTGAGGCTTCATTATCCAAAACGCGTTAGTGGATTGTTACTACATCGGATTGGCTGGATTTTATATGATGAAGAGTTTGCAGATCATATATGGACTCCAAGTTGAGTCAGCAAGAAAAAAAAGTCACGTTGGTCTAACAGTCACCACTTTCACAGAGCTCTGGCATGGAACTGGGTACAACTGTAACATCAAAATACGAAAAAAAAAAAAAACCTTCCCCAGATTTGCTGGTGTCCTAGGGTGGCACCATCCCCCCTCCATCAGTGTGGAGACAACCTAAGCTGTTAGGGCTAGTGATGCTTTGAAGCACCACTAAAGTGACATGGGGTATACATTTTTATGATGTGTTTTTGATGCTTCGGTGGTGCTTCAGTGATGCTCTTTTTAAGCTTTGTTGAAGTTTGGCAGATGCCCTGTGTGTGGATATTTCATACCTGCAATTTCTCCAAAACAAAGCAAAGCGAACGCTGAATTAAAGTCTCTCAAAAGCTGCAGGTGCTTCAAGTGAGTGTTGTCACAGACTTCTATGGAGGCTTTGAAGACGCTTTGAAGCACCACTAAAGTGACATGGGGAATAATTTTGAAGCGAAGCCGAAGCAAAAGCATTGCACGATCCACATTGGTTCATGTATGGGCTCTGTTGGACGGA
Source organism: Rana muscosa (assembly GCA_029206835.1). Lineage (NCBI taxonomy): Eukaryota > Metazoa > Chordata > Amphibia > Anura > Ranidae > Rana > Rana muscosa. Next base: position 429,226,661 of record CM055123.1, read on the forward strand.
TCGCTGATCGATCATTATGCAATGTTGTGCGACTTGAATTGGTCTATATATGGACCCCATTGGACAGAACTTGTATCTTTACGTCTCCACGTTGTTGTATAGAGTCCGGTGATCATGGTTGGTTCCTTGTCTGGGTTACAGATATACTTATCAGAAAGTATTCATTAAATGATTTTACATTTTTATCGTTTATTTTCATTTTTTTGATATTTAGCCTTAAGTATTTCCTACTATCTCCTTGTACTTTTGTGTGGACGCATTGGACCAAAGTGGACATTATCACATGTAGGGTACCTGTATATAGGGTCTGTAACAAATTACCATACGATATTTACAATCGTATTGGGACATATGCGTCCTTGCAGGCGTCAAAATGAAGATGATGTATACATGGGTGCATTTGTTTATACATTCATGGTGTTGGAGTCGTCTTTTGCATGGTGGAATAAAATGATTTTACATGTTCAGTCAGGTCCATAAATATTGGGACATCGACACAATTCTAATCTTTTTGGCTCTATACACCACCACAATGAAATGAAACAAACAAGATGTGCTTTAACTGCATACTTTCAGCTTTAATTTGAGGGTATTTACATCCAAATCAGGTGAACGGTGTAGGAATTACAACAGTTTGTATATATGTGCCCCCCACTTTTTAACCACTTCAATACCAGGCACTTGGGCACCTTCCTGCCCAGGCCAATTTTCAGCTTTCAGCACTGTCGCAATTTGAATGACAATTGCGCGGTCATTCCATGCTGTACCCAAACACATTTTTTATCATTTTGTTCCCACAAATAGAGCTTTCTTTTGGTGGTATTTGATCACCTCTGCGATTTTTATTTTTTGCACAACGAATAAAAAAAGACCGAAAATTTGGAAAAAAATAAGTTTTTATTTGTTTCTGTTATTTTTTTTTGTAAATAAGTAAATTTTCTTCTTCAATGACGGGCACCAAAGAGGTGGCACTGATAGGCACTCATAGGCGACACTGATGGGCACTTATGGGTGGCACTGATGGGTACATATGGGTGGCACTGATGGGTGGCACTGAGGGACACTGATGAGTAGCACTGATTACTCTGGTGGGTGGCATTGCTGGGCATCACTGTTTTTATTAGTACTATTATGTGGGCACTGATTGGCATATGTTGGAACATGTGGATGGCCATGGGGGATGTACCTGGCTATCCACATGTTGAAAGTTTCCCTGGTGGTCCTGGCGGCTTCCCTGGTGGTCCAGTGTGGGCATCCGAGGAGGGGATGCGCTGATAAACAATCAGCGCGAACCCCCCGTCAGGAGAGCCGCCGATCGGCTCTCCTCTACTCGTGTCTGTCAGACGTGAGTGAGGAAGAGCCGATCAATGGCTCTTCCTGTTTACATCGTGATCAGCCGTGATTGGACACGGCTGATCACTGCAACTGTCTTCAATTCCTCCTTGTTCTTGGGGCATTTTCCCTTCAGTGTTGTCTTCAGCAAGTGAAATGCATGCTCAATCGGATTCAGGTCAGGTGATTGACTTGGCCATTGCATAACATTCCACTTCTTTCCCTTAAAAGACTATTGCAAAGCTTTATTACTGTATTTTTATGTACGAGCATTTAATTTTTATCAATAAACTCAGTCCGACATTATTACTACACTATTGGAGGCTTCTCTTCTCTTTTCCCATTCCTGATCTGGTATCCCCATCGGAGACGTCCCCCCACTTCCCCCTCCAGGTTTACAGATACTGTTGAAAGGTCTACAGATACTGTTGAAGTGAGTGGAGATGTGGTGGAGATTTGTTGGAACATTCTTTTGAGCAGAACCAGCATAGAAGAAAGTACTTACACTGATTATGCCCTACTATATCCATCTAGAGGTGAGAGTTCTGTGAGACCACATATGGATATATTAGTATTGAGTTACTAGTGGAATTACATCTACATGATTTTAGTTTGATCACCTTCATCAAGATTGATAAATAGACGATTATCACCAAGATTTTGTATTACTTTTTTTACACGGTCACAGCAGGACTTTTTCACCGATATCCCCTCTGGACTACACAGCAATTTTTTGCACCTGTGCACTGTTGTGCAAATTTATGTTACATTGCATTATTATTATTTTTATTCACTTTTTGCTTGAGTGATATTTATTTATAGGATTTATATCACGTTTAATCCAGGATTCCTTTATCCATTCCCTTTTTGGATTGCACAGTAGCCTTTTTTGTATTTATTTGCAGTTTTAGCACTTGTGTACTACTGTATATATTTACCTTACATCGGCACTTTGAAGCATTGATCAGCACTTTAAATTTTTTTATTTGACCTTGGTATTCAATATTTGCACTTTATAATTCATCACGTTTTCACTGTATTGAACCCCATTGAGTTTTTTCACTTGGTTTAGGAGGTGTAGGTATGTATGTGTAGCTTTTAGCGCGAAAACAATCTTTATTATATTTACTATAGTGTAAGGTGAACACATCCAGTTTTTTGCACATATATCACCCTATTTTCCATTTCATTTACTCATCAGTAGCGCAAAATACCCCCCCTTGTTAATGTTTCTATGCGATTGTTGGTCCATGTCTTTAGCCTCGTACACACGGTCGGACTTCCATCTGACTTTTCCGTGGTTTTTTTGTCCGAACGGAGTTGGTTGGGAACACCCATAGCATACACCAGGGCTCGACAAACCCCGGGCGCCAGGTCGCCATTGCGACTAGAATTAGCGACCTGGCGCAGCACAGCTGGGGTATCCTGTGTCTCCGTGCCCCCCCCTCCGCGCCACGGGATCGCGTCGGGCCGCGCCGGCCAGTAATTGAGGCCGCGGCTTTGCGGCCTTCTGCAGGCCTATGCTTCCTTCTGTGGTCTAGCGCCATCTTGTGGTGGCCGTTGGTATTGCAACCAGCAATGCTAATGGAGGTTTTCCCTGTCTGTTTTCCCTGCCATCTCCTTCCCTCTAATTAGAACCCCCAAACATTATATATATTTTTTATTCTAACACCCTAGAGAATAAAATGGCGGTCGTTGCAATACTTTCTGTCACACCGTATTTGCGCAGCGGTCTTACAAGCGCACTTTTTTGGGAAAAAATACCCTTTTTTTAAAATAAAAAAATAAGACAACAGTAAAGTTAGCCCAGTTTTTTTTTATACTGTGAAAGATAATGTTACGCCGAGTAAATTGATACCCAACATTTCACGCTTAAAAATTGCGTCCGCTCGTGGAATGGCGACTAACTTTTACCCTTTAAAATCTCCATAGGCAACGTTTAAAAAAATTCTACAGGTTGCATGTTTTGAGTTACAGAGGAGGTCTAGGGCTAGAATTATTGCTCTCGCTCTACCGATCGCGGCGATACCTCACGTGTGGTTTGAACACCGCTTTCATATGCGGGCGCTACTCGCGTATGCGTTCGCTTCTGTGCGCAAGCTCGGCGGGACAGGGCATGTTCCTGGCTCCTAACTTTTTTAGCTGGCTCCTAGATTCCAAGCAAATTTGTCAAGCCCTGGCATACACACGCTTGGACTTTTCTGCAAACTTTCTTAAAACTTCTTACAACATCGCGTGTTTTTTCTGCTCTTTACTGCCACCCTTTGGTCAACTTCTGCTATTGTTGGTTGATTTTAACATTAGTTGTTTTGTCCATCGGACTAAAGTCCGATGGTTTTCTGTACACACGGTCGGACTTTGCTCCATCGGACTTTTGTTGGGCAAAAGTTTGTCCGTTTGCAGACCCAACTTTTGTCCGATGAAATCCAAAACCAAAACGAAAACGAAAAAAGTTTGTCCGATGGAGCGTACACACGGTCGGATTGTTGGTCCAACTTGCTCAAAACGAAGTTTGTTGGGCAAAAGTCCGACCGTGTGTACGGGGCTTTTGTGTGTATGGGAGATTTCTCGATATGCACGGGATTTTGGACCTTCAGTTTGATTTTGTATTTGAATCATTACTCAGATGCTCTTTGGGGCTGAAGTTTTGTGATTGATCGGACTGTGTACTATTGCTGATTATCACTGCCCCCGGAACACCTGCAGTTACTGGGGAGGTCTATTCAAGGTCTATCAGTTATTTTAGTCATTGTAATGATTAAGCACAAGATGTTTGTGTAAAACGCGTCTACGTGACCTCGTGTTGGTGTCTTTGGTGTCATCACTTTGAACAATAAAAGGCAATCAGAATTCCTGGATGTGCAGCTATTTCTTTTCTTACAAGCAAAAGCAAGGTGTAAACAGGAGTGTAAGCCAACCATTTTATTTAGTGACGGGCTTTGACTGGCGTTAAGAGAGCTTTAAAAAATCATGTCTGAAGCCCTGTTTTGAAGCAAGTGTAAAAGAGCCCTTAAAGCTCTCTGAACGCCAGTCAAAGCTGCTGTCACTAAATAAAATGGTTGGCTTACAGTCCTGATTACACCTTGCTTTTGTTTTGGTTTTGCTTCAAAAATGATACTCCATGTCGCTATAGTGGTGCTTCAAAGCATCTTCAAAGCCTCCATAAAAGGTCTATGACAAAGCTCATTTGAAGCACCACTGAAGGATCATCAAAGCATCTTTGAAGCATCACCAAAACACCACTGAAGCATCATCGAAGCATTTTTGATGCAACATTGAAACGCCACTGAAGCATCATCGAAGCATCACCAAAGCATCATCGAAGCACCACTTAAGGATCATATAAGCATCTTTGAAGCATCATGAAACCCCACTGAAGCATCATCAAAGCATTTTTGATGCAACATTGAAACACCACTGAAGCATCATCAAAGCGCCACTGAAGCATCATCAAAGCATCACCAAAACATCTTTGAAGCATCACCAAAGCGCCACTGAAGCATCATCAAAGCGCCACTGAAGCATCATTAAAGCATGTTGAAGCTGAAGCAAGTGTAAATGAGACCGTAGTGCAATAGTTTATCACAGGGTTTGATCACCTCTACAGAAGAACTGTAGAGCTGACCTAACACCATATTCCCTCCCCACCCCCCTGGTCTCCGCTTTACATGTAATGGTGCTGACCAATCGGATACCATCTGGTTTATCCTGGCAGCTCAGTATGGAGAAGAGAGAGCAGTGGGGCATTTCATATCCCCTGACCATTGGAGTGGTGAGAGAGCCCTGACAGCTGAGGATTGTTGACGGTAAGTACAGTGGAAACCAGGAATGGGTTGGGGGATGGGGTCCGGTGTAAAACCATCTGCTGCTGACGTATATCATATATTAGTGGCAAAGAAAGTGTTAAAGGAGGCGGTACTCTGTATATACACCTAAATACACTGGTGTACCAGTATCTGTGACAGCTCTGTATAAACTATGCATAGATATTAAAAGAGAAGTATGGGTTTTCAGGTTTTTTTAGATTCATACTTACCTAGGTGAATGGAGCATCAGACCGATGCTCAATCTGTCCCCCGGCATCTCTGCGCTGAGAACCAAGCCACCGAACATCGCCATCGGCTCAGTTCTCACAGATCCCCGAGAGGAAAGCTGTTGGCTGACAGTCAGCGTCTTTCCTCTCTGCTTCTCCACGCTCATTGGAGCGCTGAGCAGTGGAGGGGCGGGGAGAGACGGTCTCAGCGGCTCGCTGAGACTGCCATCAATCAGGGCATGATGACGCGCTGCCCTGACTGATGGTAGTGACGCTGAAAACGGGTCACAGGAGTGCAAAACAAATTGCACTCCTGTGACCCAAAGGAGAAGCCCAGCCTAAAAAGCTCAGGCTGGACTTCTCCTTTAAATATTGTAACGCTCCGCACTCCAAGAAATTGAATACATAGAAAAGGTGGTAGGGAGACTGCACTTCACTTATACCGGAATAGAAGGGAATGAATCTGATGGAAAATATGCAATCATGTGAAGCGTACAGTACAAGAAGCATGTGTTCAGTGAAAAATGACATGAGCAGATCAATACTCCAGATGTGCCAACTCCAGTGCACCACCAATGAGGTCATACACGCTTACAGGTACTGAAAGTGTCCAAAGAATGGAGATGGCCAGCTTGGCACGGATCACAACCCAGCACATGGAAAAGATGGGAACCACCACACTTTGCAAGGCCTTGCACACCGTGGTTCCAAGCATGGTCCCTAGGAGGGTTCTGGTCTGCAGTGGGCCCCAACATAGGAGCCCAGCCATGTGCCAAGCTTCCCTTACCTACAGAACCTCTGTCACCGGTCACCACCATTCTCTCTGCCCCGAACTGGAGGCTCCTTCTTATCACTCTTCACTCCATGACATCAAGACTTAACTGAATTGTACATTCTGTTCCCCAGTTCTCCCCAATACATTGTAAAGTCCCTTCTCTTCCAAAGTAACACAGACGGTCGCTCTTAAACAATAGGTTCTTTAATTAATAAAGTTATATTTACCGTTCTGTCCAGCTTCCATAGAAGTACATAGGAGCGATATACAGAATCACAATTGCATTTCCTCTCTCTCTCTAATAATAATGTACCGGATTTGGCTGTGCGGCGTTGTTCATAACTTTTTATAGCTTAGTTGCATCCTAGTAAATGGCATTAAAGGCCAGTCCTTGGAACCAGTGCTGGGACAAGGTCTTCCAGTGCCCAGGGCAAAGATGCCAAACTGCACCCACTCCTCATTCATGTGCAAGTTTAGGGGATCCTACACCGATCAGTCACTCCCTTGTCTAAATCACTGTCACTATCACTACTCCTATCAGCCTTGTAACAGAAGGAAGGCGCCCATCCCTACAGTAAACCATTGCGCCTAGGGCAGCCACATCTGCTGCCTACCCCTTGTCCCGGCCCTGCTTGGAACCCATCCAGGGGTCCCGCTAAGGGAACACTCCACCACACAGTTCAGTCCACCTCTTTACAGCGTCCTCACTGATCACCTCCCATACAGGAACAGACCACGAGGTCCGATCCGGTTCAGAATCAGGAAGTGACACATGCAGGGGAAGGAACATCACAGCACCAAGTGTTAACTCTTACTACACCACACAATAACCCTTTAGTAGGCAAACACATATTTAACCTTTTAGAACCTGCCTACAGGATGATGTGAAGATCTGATAATTATCTCACATTTTTTTTTACACTACAATCCTTATACTTAGAAGTAAAATGAGACTTTGACCTGTTTTTTCCACAATGTCTGTTACCTACCTGTGTCAAAAGGTAGAGAACGGTCCTCCTGTTCACTTTTCATAATCATCCCAACCTCCTCCGTGAATGGCTGATCACCCCCCACACACGTCTCTAATTCTTCTTCTTTAACCTCAGCTTTTATATTAATCCGTTCTTCACCCTACACCAAAAATAATAGAAAACATCTATTAAAGTCAACTCAAGGCAGATATAAAGTACAAGACAAGGAGGAAGAGGACCCACAATGACATTTGACTGGGCTTAAGACCCACAGAGGAAATTAATGTATATTAAAAAAATAAAAATGAGGGTGAAAAATGTAGGGCGTTCAAAAGAGCTAGAAACAGGGATGGGGGGTTGGGGGTAACAAAGGCTGCACTTCAGATGTAGAATTAAAACAAGAGACTACACAGAAGAACTTCATCTCATGGCTTAGAATATATATTTAGGGCTAGATGCCCAGCCCCACCTACCTGATGATGGTGAGGGATGGTGTGATCCTCCTGTATGGAATCCCAGGAACACAGAGGAGGGGGAAATCTCTCACCCTAAACTCCAAAGATGAAAGGAAAAAAAACTGAGCAAGAGATTTAATAGAAAAATATCATCTCATAGATTAGAATATATTTGAGTTCTAGTTGCTCAGTCCCATCTACCTGATGATGGTGAGGGATGGTGTGATCTTCCTGTGTGGAATCCCGAGAATACAGAGGACCTCCCTCTACCATAGACTGCTGATCCCCGGACTTCTCTTCTGTTTCCACTTTATTTTTAACTTTGATGTCTTTCAGTTGTTCACCCTAAAATTCAATTGATAAAATGGATTTATAAAAAGGAAACGAAAGAAGAAACAGAAGGTTATTTTGAAGCATAGAATTCTACAACTTAATTGAGTTCTATTTGCTCAGTTCCACCTACCTGATGATGGTGAGGGATGGTGTGACCTTCCTGTGTGGAATCCCGGGAATACAGAGGACGGGGACATCTCTCTGGTGGGTTCCCATTACTGGATCCATCTGTAGGAAACACACACACTGACTGAATACATTGTTTCTATGTGTTTATCAGATGATGGGGGATCTAGGTGGACCCTCCGTACTGCTCTCTCCTTTACAATAAAGTCTCCTCTTACCCGGTGATGTGAGGGGCGGCTGATTCTCCATCATGACGTCCTTGTAGAGATCCTTGTGTCCTTCTAATTGAATTATAATGCGATTACCTCCTCTGCTGCCAATTCCAACAACGTCTTCTCTTTCCTTCCTCACAACTCACCTGGGACTTCCTTTATTAGACCCCTACATCACTTCCTATTCCTTAGGTACATCACTTCCTGTCTGTGTATCATTTCCTGTCTGCACCTTACATCACTTCCTCTCCAGCTGTGGTATCACTTCCTGTGTCTGTACAATTACACTCTTCCTGTCTCCTTGTTCTACTCAATATAATAGGAAAAGATCTCCACCTCTATAATTATTTTGTGTCTGTTATACAATCCATCAACTCCAGATGCACAGTTGGATAAATGGCTCAATATTCACAATGTATCTGGTCTATAAACCAGAGGCTCTGGATGGACAGTTGGATAAATGGCTCTATATTTAGGATGTATCTGGTCTATAAACCAGAGACTCTGGATGGACAGTTGGATAAATGGTTTTATATTTAGGATGTATCTGGTTTATAAAGCAGAGGCTCTGGGTGTAAAGTTGGATAAATGGTTCTTTAGCAAAGCTTACCAAGCTGGCCGCTGCCGGAATTACACAGGCTATTCACACAGGGAGAATTTGCCTGCCAGCTCCTGGGGGGGATTCCCCCTCCCTCTTATCACTGACTCACACAGAGCTGTTCACTCTGCAGCCTCCCCTGTGTGTCCCTATTGGCAGGAGAATGAGGGTCAATTACAGGAGCCAGTGAGAGGCAGAGGATCATGGGACATGAAGTCCCAGTGTCATGGATTTATTCCCGGCCCAATACCGGAATGTATGTTCTATTCTGCCTCTGACCCAAATTCAAGGTGATGTGAATGCATGCATGCAAAAAGGATCACACTGGCACACAATGGTCAGTATGAGCTCTTCCTCATCAACAGGCTTTTATTCCGGTTACAGCCCCTTATATAAGTGTAGCGGGTAGGTACTTTTCAATATGTTTTAATTCGGGTGAAGATATCAGTGGTGTCCAGTTCCCTGCGGCCCAGCAGGTGGCGCTGTCATTTTGGGCCGGGGTTGAACCACCACTGCAGTGCCGTACCCTTTTCAACCTCTCGCAGCAGTTGTACAGCAGGGCGGGGAACCTGCTGTGCTTGCTGGGAGAGGGTATAAAGGGGGCGGACATCTTTATCGGAGAAGGAGAGTCCCAGGCACCTTTAGCCTGAGGGCTGCGGTCCGCGGTCGGTGTCCAGGCCTGGACACATGGAGTTCGGGAGCCACCCCAGACACCCTCAGTCTGGGGTGAGGTACACCACAGAAGGCCTGGGGCCCAGCTACTTCCACTGGGTCCCGCCCTAAGGTACCCAGAGGACCGGGTACCTGAATCCAAGACATAAGGGACTGTGCAGGTGACCTTCCCGTAGTTCTGGTGCAGCATATTGCCAGTGCGGGATAGGGCCTCCGGAGACCGTCGGGATGGATGTCTTTGCCAAATAGGGGCCGCATTCACACCGAAGGTGATCCATGTTCTAAGGTCAGTGGCAGAGACCGTATGCAAACTCCTATTCGCCCGAAAAAGGAAGAGGAGTGTTCACTAGTGCTTGGGCCTACTGGTATCCACACCCCTGTCTGTCTGTTACCAAAGTTCAACTGGTTTTGTTCATCCTGGCTATGGAGAAATAAAAGAGTGTTGGACTTTGAATGGTGTGGGCTCTCTTACTGGCAAACTCATCTCTACTGAAGAAGCAGAGGCTCTGTATACACAACACAGACCCGAAGGTAATATCAAAGACTTTGCTCAAACCTCACACACACACATGAGGTGAGAGCTCGGCGTAGTGTTCCTGCACCCTCTTCTCCCAGGTACCCCTAGACCTCAGCGAGCATATCAGAGAGAGAGAGAGAGAGAGAGAGAGAGTGAGGCCCGCTACATAAGCAAAGTGACATAAGCAAACGTCATCACATACTGTATGTGTGTATATGATTGGTCCATCTGTATATCATGCTCTTTCCTGTCGAAAATCTGTTTTCCATGAGGCAGTACATTCCAGAGTCCGGCCGCCATCTTTTGATAGACGATGGGAGGGGCGAAAAGGAGGTGGTAAGGAGTAAGGACATCTGCCTGTCATAGTTTTAGTCAAGGAAAATACTGCTGGCTTGTTACGTGATTACTAAGAGATTTTATACAGTATATATATATATATATATATATATATATATATATATATATATATATATATATATACACACACACACACCGTATTTTTCGGACTATAAGACGCACTTTTTTCCCCCAGAAATATTGGGGAAAATGTCCCTGCGTCTTATAGTCCGAATACATGACAGGCCCCGCCGTCGCTGGCACCGCCCCTGCCATCCACTCTCATCGCTCCCCGTAGCCGCTGGAATCCCCTGACCGCCGCCACTGGCTCCGCCGCCGCTGGCAAAGCCCCTTACACTGCTCGCATTGCAGCAAATCCAATTAGAGCCGCTCTCTCTTTCTTTTCTCCCTTCGGCTTACAGAAAGGGAAGGGGGGCGGCGGGGGATATACAGACAGCCCCCAACTATCCTCTCCCTGTCAAAGCGCCGCTGCCAAGTTCTCTGGCAAATAGAGCAGCGGCGCTTTGGCAGGGAGAGGAGAGCTGCGGGCTGTCTGTATATCCCCCGCAGCCCCCTTCCCTTTCTGTAAGCCGAAGAGAAAGAGAGAGCGACTCTAATTGGATTTGCTGGGCCGCCACCCAGCTTCCTGCTCACTGTTTCCCTCCCCATGATTGGCCACAGCAGAGGACCAATCAGAAGACACTGGGGGCATCATGGGAAATTAAGTTCTGGCACCAGTTCCCCCAGCATGCAAGCACTCTGCTGGAGGGGAGGGAGGGGGTGTTAGAAGAGGAGCAAAAGAGAATACTCTGCTGGGGGACACCACCAGAGAGCCACGCTGTACCCCGCACCACCAGAGAGCCACGCTGTACCCCGCACCGCCAGAGAGCCACGCTGTACCCCGCACCGCCAGAGAGCCACGCTGTACCCCGCACCGCCAGAGAGCCACGCTGTACCCCGCACCGCCAGAGAGCCACGCTGTACCCCGCACCGCCAGAGAGCCACGCTGTACCCCGCACCGCCAGAGAGCCACGCTGTACCCCGCACCGCCAGGGAGCCACGCTGTACCCCGCACCGCCAGGGAGCCACGCTGTACCCCGCACCGCCAGGGAGCCACGCTGTACCCCACACCGCCAGGGAGCCACGCTGTACCCCGCACCACCAGGGAGCCACGCTGTACCCGCACCATCAGGGAGCCACGCTGTACCCCGCACCACCAGGGAGGGAGCCACACTGTTCCCGCACCACCAGAGAGGGAGCCACACTGTTCCCGCACCACCAGAGAGGGAGCCACACTGTAACCGCTGTACCCGAACCACCAGAGAGGGAGCCACATTGTGCCCGCACCACCAGAGAGGGAGAAAGACCGAGCCACTGCCAGGATACAGACATGCTACACTACTGACTAGAGTCACCCCAGGCAACCCAGAGTAAGCGAACGTCCAGCCAGAGGGATCACTGTTACGATTTCGCTGGGTCTGGTAAGAGGGCCTGTTGGCCATTATCCATTACTATTCCCAGGGACTGAGCCATTAGGAAGTGCCTAACCTGATATCCTCTAGGCCTTATTGACTGCCACAACATCCCTCTCTGTCCTCTTCCCACGGCGTCCTTCTCCCACGGCATCCCCTCTGTCCTCTTCCCACGGCGTCCCCTCTGTCCTCTTCCCACGGCGTCCCCTCTGTCCTCTTCCCACGGCGTCCCACCACTGATGGCATGGTCACTCTGCGTTTACTATGGCAATGGTCACTCTGCATTTACTGTGGCATGGTCACTCTGCATTTACTGTGGCATGGTCACTCTGCATTTACTGTGGCAATGGTCAGACTGCGTTTACTATGGCAATGGTCAGACTGCATTTCATGGGCACTGGAAAATATTTTAGTACACCATTTGGTTCAGAATATTTTTTTTATTGTTTTCCTCCTCTAAAACCTAGGTGCGTCTTATGGTCAGGTGCGTCTTATGGTGCGAAAAATACGGTATATGTGTATATATCACAATAAGAAAGAAAATAAATAATAAAGAAGAAAAGAAAATAATAATATTAGAAGAGAGGGAGACATAACAGTTGTAGCGGGTGTCTAAATTTAGGGGAGGAATCTGGTTGGTAGTATGACCCAGATGCACCAATTGTTAGGGAATGGGACCGTTGCATTCGTGGAGGATCCCAGTGGTGTACAGTTCCCTGCAGCCTGTGGGTGGCACTGTCGCCCTAGGGCGGGGTTGAACCACCACTATAGTGCTGTGCCCTTTTTGTCCCCTTTTGGCAGTAGTACAGCGGGGCGGGGAACCTGCTGTGCCTGCTGGGAGAGGAGATAAAGGGGAGAGATGCCCTCAACATGAGGTTCAGAGTCGGAGAGCAGAGCCGCGCCCAGGCACCTTCAGCCTGGGTGCTGGCGTCCCAGAGTTCCGGGCCCAGGTGCCCTTGGCCTGGCCGAGAGATGGAGTCCATCCCAGGCACCTTAAGCCTGGGGTGAGGTACTACTGCAGAGGCCTGGGGCCCAGTAACTTCGACTGGGTTCCGCAAGGGTGGAGGAGTCCGAGGGGCCCTAAGGTGTTGGGACCCGTATCTGAGGCGAGGAGGCCAGGGAGCGGAACCCTTCCGAACAGTCCGGTGCAGCATTAAGCCGGTGACAGCGGGGCCTCTGGTAACTCTCTTGGAGGGATGTCTTCCCCCTGACAGGGGCTGCAACGTAGCGAAGGAAACTCCAGTTCCTGTTCGTTAGAGTCGCTGGAAGAGACTCTGAAGCCAAAAAGTACATTTACAGCCACCGTGCTTAGCAACCATTGGTGATACCTCAACGGTTTAGATTTCTTTGAGGATTATGCCTTGACCTACTCCCCACCAATACTAAACTGTTCTATGGGTCTCAAACTGTCTGCTCGCAAAGGACTATTTATTTGCCGTTACGGAATAAATAAGTGTTGGACCTTTTCAGTGTGTGGTACTCCAGTTACTGGGAGCAAAGGGGATCATCAGCAGAACAGACTTGGCTCTGGGTTTATACACAGCCCGAAGGTAAACGGGTGCTGGCCTTCACCTCTACACGTTACACTCTAGAGGACATAGGCCGTAGCGTATCTCACTCTCCCCTCCCAGGTACCCCTAGACCAGAGCCAGAGTAACCGGTAAAGAAGAGAGAGTGAGGCCGCTACACAGTCATTTTATCAGTTCCACCACACCAGAAAAAACTTAACTGACTCTTAAAGGGGTGGGACTACAAATTCCAGAGGGTTCTGCAAAAGCAGAGGGCTGGCTAAGGACTCCATTTTGGAATGCTGGAGAGTCCTCCACGAGGCAGAAAAAGACACAGATGTGATCTGAGGGGCTGCTGTTACCCACGGAGGGGATCCATCCTGCCACAGTTCTAGAGGTCGGATGGTGACAGACATCCCATGTGAGAGGGATCCCAGGTGCATTTCCAGACGTTCCTGAGGGCGTGGGCTGATTCGGCTACAAGGTGGCCAGTCGGGCCTTTCTGGGAACCTGTAGCTTGATCCTTTGGTTCAGAATCAGGAAGTGACAAATGCAGGGGAAGGAACATCACAGCACCAAGTGTTAACTCTTACCACACCACACATTAACCCTTTAGTAGGCAAACACATATTTAACCTTTTAGAACCTGCCTATAGGATGATGTGAAGATCTGATAATTATCTAACATTTTTTCTTAAACTACAATCCTTATACTTAGAAGTAAAATGAGACTGTGACCCGTTTCCTCCATAGTGTCTGTTACTTACTTGTGTCGATAGGTAGAAAAATGTCCTCCTGTTCACTTTTCATAATCACCCCAACCTCCTCCGTGAATGGCTGATCACCCCCCACATACGTCTCTACTTCTTCTTTAACCTCAGCTTTTATATTAATCCGTTCTTCACCCTACACCAAAAATAATAGAAAACATCTATTAACCACTTGACAACTGGGCACATAACCCCCTTCCTGCCCAGGCGAAATTTCAGGTTTCAGCACTGTCACGCTTTGAATGACAATTGCGTGGTCGTGCGACGTGGCTCCCAAACAAAATTTACGTCCTCTTTTTCCCACAAATAGAGCTTTATTTTGGTGGTATTTGATCATTTCTGCGGTTTTTATTTTTTGCGCTATAAACAAAAATAGAGCGACAATTTTGAAAAAAAAACACAATATTTTAAAATTTTTGCTATAATAAATATCCCAATTTTTTTTTTTAAAACTATTTTTTTTCTCAGTTTAGTCCGATACGTATTCTTCTACATATTGTGACAGCAGGAAGGTAAAGTCACCTGGTTGCATCCAGGGGGGTAGGTATATTTCTCCCAGATTCAGGCTTTATGCCGACTTATACAACTAGGGAGAGAGTTGATGAAGCCCAGCTGAGGTTAGTGGGCTCATGGATGATTCATACCTCTAGGGAGAGTGCTGGGCGTCGTGCAGGCAGGGAGTTGATGAGACCAGCTGAAGCTTGTCAGCTCGTTTAAGGCCTCTATAAAAACTCCCAGCTTCATTAGGTGTTTGCTCATGCCTGGAACCAGACCTGTGTGGACTGTCTAGGGAGAGTGAACCCCTGTGCGGTGAGACAAAGCCTGTGTGGCTATTTGTTTGGACATTTACTAAACCAGGGACTTAGGGACTAGGACAGCACCAGGCTGATCCCAGTTGTTAGTTAGGAAACCTGCATGTTTAGTCAGAGGTCAAGCTGACCAGGGTTTATTTTGTTTATGTTTCTTTTTGCTTTGCTGTGTTTTTTTGTCACTGTAAATAAAGAAATAAACTGCACCTTTTTGATCTTGAAAACCACAACCTCCGTCTGCTGGGCCTGTTTTTGTGTGGGGAGCCCACCCAGGGGATCACACACACCCGCTGCCGAGCTAACCCCCCCACAATATTTTAGGTAAAAAAACAAAAACGCAATAAGCGTATAGTGATTGGTTTGCGCAAAAGTTATAGCGCCTACAAAATAGGGAATAGAATTATGATTTTTTTTTTTTTACTAGTAATGGCGTCGATCTGCGATTTTTATTGTGACTGCGATATTATGGCGGACACATCGGACACTTTTGACACATTTTTGGGACCATTCACATTTATACAGCGAACAGTGCTATAAATATGCACTGATTACTGTATAAATGTGACTGGCAGGGAAGGGGTTAACACTAGGGGGCGATCAAGGGGTTAAATGTGTTCCCTGCTAGGTGATTGTAACTGTGGGGGGAGGGGACTAACTGGGGGAGGAGACCGATGGTTGTCCCTATGTACAAGGGACACACCATTCGTCTCCTCTCCCTGACAGGACATGGATCTCTGTGTTTACACACAGAGATCCACGTCCCTGGCTCTGTGACAGCCGATCGCGGGCACCTGGCGGTCATCGCGGCCGCCAGGCACGCGCATCGGCACCCGCCTGACACAGCTTTTCCCCGATGCGCGCCCGCGGCGGCGCGCATCGCGGGAGTAAATAGGAGGACGTCCATAGACGTCCTCTCAGCAATTCGGCGCCGCTTTGCGGACATCTTTTGTATATGGCCCGGGCGCGAAGTGGTTAAAGTCAACTCAAGGTGGATATAAAGTACATAAATGACATGTCACTCAGTATGCACCCTCCGTTAGACAAAAACAAGGAGGAAGAGGACCCACAATGACATTTGACTGGGCTTAAAGGGGAGTCCCGCTTGCAAAAACTGCAGCTGCTGACTTTTAATATAAGCACACTAACCTGTCCGCGATGTCCTCACCCGAAGCCGACCTGTCCCTCGGCTCCGGGTGGAAGCGCCAGCATCTTCAGTAAAGTTAACAGGTAATGAAGCCTTGCGGCTTCACGACCTGTTTCCTACTGCATATGCGCAAGTCGCGCTGCACGTTCTGAATGGTCCCTACTGTCTTCTGGGACCTGTGTGTCTCCCAGAAGACAGTGGAGAGAGGGGGGGGGGAACGAGGTGGTGTAGTTCATTGCAAAATCTGCAACGCTCTTTTGCCCGAAGTAAGAGCAAATACCTGGATTTGACAGGTATCTGCTACCCCCTACAAGGTGCAAAATGTAACAACAGAGGGGGGGGGGGGCGGGGGAGAGGAACCAGATCAGCAGAAGTTCAATTTCTGGGTGTAACTCTGCTTTGAAGTGGTTGTAAAAGGTTCAGTTTTTAAAAAAAAATAACAAATATGTCATACTTACCTCCACTATGCACTACGTTTTGCACAGAGTGGCCCCGATCCTCCTGTTCTGGAGTCCCACGGCGGCTCCTCCCCGCAATAGATAACCCCCCCTCTGGGAAGCTCTATCTATCCAATGAAGAGCCAAGAAGCCATGGTGAGAGCGACGCAGGATCGCGCCCATGGAAATTCGGGGCTTAGGCAAGTAAAATGGGGGGGGGGGGGGGGGGCGGACACTGCAAGGTGTTTTTTCACCTTAATGCATAGGATGCATTAAGGTGAAAAAACACAAAGGATAACAACCCTTTAAAGGCCCACAGAGGAAAGGAATGTATAATAAAAAAACAAAAATGGAGGGTGAAAAATGTAGAGCACTCAAAGTACCTAGAAACGGGGATGGGGGGGGGGGGTGTGGGTAACAAAGGCTGCACTTCAGATATTGAAGTAAAACAAGAGACTACACAGAAGAACGTCATCTCATGGCTTAGAATATATATTTAGGTCTAGATGCCCAGTCCTAACTACCTGATGATGGTGAGGGATGGTGTGATCCTCCTGTGTGGAATCCCGGGAATACAGAGGACGGGGACATCTCTCTGGTGGGTTCCCATTACTGGATCCATCTGTAGGAAACACACACACTGACTGAATACATTGTTTCTATGTGTTTATCAGATGATGGGGGATCTAGGTGGACCCTCCGTACTGCTCTCTCCTTTACAATAAAGTCTCCTCTTACCCGGTGATGTGAGGGGCGGCTGATTCTCCATCATGATGTCCTTGTAGAGATCCTTGTGGCCTTCTAAATAAATTATAATGTGATTCCCTCCTCTGCTGCCAATTCCAACAATGTCTTCTCTTTATTTCCTTCCTCACAACTCACCTCTCACCCAGGACTTCCTTTATTAGACCCTCTACATCACTTCCTGTTCCTTAGTTACATCACTTCCTGTGCATCTATAACTTCCCATCTGCACCTGACATCACTTCCTCTCCAGCTGTAGTATCACTTCCTGTGTCTGTACAATAATACTTTTCCTGTCTCCGCATTCTACTCGATATAATAGCAAAAGATCTCCATCTGTATATTTATTTTGTGTCTGTTCTACAATCCAGCAAGTCCAGATGTACAGTTGCATAAATGGCTCTATATTTAGGATGTATCTGGTCTATAAACCAGAGGCTCTGGATTTACAGTTGGATAAATAGTTTTATATTAAGGATGTATCTGGTCTATAAACCAGAGGCTCTGGATGTAAAGTTGGATAATGGCTTTATATTTAGGATGTATTTCGTTTATAAACCAGAGGCTCTGGATGGACAGTTGGATAAATGTCTCTATATTTAGGAAGTATCCGGTCTATAAATGAGAGCATATAGATGGACAGTTGGATAAATGGCTTTATATGTAGGATGTATTTAGTTTATAAAGCAGAGGCTTTGGATCTACAGTTGGATAAATAGTTCTATATTTAGGATGTATCTGGTCTAAAACCAGAGGCTCTGGATGTAAAGTTTGATAAATGGCTCTATTTTTAGGATGCATTTTGTTTTTAATCCAGAGGCTCTGGTTGGGCAGTTGGATAAATGGTTCTACATAATAGGGTGTATCTGGTCCATAAACCAGAGGCTCTGGATGTACAGTAGGAATGAGTCGAACACCCCCCGTTTCGGTTCGTACCAGAACCTGCGAACGGACCGAAAGTTCGCGCAAACTTTAGAACCCTATTAAAGTCTATGGGACTTGAACGTTCAAAATCAAAGGTGCTAATTTTAAAGGCTAATATGCAAGTTATTGTCCTAAAAAGGGTTTGGGAACCCGAGTCCTGCCACAGGGTACATGTATCAATGCAAAAAGAAGTTTTAAAAACAGACGTTTTTTCAGGAGCAGTGATTTTAATGATGCATAAAGTGAGAAAAAAAAGTGAAATATTCCTTTAAATATCATACCTGGGGGGTGTCTATAGTATGCCTGTGAAGTGGCATGTGTTTCCCGTGTTTAGAACTGTCCCTGCACAAAATGAAATTTCTAAAGGAAAAAAAGTCATTACCAATGTACAGTTAAAATTGTATTGAGACTTACTTTTCAATAAACCGTTTGTAAACAAAAAATAAAACTGCTTGTGGCTTTAATGTAATGTCTGGTCCCGACAATATGGATGAAAATCATTGAGAAAAATGGCATGGGTACCCCCCCCCCAACCCATTACCAGCCCCTTTGGGTCTTGTATGGATATTAAGGGGAACCCCGCACCCAAATTAAAAAAAGGAAAGGTGTGGTGCCCCCAGGCCCTATATACTCTGAACAGCAGTATACAGGCGGTGCAAGCAATTGTATCCAGTTAAGCTTTTGGTGCACACTGTGCAAAGGACACTAAAGCCAAATACTGCAGCTCCCTGCCTGTATTTGTAACAGAACACCAGCAATTGTATTCAGGTAAGCTTTTGGTGCACACAGTGCAAAGGACACCAAAGCAAAATACTGCAGCTCCTTGCCTGTATTTGTATCAGAACACCAGCAATTGTATTGAGGTAAGCTTTTGGTGCACACTGTGCAAAGGACACTAAAGCAAAATACTGCAGCTTCCTGCCTTTATTTGTATCAGAACACCAGCAATTGTATTGAGGTAAGCTTTTGGTGCACACTGTGCAAAGGACACTAAAGCAAAATACTGCAGCTTCCTGCCTTTATTTGTATCAGAACACCAGCAATTGTATTCAGGTAAGCTTTTGGTGCACACTGTGCAAAGGACACTAAAGCAAAATACTGCAGCTTCCTGCCTTTATTTGTATCAGAACACCAGCAATTGTATTCAGGTAAGCTTTTGGTGCACACTGTGCAAAAGACACTAAAGCAAAATACTGCACTTTCACCTAGCAGCAAAAAGGGTCGCTGGTTCGAATCCCGCCCGTGACACCATCTGCCTGGAGTTTGCATGTTCTGCCTGGGCCTGCATAGGTTTCCTCCATAGTTACATAGTTAGGTTGAAAAAAGACACAAGTCCATCCAGTTCAACCATAAAATAAAAAATAAAAAATAAAAATAAAACTCTGGTACTCCGGTTTCCTCCCACAAGCTAAAAACATGCTGTAAATCGGATCCTGTCTAAATTGCCCCTAATATGTATGAATGTGTGTTAGGGACCCACACAAACACCACCCCATGTTAAAAAAAAATCCTAATTTGCAAAGAAGTATAATCTCTTCCTCAGAGAATTTAGCAGCAGTACAAGCAACTTCCTGTAGGGGCGTGATGTCATTCCTGTGTGCTGGCCACCGCTTTCCGAGAGCCACATATGCGCTTACCTGTGCGCACACAGCAGTTGTGCATCTCATATACACAGCGGTCGCGCATCTACATACATTTGGCGCATCAAG
This sequence comes from Rana muscosa, assembly GCA_029206835.1. Taxonomy (NCBI): domain Eukaryota; kingdom Metazoa; phylum Chordata; class Amphibia; order Anura; family Ranidae; genus Rana; species Rana muscosa. Next base: position 429,246,538 of record CM055123.1, read on the forward strand.
CTGCAGGAACTCACTTTTTATGGAAATTAATAGTAAAGCAGATGCAGATTTCCAGGACTGGACTAACAAATGTTTATAGTGAAAGGCAACTGGTGTTTTCTATTAAACAAGGTCTAAATGGGCCATTGACATGCATCACAGTTGTACTTAGGAAAAATTAAACTAAATGAAATCCTTTCTTCTTTTTGCTTGGGGATAGAGTGCAGAGGGATTAGAAGTCTGGTCAGTTTTTGGGGATGTCTGCACCCCTGATAGGGTGAAGCCAACTCCCAAATTTTGCCACTTTCTCCTTCAAATTTATTCACTTCCTGTCACATAGCCAAACAGGAAGTGAGGGTAAATCCCTACCAATGTCTTTCCTTGGGGACACACAAGTCAATCTAAATAGTTTCCCCATTATGTAAATTGCACTCCAGCATTTTGCTGGGTACACCCAAATTATTAGGTATCTTGGACTTTGGGTTTTATTTACTAAAGGCAAATCCACTTTGCACTACAAGTGCACTTGCTGGATATCCAAGGGGGACATGAAAGGAAATAAAGAAACACCATCTTTGCTTCTACATGATTGGATTTTAAAATCACCATTGCTTCCCCTCAGATTTTCAGCAACTACCCTTTACTGCAGAGTGGATTTTCCTTTACTAAACCCCAAACTACCTAATGATTTGGGGTGTACACAACAAAGTGCAATTTGCTTAATGGGGACACTAATTAGATTGATCTGTGTGTCCCCATGAAAAGACATTGGTAGGGTTTTACCTTCACTTCCTGTTTAGCTGTATGACAGGAAGTGAAGCCAATTTTAAGAAAAGGGACACAAAGCCCAACCTAAAAAAGACAAGCAGGGGTTCTAACACTCACTTGGTTTCCCTCAAATGCCCACAATTAGAATAGTATTACCTTGAGCTAGATTTTAGTGCAGTGCTCTAAATCAGTGCTTCTCAAGTACCCTCAACAGGCCATGTTTGCAGGTTTTCCTTCATCTTGCACATGTGCTTTAAATCAGTCAATGGCTTGGTATTTTGGACAACAATTTTAGATAAGATAAATTCACAAAACATGTCCTGTCGGGGGTACTTGATGACTGAGGCTGAGAACCACTGCAGTAAAAAGGAAAATTGAATACTTACCGCTCAGCATTTTTCCTTTCCTGGTGACTATCCATAGCAGCACACAATCCATGCATATGCTACCATGAAGGCACCAGGAAAGTAACTTTTAGATAAATCACACCTGTTTTGTTTTGACATGCCAATCAGCCTAGTTAAGCTGCAGCTGTGAAATTTGTTGCATGGAAAACAAAAAACAAACATCAAAATGTATTGGTCAACAAAACAGGACTTGGAAAAGAGCAAGGAAAGCAAAAAAAAAACATGTATGTGTAGCGGGGTGCTCAATTTAGGGGGAGTGTCTGAGTGGTAGTCAGGCTCAGACACACTGATTGTTAGGGTTTATGGACCATTTCTGTTCACGGGGGATATTATTGGTGTACAGTTCCCTGTGGCCTGCAGGTGGCGCTGTCGCCGTAGGCCAGGGTTGAACCACCGATATAGGGCTGTGCCTTTTGTGTCCCCTCTCGGCAGTAGTGCAGCGGGGCGGGGAACCTGCTGTGCCTGCCAGGAGAGGATATAAAAGGGCAGACATCTTCTGATTGGGTTCCACACCCAGGCACCTTCGGCCTGGGGGTGAGTGAGGGTCGTCCCTGGGTGCCCTAGGCCCGGAGGTGGAGTTCCTGTTCCATCCCAGACACCTTCAGTCTGGGGTGAGGTACTATTTTGAAGGCCCGGGGCCCAGCACCTTCGGCTGGGGTCCGCTAGGGATCGAGGATTCCCAGGGTGCCGCCTTGCGAGGGGACCTATATCTAGGATGAGGAGGCCAGAGAGGTAACCCCTTCTGAAGACCCAGCGCAGAGTCGTGGTGACGGTGGGGGCCTCTGGTAACTCTCCGAAGGGATGTTTTCTCCTTGACATGGGCCAGATACTATCAGAAGGAAGTTCACGTTCAAGGTCAGTGGCAGTGGCCTCATAGGGCAATGCCCTATTCACCTGGTCAGTGGCAGTGACCCGTTCTCCAAGTCAGTGGCAGTGACTTTATTCACCCGGTCTGTGGCAGAGACCAACCTCACGGTCTGTGGCAGAGATTGTGCACCAAAGCTGTTTGAGAAACCTGAACAGTCAAGAGTTAAGCTACGTTTGTGCCTGGACCTTCTCCACACCTAAGCTGTCCTGTATCTCTGCTCCAACCTGTCTGCTTTCAAAGAGACTTTTTATTGTCCTGTACGAAATAAATATTGAGTTGGACTTTCAGCTAGTGTGGACATTCACATTCCTGGGGAAAACTTGCATCTATCCAAGGTAGAGGTGAGATCATTCTCGGGAGGACTTTGACTCCAGCCGCAGACAAGGCCCAAAACTAACACCGCTCAACCTCCTCACACAGGAGGGTACGGGCTTGTGGTGCGGTGTGCCTCTTTCTTCCTGCGAGGAGCCAAGTAAATGCAGGTAAAGAAAGGGGTGGGTGCGCTACATATGTTAATTTGAAACATTAGTCACAACATCTTGAGAAAGATTTTGCAAAATAATGCAGCACAGACAATTAAATCAAAGTGAACAAACGACACACATTAACAACATCAAAAATATTTCAGGGGAAAATATCCCCCATCCTAAAAAATACAATAAACCAAAGCAAAAAAAAAACATCTGTTTTGCAAAGACATAACAAACAAAATACAAAGCAAAAATACATGTGTTACAAACTCAATAAGGACACCAAAATGTACTTTTTGCCGGCCACACACACACACAATCTTGCCTCTTTTCAGGGCAAGGTAGAGAATGCTATCTGCAAGCTTTATATAACATAGGTTTGTGTGCTAATGAGGCAATTGAAAACACATGCACAGTCCATGAAACACACAAAATGCAAGTTCAACCCAATGTAGAGAATAAAATTCAAAGTGGGTAAACCTGTTAAGGATGTCCCTAAATTACTAACCCAAATAACACGCTCTATGAGCATGCTCAGAAACATCCTAGTGCTGTTCATACACAAAAACCAGCAAAAAAAGCAAAGTCCCTTAGCATGCTCAGACCAACCCAAATGCAACTAGCACAAAATAAGCCACCCCTGTCCAAAATTAAGCACATCATCCAGCATGCTACTAAATTAGAGATGGGACAAACACCCCCCGGTCCAGGGGGGCAAACAAAGAGCCTAACATGGGAAAAAGTTAGACAACAAATACCATTGCAGTCTATAGGAACTGACTTGTTAATTTTGCTAGTCCCCACTTGGCTGGCTTATCTTCTAGTTATTGGCCTTAAAATGGGTATGGGGGCCCAGGTCCCACCCTAAGGGACATATGTCAATGTCACCAATTTGGAGAACCCCAAAAACGAAACAAGGAGAAGTGCCTTTAAATATGCCAAATTGTGTAAGGGCCAGTTCTCACCACATGCAGTCCAGTGGGTTTTTTATGCCTCAAAAACACATGGAAAGTAGTGTAACGAGAGGGCCCGGGGAACCCAGAATCTCTTAGAAAGTATGAGATACCCTTGCTTCAGCTTCCCCAACGCCTCTTATGTGTAAACCACCCTGTGTCTCTAATAGGGGCACAGGGTAAATGAGAACCCCACTATGATCTGTGCTAGTCAGATTCAATGCTGTATATACATTGTATATATTGTGTGTTGGCTGTTGTGTACTATTTTCTGTGATGGGGTGGGGTGTGATTGCATTCTATTGTCTATTGTGGCTTGTGGTAATTAAGTCTGCTACTGTGGTGATGTGGATTGGAGCTTGTAGACCGTCTGGCTGCCTATTATGGGATGTTTAAGTGTCTTTCTGTGAGGAGGGGGGGGAAATCACCCCTCCTGCTAAGACTGTTTACAGAAGGAGAAGTTTGAACACACCTGACCTGTATCACCATTGTCATTGGACAATTTAACCCGCCCTGTTCCCCAAGGATGGGAGGGAAGGGTTTTGAAGAGAAGTGTGTTACCATGTGCTTGTAATAAAGATTCATTCCCTTTTTTGGAACTTCAACACGGAGCATTGTCTCGTTTGTGCGGGAGAAATATTTGTATGGGGTCTTATTCGGCTGGTTGGAGTGTCTGGTAGCTGCTGTGTGTTCGGGAATGGAATATACTTAAACGACGTTAACCCCTGTCGTTACATTGGTGGCAGCAGTGGGATGATTCCCACAGCCTATAAGGACAGCTACAAGAGGACACAGGACAATGGAGGCACAGTATGAATGGCTAAAGCTCTCTTCCCTCAAGAACTTACTGGAGAACCGGGGCCGACCGGCCAACAACCGTAAGAAAAGGGACATTATCGCAGAACTAGTCGAAAGGGATAGAGCCGAAATACCCAACATAACGGAAAGGCCCAGTGTAACAGACAGGACACCCGAAGAGGCAAGTTTTGATCAGGCTGTTAAACTAAGACTGGCACAGTATGGTCCTAACCCTCCAGCGGAGATCATAGACCTAGTTATAGCGGCTGTGGACGCAAATTGGCTACATCAAAAAGGTGCTGCAGCAGCAGAAGTCACAGCAGCACCAACTGCAAGGAGAGGAGAGGTACAGATACCAGCCGTCATGGAAGAGGAAGTCAGAAGGAGGTTACAAGAGACGCAGATACAGCATAGAGGACCGGTATCAGAGGAGGTCCTGCTGGGATGGTCTGACTCGATCCGCTGCGAACTCTGGAAGAAAGCGCTAGCTCTCGAGCAGCAACACCAGGGAAAGGTTCTCCCCTCCATCTATGTAAGGTACTGGTCGCAGTATGATGTACGAATGCCGTTATTGGGGGAACAACCAAAGCAAGAGTGGACAGCTGAGTTAAGCAGGCTGATCCGGGCAGAGATGCGGTTGGACGAGAGCTACAGAGCCCTCCAGTGGTATGTAGCCCAAGAGTGCCCATGGTCAGTGGATGACAGCCCCACGAAAGGCTTTGACTATGATGGCCTGGGATTGTTGTATTGGAGGCTGTCCAGTGACCCTGACTTTGGGAGTGATCGGGAGTGGGGTTTGGAGGAAATAATGGAGCACAGAGAGCGAAAACTGAATGTCTCGGAAGGGCACTGGGCAGAGGAAGATTTGGAGTTTCTGGCCGTTCAGGAATGAGAGCTGGAGATCGCCTACAGACAGCTGCTAGAATCTGCTCAGCAGCAGGGTGGTGCTACCTTTGCCTGGGACTATCAGGAAATACCAGTTGACAACTCTGAAATCCTGGCTGAAGAATCGGCAGTGGAAAATCTGGAGATTGCCATCCCTAAAGCCGAAGTGGATGATGTGGAGTTCCAGGGAGCTAGGGCAGTTGGCTCATCTCCCCAGCCACAGATTACAGAATGTATGGACTTAATGGACTGTTCAGAGGATGTTATGGATTATGCATCTCCTGCTCAAGTACTGGCAGCAGGACAGAGTACTGCAGACCCTTGCTCTACACCCGTGGCAGTTTTGTAGGCCAGAGGTGAGGTGATGGTTCCTCTTTCCCAGTGGATTTCAGAGATGCAGGGAGGAGAAGCAGCCATTTTCCCTCCCCAATAGTTAGCCAGAGCAGATGGTGTGGAGTCCCCAGCAGAAGTGCTGGCAACAGGGCAGAGTGCTACCAACCTCTGCCCAGCACTGGAAACAACTGTGGAGTTTCAGGGAGCCGGGGCAGTTGGCCCCTCTCTCCAGCAACAAGCTAAGGTAGTAAAGCTTTTACTCCCAGCTGAATCACTGGCAGCAGGGCAGGATGCTACTGGCCACTGCACACAACTGCAGCTTGATCTGATATCGATGGATGTGACTGCGGTCTCCACTCACAGCAACCCAGCAGAAGAGCTGGCAACAGAGCAGAGTGCCGCGGGCCTCTGCTCTCAACTAACAGAAGACAGAGTTCCTGTGGTACTGGATGGGACTTCGGTCTTCACTGACACAACCCCAGAAAATGGTGTGACACTGAGACAGGAGGATGTCAGCCTTGCTTTGCAAGCACTGGGGGATTTTCACCTACCACAAGTGGATGGGACTTCAGTCTCCACTTGTATACCCCAGGGATGCTGGGCAGTTGGCCCAGATCCCCAACAGCATGACGGATTGAGCCCAGTCATCCTGTCTTCTCTCCAGCAGCTGAAAGGACTCCAGGGAGAAGGGCCAGTCCAGGCCTCTCCCCATCGGCGGGTATGTTCTCTGAGAGAGGCAGAGGTTGGCTGGGTAAGTAATGCTCTGTTTGGAGCAATTTATTTGGGGTACTGTGTGGATACTGGCATCAGAGGAATGGAAATTTGGACTAACTTCGGAGTCAACCTGTCTGGGGTCTCCTCCTGTGTTAGTCTCCTGCCGAAAGGGGAGAGATGTAACGGGAGGGCCCGGGGAACCCAGAATCTCTTAGAAAGTATGAGATACCCTTGCTTCAGCTTCCCCAATGCCTCTTATGTGTAAACCACCCTGTGTCTCTAATAGGGGCACAGGGTGAATGAGAACCCCACTATGATCTGTGCTAGTCAGATTCAATGCTGTATATACATTGTACATATTGTGTGTTGGCTGTTGTGTACTATTTGCTGTGATGGGGTGGGGTATGATTGCATTCTATTGTCTATTGTGGCTTGTGGTAATTAAGTCTGCTACTGTGGTGATGTGGATTGGAGCTTGGTAGACCGTCTGGCTGCCTATTATGGGATGTTTAAGTGTCTTTCTGTAAAGGGGGGGGGAATCACCCCTTCTGCTAAGACTGTTTACTGAAGGAGACGTTTGAACACATCTGACCTGTATCACCATTGTCATTGGACAGTTTAACCCGCCCTGTTCCCCAAGGATGGGAAGGAAGGGTTTTGAAGAGAAGTGTGTTACCATGTGCTTGTAATAAAGATTCATTCCCTTTTTTGGAACTTCAACACGGAGCATTGTCTCGGGGAGAAATATTTGTATGGGGTCTTATTCGGCTGTTTGGAGTGTCTGGTAGCTGCTGTGTGTTCGGGAATGGAATATACTTAAACAACGTTAACCCCTGTCGTTACAAGTAGGTTATATGTTTTTCAATGGCATAGTTCCCACCATTGCTTGCAGTTCCAGAAAATAAAGTAGAACACGCTGCATTTTTCCTGCACTGGAACGCATCATAAACGCACAGGAATGCATTCAAAACGCACATGCAGAAAAGAACCTGGACTGCGTTTCTATAGAGTGAAATTGCCCTAAAGCTATTAACGTGGGGGGTTACTCTGCCTGTAAAGTGGTGCATCTGTAGCATGTATCCAAAATGCTGCTTCAAAGATGTACGGCTTTAGAGCAAACTTACAAATCGACATTGCAGCTGCAAGATTTTAACTAAAAAAAAAAAGCCTGCCCCCCCCAATACATACAAGGCCATTTCAGTCTGGAAAGGCGTAAAATGAGAACCCCCACATGAACAAAAAACACCCCCTCCCACGTACTAACAAACCCCTAGCCAATCACAGCAAGCCAGCTAATGAAAGGGGGAGGATGCTTGCGGGCAGGAGGGACTCAGGCAACCCAAAAGTGGTTTGGATTGGTAAAGGCAGCTCACAGTCTTTGGAAAATGGAATGGAGTGTAGAGTTCCCCTTTAACCACTTCCCGCCCAGTCAATAGCATATTGACGTCCGGGAAGTGGTTTAGTTATCCACACTGGACGTCATATGACGTCCTGCAGGATAACAGCCGCCGCGCGCCCGGGGGGGCATCGCGGCGATCGGTGGAGCGGTGGGTCAGTCTGACCCACCGCTACACTGATCTCGGTAAAAAGCCTCCGGCGGAGGCTTTTTACCACGTGATCAGCCGTGTCCAATCACGGCTGATCACGATGTAAACAGGAAGAGCCGTTGATCGTCTCTTCCTCACTCGCGTCTGACAGACGCGAGTAGAGGAGAGCCGATCGGCGGCTCTCCTGACAGGGGGGGTTCGCGCTGGTTGTTTATCAGCGCAGCCCCCCCTCGGATACCCACACTGGACCACCAGGGAAGCCCCCCAGGACCACAGGGAAGCCCCAAGCATGTGGATGGCCCCCATGGCCATCCACATGTAGTAAAATAAAAAAAATAAAAAAGATGCCAATCAGTGCCCACAAATGGGCACTGACTGGCACTATGATGGCACAACCACAATGTGTGGTGGCTGGCATTGCTGGGCATCAGTGTCCATCAGTGCCACCTACTAGTGTCCATCAGCGCCACCTATCAGTGCCCATCTGTGCCCATAAGTGCCCACCTATCAGTGCCCGTCCGTGCCACCTATCAGTGCCGCCTATAAGTGCCCATCAGTGCCGCCTATAAGTGCCCATCAGTGCAGCCTATGAGTGCCAATCAGTGCCGCATACCAGTGCCACATATCAGTGCCCATCAATGCCGCCTATCAGTGCCCATCATCAGTGCCCATCAGTGCCACCTCATCAGTGCCACCTCATTAATGCCACCTCATCGGTGCCCATTAGTGTCGCCTTATCAGTGCCCTTCAGTGCCGCTTTATCAGTGCCCGTCATTGAAGTAGAAAAGGTACTTATTTACAAAAAAAAATAATAGAAACAAAGAAAAACATAGTTTTTTCAAAATTTTCGCTCTTTTTTTATTTGTTGTGCAAAAAATAAAAATCGCAGAGGCGATCAAATACCACCGAAAGAAAGCTCTATTTGTGGGAACAAAATTATAAAAAATTTGTTTGGGTACAGTGTAGCATGACCGCGCAATTGTCATTCAAATTGCGACAGCGCTGAAAGCTCAAAATTGGCTTGGGCAGGAAGCTGTATAAGTGCATGGTATTGAAGTGGTTAAAAGCAAAAACTAGCCCAAATAAAACATATGCATTAGAGGGGGAAGGTTAAATGCCCTTTTATGAGGAGCTAGAGTAGTGAGAGTCTTTTTACATAATTTTAACAAGGTACATGTAACATGTTAACAACGTAACACGCTAACATGACATGTGTGCAAATATCCTTAAAAAAAGACAAGTTTACAGGTGCGCCTGTTAAACCCACGCAAATGCATTTACGTTACTTGACATTTACTAAGATTTTGCCGGCACAGTGAACTAACGCATTTGAACGTGCGCAAATGACGCTTGCGCATGCGCAGTGCATAAAAAGACCTCACACAGTTCTAAACCTACTTGCAGGCGCAGCAGGCTTGTTCTGAAAAAATTACTTTCTCACTCTATTTTGGCCATATTTGTTACTTGGGCAGTTGTTACTATACTTCCTCACATCACCCCACATCACCCCATAATATTGGCACTTCCAGCTTCTTTTCATTTTGATTTGAAGATGCCTTGTGGCAGGTCCATAGTGGTGCACTGATCGCCTCCTCCCGTGCGCCGAGAACACTTTAGTAAATGGGGAATAGCGCTATGTTACCGGCGCAAAGGTTTGGTAAATACCAAAACGTACGTTGCGCCTCGTCGTGCGCCTCAACTCAAGGCGCAAACGGTTTGTAAATCAGCCCCAATGTGTTGTCTCTGATGCTGACCCTGAGAATTGTAATGTTATCTGTTGCCCCAGTGGCAAGGTCCGTTTGGGCGAAACACGTATGGCAGCGTTTCAGCAGTGACGTCATCCCACGGGGTGTTCAATGTGGGAGTTTTTTTACATGCCGTTTGACTTTTATCTATGTGAGTAGATGCCTTATTTTATTAAATATATGTCTTTTACTGCACCACAAGCGATTCTCTCTTCCTCTTTTATATGCTGCCTTCTTTGTGGCTGAGTGGTGGACTGCCTGTTTAATATGTTGAGAAGGACGGCTCTCAGTGGCATCTTGAAATAGTGGAGATACAAGCATACCCTTCCATACATTTCTTCAGTTTGGTTGCCTTTCTCTGTACTTTCTCCAGTTCCCCGATATTCTTTTTGGGCCCCGATTCTCAAAAAGGATATCGGGGAACTGGAGAAAGTGCAAAGAAGGGCAACCAAACTGATAAGAGGCATGGAGGAGCTCAGTTATGAGGAAAGATTAGAACAAATTAATCTATTCCCTCTTGAGAAGAGATTAAGGGGGGGATATGATCAACATATACAAATACATATGTGGTCCATATAGTGAACTTGGGGTTGAGTTATTCACTTTAAGGTCATCACAGAGGACAAGGGGGCACTCTTTACGTCTAGAGGAAAAAAGATTCCATCTCTAAATACGGAAACGTTTCTTTACAGTAGGAGCTGTGAAAATGTGAAATAGACTCCCTCCAGAGGTGGTTCTGGCAAGTTCAGTAGATTGGATTCTTTCCTAAATGTACATAATATAACTGGGTACTAACATATATAGGTAAAGTTGATCCATGGAAAATCCGATTGCCTTCCTCTGGATAAACTGTGGGTGAAGGATTGTGTATATGGGATTGTAGTATTATTATTTATTTATTTATTTTGGTTGAACTAGATGGACTTGTGTCTTTTTTCAACCTGACTAACTATGTAACATTTGGGCAGCAAGCTGTGGGAGTATAGGTTCTAATCCAGGGGTCTCAAACTGGCGGCCCTCCAGCTGTTGCAAAACTACAAGTCCCATGAGGCATTGCAAGGCTGACAGGTACAACCATGACTTCCACAGCCAGAGGCTCTATCTTAGAAAAGATAGGCCTTTGCAACAGCTGGAAGGCTGCCAGTTTGGGACCCATGCTCTAATCCAACCACCTGTTGTACAGGATGGCATATTACAGATGTGGAGGCTGACTTCCATTCACTTTCCAATTAAGGTGTGTGGAGGCTTACACTCATTTATCCATCCATCCAGCTATTAAATTGTGTAATTGAAGATAGCAGATCCTAACCATTCATCCATCCATTGGTGAGATGTGCCCCCCATAAGTGCTGTTAGACCTCTTTGGAATAGGGGGTCTAACCCTCTGGCAGTCAGAATCTGTGTTACACATTTGGATGCACTTGTGGTAATGAGGATTTTTTACCTGTGAATTGCATTTTCGTTGAATTATGCCTCTTGAAAGACTTTTCACTAGCAAAATGTATTTTCCCTGGACTGTTTATCTATTTTTTTTCTTCCTTTTGATAGTATTGGGACTTTTTGATTTGGATTTATTTTGATTGATTGGCAGCACTGAACTTATTATTTATATGACGACGCAACACATTCTAGTTTCTAGTTTGGATAATTAGTGAGTGCGGCTGTCAGCCCTGGAATATGCTTCACATCACTTCCTTAAAGCGAAGTTCCTACTAAAATAAAAAATTTAAAAGTCGGCAGCTACAAATACTGCAGCTGCTGACTTTTAATAAATCGGACACTCACCTGTCCCAGGGTCCACCAATGCGGGGAAACAAAGCCCCGCTCGTCTCCTCCTCCTCTCCGCGGCGCCGGCATCTCTACTGTGGGCGCCCGGCTGTGGCTTCATAGCCGTGCACGCACGGCGCGAGCCGCGCTGCACACCGTGATGGGCCGAGAAATCATCTGGAACCTGTGATGTGTCCCAGATGATTGCCGAGAGGTAGGGGGGAGAGGTGACCTTCCTTCCGGGGGCGCGGTGGCCAGGGAGGAAGTGGGAGCTGAAACCCTCTAAAAATAGGGTTTCCGGTCCCTCCCCCCCCCGAAAAATTACATGCCATGTCAGTGGGTCACCTTCCCTTAAAGCGGAAGTTCCATTTTTGGGTGGAACTCCGCTTTAAGCATATACAGGAAGTGATGTCAAGCATGTAAAGGTAGTAATCTAGGATTCAGACAGGAAGTTCCGGGTGAGAGGTGAGACGAGAGTACAGAGGAGACATTGTTGGAAATGGCAGCAGAGGAGGTAATAAGATATTACACTTTAGATGTATTATGAAACCATGTACAGTTTTAATGCATCCCCTAAGCATGCAGTTTGAAGATTTTTTTTTTTTTTTTAATATGGACCTTTTAGGCTGCCTGAAAAGACCCTTTTCCTACAGACATTATTGGTACATATCCTTCAGGCTTTGTGTTTGACAATCTCTTGCCTATTAGCCCAGAAAATGGCCATTACTGATATCGAAGGTACGGCTTCAGGATTTAAACCTTATTAGCATTTGCTGAATCAAACAGGTACATTCGGCTCATCGCTCTTTTTAATTATGGCAAATCAAAAGAACGAAAAAATACAGTGAAATTGATGCACACATTCACAACATACACATAATAATGTTATATATGAGTTTCTCACAATGTTCTAAAATGGTTACCAATATACACAGGACTCATTTATTTAATATCGTTCATGTCCCTTCATAGTAAACTAACACATTTGACATCACTGTAAATCAATCTGGTCTAGTCTAGCCCACTGAATTATGACTTCTCCGGCATATGTTAGGCAAGGTTGGATTGATACAGTGAAGGACATCTGGACATCTATATACCAATAGAAAAAAAATTTGAAGCACTTTTCTTGGGCTGTACAACCAACAGAAATTTTATGAGATAGAGTAAATGCTTTCTCCCGATCCTCCATGCTGAATTTTGTGCCTAATTTTCGTTCTCAAGTAATTATATACGGTGGGAGATTGGGGTGAGTAAAGCCCCGTACACACGATCGGTTTGACTGATGAAAACCGTCTGATGGATGGTTTTCATCAGACCAACCGATCGTGTATGGTACCCATCAGTCTTTTTTCCATCGGTTGGAAAAAATAGAACTTGTTTTAAATTTTTCCGATGGATAAAAAAACGATGGGAATTTCCGATCGTCTATGGGTAAGTCCATCGGTTAAAATACCCACGCATGCTCAGACTGAATTAGGAGACGGGAGCGCTCGTTCTGGTAAAACTAGCGTTCCTAATGGAGAGAGCACATTCGTCATTCTGCAAGTTATTGCTTCGTTTAATGCAGCGCATGTTTTGTTGCTTTAGAACGGTCTTTAAAATGTCATTTTGGCAGCAGATCTTTCTCATGAGTTCTGACAAACGTATGTCTTTCTTCTTTCTTGTGATCTTAGGAATAATTTGTTTAATTCTTCAAGGCCGACCTCCCAAATTACACCTTTTTTTTTGTTTTTGTCTTTAAATTTGTTGTGCATTTTTTGGTGTGTCAATTTCTCAGAACAACATATTCTTTTTATTTTTTACTCATGGAGGTTGGTGTCCCTTGTTATTAATTACACATTGTATTCATGAAATCTTATTGCTACTTCCAAAAAAAAACACATCAGGCATGTATGTTGGCTGAAATCAAATTTCCCATTTATTTCGGAAAAAAAAAAAAAAAAACCGAAGGGCAACTATTCCAAAATTAGCAGAGAATATAAAGTCATTAGATCCCAAATGCAGACCTGACTATGATCAATAATAAAATCAACAACAGCATGAAATCAGGAGCAGCAGCCAAAGACATACATCATCCCAAGCTGTGGTACTCCATCAACCTTCAATTTCTGGATGAGCAGCTCGAGGCCAGGGAATCACCTCCTGCTCTTCCCTGTAGCCTTCCTTCCACGCCTCTCTGCAGCGTTCTCTCCACGGCCCCGTCCACGCACCCTTGCAGGCTGGGCCACTGTGGGTGGTGATGTGGCAGGAGGAGGAGGAGAAGGAGGAGAGGGATTGGCCTGCTGCGAGATATGGGTGGCCTCAGTCAGCAGCCCCCTCGCCCCCATGTGTACGGCCATATATATAAGGTGCTCACAAAGGGCCCGTTGTCCCGCCTCCATTCTGAGCAACTTATCCGCCAGATAGGTGCTAAACCCCTCCGTAGGGTTGAGGGGGGCCCTCATGATAGCAGCAGCCTCCTGAATCATCTTTAGTGACTCCTCCTCCACTTGTGTCATCCGCCGTTGTTTTGGCGGTCTGACGTGGAGGGGAGCCACTTGGGAGACGGTGCTGCCACTAGGCCTGGGGACCTGCTGAGTCCCACTTGGCCCTGCCTCCTCCTGCCTGCCACACTCCTGACCCTCTTCCTCCTGGCTTGCCTCATCCTGTTTTTAAAAGAAAATGAAAAATTTGATTATTTGGGGAATCTATCACACACAATTTTGATCTCTTTCCTGTTTTTTTTTTGGGGGGGGGGGGGGGTATGATATCATTTATGGCTAATCCAAACAGTTCAACACAATATTACTTAGTGGACAATAATTATGATCAAAAATACTATACCTGGCTGAAGATGTGAGGATCTGGCTCTTCTAGCTCGGGAGGCTCCTCCTCCGCCTCTGCAGGGGTGGAGGGAAGGGTGGAAGGAACGCTGGAGGGAAGGGTGGAAGGAAGGGTTGAGGGAAGGCTGGAAATAGATTCCCTGGCCTCGATCTGGTCATCCAGAAATTGAAGATGTCTGTAGTACCACAGCTTGGGCTTTACTACATCGTCGGCTGCTGCTCCTGATCTCTTTGACTGGCGCACTTCCTTGTATTTTTTTTTTATAGGAATTACGCAGGTTGTTGATTTTATTATTGATCATAGTGTAGTCTGCATCTGGGATCCATGGCTTCATATCCTCTGCTAACTTGGTAATAGTTGCCCGACGTACATCACTCTTGTGGTACGCAGGGTGTTTCAGTTCCCACAGGTTGCGCTGTTCCTTATATTTTTCTATAAAAATCAGCATCACCTCCGGCTCTCGTAGTTTATGCATCTTTTTGGAACAACAAGTAAAAAACAAAAGAAAAAAAAGTAAAGGATCAGAATTGATTCTCCTCAACTTATCACAATATTGCCCTTTACAATCATGAAACATTAGAGGCCACTGCAGGCCCGAGTTCCCTTCTTACCTTAGTTCACTTCGTTGGTTCACTTCCGGTCGTCCTTACTCCGCGCATCCCTAATAACTTCTTTCCCCTTTTTATACCCTGCGCATGCGTGTAACTCCGCCCTCGTCGCCCGCCCATGACGGACTTTTTCAGCATTTCCCCGCCCCTTAATGATCGGCGCACAGTGTGAGACGGCGAGATGTCGCAGACACAGGTGGCTTCTTTAGTTGAAATTACCGACAAGGAAAGCCCGGAGGCGGAAACGTCACGATCCAGTAAAAAAAGATTCAAGGCGACTAATATGTATTTTTCTGAGATGGCGGAGATGGTGGACATTCTGCGGAGGAAGGATTACGACGGCAAGCATGGCCCATACGACACCCCTAATCTTCGGAAGTCACAAATTATGGACAAAGTCGGCAAAGACTCTCTATAAAAAATATGGGGTCAGGAGATCCAAGGAACAACTCCGTAAAAGGTGGTCAGACCTGAAGCTCAGGGAGCCAGAGCAGTATAGGAAGCTTATAAAAAGCATTGAAAAAAGTAAGTTTATTTTACTGTGTTCTTTCACATTGTAATATGTATTCTTCCATGTTTTGCACCACGTGCTTGGCTTGACTGGTTTCACATTTTAAAATCTCAACTTTTATGTTAAGTGGAGAGTCCACTTATTTGCTAAATGTGTTGAAAAAAAAATTGCTGCTCTTCCCCCAAACATGTTTGGCACATATCCACGTAAACTACATGTGGGCATGCCTCATTTTACTTCAACAATGTTTATCTACACATTGTTGGCTAGATGATGTGTTGTAAGGAAATTTAGAATGTGAATGAAAGAATAAACTGTATTCTGGGTAAAGGAGATGACACTCCAGCAGATGTGTACTCTTTTTTGTTCTTCATCAAGATACTATACTCTGGGCCACATGACCAAATTTCTTAACGGTGTCACACACAGGTGGTCCAGTGGATACCTTGGTGGTTATCCAAGTGAATTTGTGAGTGTCCTCCAAAATAACATGTTGCTTTGTTGAGTTTGCAAGATCTCATATGTTCATCTTGAAACTCAGGGCCAAATATCAATTGGACCCCACTTTAAAACATTGAGAATTCATTTTCAGGCCTAAAAAGTTTGTGGGCTAAAGGATACATTTTTTTTTCTATTCCCATGGGGGAGAGGAGAGTGGGAGGACACCATGCTCATGAGACGAGGAACCCAACACCACAGAAACTCCCTGAAGATCCCAAAGCAGACAAAGTTCAGCAGGTTCAGGAAGCGGAGGGGGAGAAAGTGGAGGTGGAGGAAGGGGAGGTGGAGGAAGGGGAGGTGGAGGAAGGGGAGGTGGAGCTTATCAGCACAACAGGTCAGTGTCTGTCACCACAACTTCAAGGTAAATCCTGATGTAGGCCTGCATAGTTTTAAAATATTTGTTTATTTTTAGGGACTGAACGTGGGGGTGTGTCAGGAAATCCAAATCCTCCATTCTCGAGTGCCAGCGCCAAAATATTCATTCAGGAAATCATGGAATGCAGTAGCGAAATGGACATTATGAGAAAGAGAATGATTGTGATTAAGCAAAAATATAAAAACATGATAGATATTTTGGGGAGAATAGTGTGACCCCCCCCCTTTTTGTGTGTTTTGTTATGTGTCGGAATTTTTCTATGGGATTTCCACCAGCCCAAATGTGAAGATGCACACACTGAAGACTCAACATGTGCTATCTGCCGTCACAGGATATCTATGTCCCTGTTTTGGGGGTGCAACCTCTTCCTCCCTCCTCAAGTAAGGGAGAGGAAGGGTTTTCACCCCCAAAGCACGTCCATTGATCCCCCATGATGGCAGATAACACATGTTTACCCTAGCCATGGGATCATGTTGAAGATACCCATTTGAGCCCCAAAAAGAAAGTGTGGTTCTTCACATTTGGGATGGATCAGGGGTAACATCACCCCATCTCCTGTTTGTATTTTTCACTGTGTTATTTTATTACTTTTTAATGAAAAAAAATGTGGCTTTTGACCCATGCATGTTTCTGCAAAAAAAGCCGCACAAAACACCCAAAAAAAACATTTCGAAAAAAAAAAAAAAAACTGTGTTGCAATCAATAAAAACATTGGGGAAGTCGAAAAAAGGTGTGCCTTGTTGTTTCTATGCTCAATAGCAGTTCTGAAGATGCAAAATGAGTGTTTTTACCTCTGAGATTGGAGGCTATTTACTAAGGAGAAATACACTTGGCACTACTAGAACCTGGGAGACACATAAACCACAAATAAAAGAATGACAACACAAGTTTGTAGTAAATCAAATATTTTTGTTTATTTAAAAAAGGTAACATCAAAGGTCAGATGTGGTCTGGCATTGCGATGGCCCCCCTACCCGTGAAGTATTCTACGTATTTCTGACGTACTTCACGGGCACTTTGGGGGGCCAAGCCAGTACAGGCAGTGCTGAGGCCGGTCAGATTTATCAGTTCAAATTGTGCAACAAGCAGCAGCAGTACACAATGTTGTTGAGTTTATAATCCGCCAAATTTATAGCTGTCTGGAACAGGCGGAACCGGCTGGCCATTATCCCGAAGGCATTCTCCACAACTCTCCGGGCTCTGGCCAGCTGGTAATTAAAAACCCTCCTCTCCGGGGTGAGGGTGCGTTGGGGAAACGGCCGCATGAGGTGTGGTCCTAGTCCAAAAGCTTAATCCGCAATGAAAACGAACGGTAGCCCTTCTACGTTCTCTGCATCTGGAGGCAGTGCAAGACCCCCAGCCTGCAGATGGTGAGCGAACTCTGTCTCAGTGAATACTCCGCCATCGGACATCCGGCCGTTCTTCCCCACGTCCACATACAGGAACTCGTACCGTGCCGACACCACCGCCATTAACACTATGCTATTAAAACCTTTATAGTTAAAATAGTATGACCCCCGAACGGGGGTGGCGGCACTATGTGGACGTGCTTCCCATCAATTGCCCCTCTGCAGTTGGGGAAATCCCACCGCTGGGCAAATTGGGAGGCCACAGTCAGCCATTCCTGTGGTGTGCTAGGGAACTGTGGAGTCAAACAAAAAGAAGACATTAGTACGGTTTATGTTTACAGCGCAAGCAGATTACACACAAAAACATTGTTGACCAACATCATTCTAACATTATTATTTAGGGGAGTATTTCCTACCAATAAACAAAGGCCCACTTAGCAGATGCCTCACCCCCGCTGAGTGGACATTCTAAAATAATCTAAGGGGGGGGGGGCTAAGGTGATTGTGGGGGATCCAAAAAAAGGCTCTACCACTCTGCTGAGCTTGATTGAGAACTAAAAAATTCTTTACATCTTTAGGGGGGGGGGGAGGGAGGGTTGTCAAACTACGTGGGCAATGACCCCAAAAAAAGGAAAAGGAAAATAGAAGGCTAGCTGGGTTTGCGCCCACGATAGCATGCTGGAGAGGTTAGTGAAGGGAAATAGGCATGTAGGGCCCAAAAAGGCATTTACAGGTAAAAAAAAATGCATGGGGAAAATGGGGACATTGCCAGGATATTACAAACAGGCAAATTTGGGTTCGGAGGGAAAAAATAAGAAGATTCAAAAACAATCCAAACATATAATGTGAGGTTAAAGGAGCAAAATTACCTTCATATAGTCCTTCTGCAGGACCTGAATAATGGCCGAACACGTCTCAGGGATAATGATCCCGAGAGCCTGGGGGGAGATGCCTGTTGAGAACTTGAGGTCCTGCAAGCTTCTCCCAGTCGCCAGGTATCTCAACGTGGCAATAAGCCTCTGCTCGGCAGTGATGGCCTGGCGCATCACAGTGTCCTGCCTCGTTATATAGGGGGACAGCAAATCCAACAGACGGTGAAATACGGGGTCCGTCATCCTGAGATAATTCCTGAAATCATCAGGATTATTCTCATGGATTTCTCGCAGCAGAGGCATATGAGAGAATTGGTCCCGCTGGAGCAACCAATTCTTAGTCCATCAACTCCTCCTCACCCTGTTCACAGACTGAACTCGGGTTACAGTGTTAACTACAACACCAAGCCCAAAGCCAGCACGAGCTCGAGAACGAGAACGCACTTCAAACATGGTTTTAAACCGGTCGGCTGGTCAGAACGCACTCAAACAGAACGCACCGTGGAACAGCAAGGCCTGAGAAGAACGACCTGAAAAAAAGTAAACGAACGGCCAAGAAGGCACTGCAAGGCAGTAACGACCTGACTGCACGCACTAAATCACAAATACAAACACACAAGCACAAACTGAACACCAGGAAACGATCTGCAAAGCACGGAGACTGAAAAGCGCGAATCGGCTCTCACCAAACTTTTACTAACACGCGGTAACACAAAATCAGCAAAAGCCGCCCAAGGGGTGGCGCCATTAGATTTGTTCGGCCCTTTTATAGCGCGTCGTACGTTTTGTACGTGCCGTCGTTTTCTTGCCGTCGGTTTTTAAACTGATGGTGTGTGGCCAAGACTGATGAAAAACAGTTTCATCGGATTTCCGATGGTCAAATCCATCGGACGAAAATACATAGGTTATCCGATCGTGTGTACAGGGCTTAAGAGTAGACAATAATGAGTAAATTTGGGAAATCGAGTGAGGTGGGGGCGAGTCACATAATAATAGTTCCTCTAAGGGAGTAGGATGAGAAACCAACCTGCGTCTGTCCAGCAAAGATTGGATTAAAAGAGGTGAGTTTTTGGTTCAAGAACCAAGTCTGTATTCTAGGTAAATTAGAGATAATTTTGAGGAGGGCCAGAGAGAGAATGAGCAGAAGAAAATATTGAAGCTGGAAAGCTTCACTCCAGGGACCAATAAGGGATCTATGTATACCAATGGGAAAAGACGGATTGTCAAATAGTGGTGTCATTGGGCCTACCTATGCAGACATATTGGAAGTAGCGATCCACTTATTCCACTAAATTAGGGTTTAGTCTATAGGTGGCAACACAAAACCCATGTCCTTCAGTTTATTTGGTAATGTCCATGGGAGAGCCCAAAGATCAAGTTGGGATAAAGACTGATCGATCTGGACCCACAACTTACTCGTCAGGACTGGATGCTTGATAATAAAGTGAAATGTTTGGGGCACCTGTGCCTTCTTTCTGGTTGGAGACAATATTTTACTATTCAGGCGAAGTTGTATCCAAATCCAGACAAAAGTAGTAAAGAGTTTGCAATTTAAAAAAAAATAAAAAAAAGAAGATGGGCCCCAAATTGAGATAGTTTGAAAAGCATCCAAAAATCTGTCACTGGGGTCCATTGTCCAAGAGCATTTATCCTCCCAAACCAGGACAGCGTCTTCCTTTCATAATTTTTGATATCTATACAGTCTTATTAAAGAGGAATTCAATATTCAGAGAAAAGTGGTGAAACAAATCAGATATCAGAATATGAACCCCCAGATATTACAAAGCTGAAGAGCAAATCCAAAATGGAAAATTCATCTTCAAATGCTGAATGGATGACGTGGAAAGAGAAACACGGAGTATGGGGCAGTGGATACACAAGGAAGTACTTAACTTGGTAAGAGTGCATGGATACTAGGGCTGCAAGTAACGATTATTTTCATAATCGATTAGTTGGCCGATTATTGTTTTGATTAATCGATTAATTGCCTTCTCCGACAGCTCTCCTCCTACCATCCACACTACATTCTCCGACAGATCTCCTCCACCATCCACACTACATTCTCCGACAGCTCTCCTCCACTATCCACACTACATTCTCCCACAGCTCTCCTCCACCATCCACACTACATTCTCCAACAGCTCTCCCCCCACCATCTACACTACATTCTCCGACAGCTCTCCTCCACTATCCACACTACATTCTCCCACAGCTCTCCTCCACCATCCACACTACATTCTCCAACAGCTCTCCCCCCACCATCTACACTACATTCTCCGACAGCTCTCCTCCTACTATCCACACTACATTCTCCAACAGCTCTCCTCCCACCATCCACACTACATTCTCCGACAGCTCTCCTCCTACCATCCACACTACATTCTCCGACAGATCTCCTCCCACCATCCACACTACATTCTCCGACACCTCTCCTCCACCATCCACACTACATTCTCCGACAGCTCTCCTCCACCATCCACACTACATTCTCCAACAGCTCTCCTCCCACCATCCACACTACATTCTCCGACAGCTCTCCTCCACCATCCACACTACATTCTCTGACAGCTCTCCTCCACCATCCACACTACATTCTCCGACAGCTCTCCTCCCACCATCCACACTACATTCTCCGACAGCTCTCCTCCACCATCCACACTACAGTCTCCGACAGCTCTCCTCCCACCATCCACACTACATTCTCCGACAGCTCTCCTCCTACCATCCACACTACATTCTCCGACAGCTCTCCTCCACCATCCACACTACATTCTCCGACAGCTCTCCTCCACCATCCACACTACATTCTCCGACAGCTCTCCTCCCACCATCCACACTACATTCTCCGACAGCTCTCCTCCCACCATCCACACTACATTCTCCGACAGCTCTCCTCCTACCATCCACACTACATTCTCCGACAGCTCTCCTCCACCATCCACACTACATTCTCCGACAGCTCTCCTCCTACTATCCACACTACATTCTCCAACAGCTCTCCTCCCACCATCCACACTACATTCTCCGACAGCTCTCCTCCTACCATCCACATTACATTCTCCGACAGATCTCCTCCACCATCCACGCTACATTCTCCGACATCTCTCCTCCCACCATCCACACTACATTCTCCGACAGATCTCCTCCCACCATCCACACTACATTCTCCGACAGCTCTCCTCCTACCATCCACACTACATTCTCCGACAGATCTCCCCCCACCATCCACACTACATTCTCCGACAGCTCCTCCCCGCCATCCACACTACATTCTCCGACATCTCTCCTCCACCATCCACACTACATTCTCCGACAGCTTTCCTCCACCATCCACACTACATTCTCCGACAGCTCTCCTCCACCATCCACACTACATTCTCCGACAGCTCTCCTCCACCATCCACACTACATTCTATGACAGCTCTCCTCCCACTATCCACACTACATTCTCCGCCAGCTCTTCTCCACCATCCACACTACATTCTCTGCCAGCTCTCCTCCACCATCCCCACACTACATTCTCCGACATCTCTCCTCCACCATCCACACTACATTCTCCGACAGCTTTCCTCCACCATCCACACTACATTCTCCGACAGCTCTCCTCCACCATCCACACTACATTCTCCGACAGCTCTCCTCCACCATCCACACTACATTCTATGACAGCTCTCCTCCCACTATCCACACTACATTCTCCGCCAGCTCTTCTCCACCATCCACACTACATTCTCTGCCAGCTCTCCTCCACCATCCCCACACTACATTCTCCGACATCTCTCCTCCACCATCCACAATACATTCTCCAACAGCTCTCATCTACCATCCACACTACATTCTCAGACAGATCTCCTCCACCATCCACACTACATTCTCCGACAGCTCTCCTCCATCATCCACACTACATTCTCCGACAGCTCTCCTACACTATCCACTCTACATTCTCCGACAGCTCTCCTCCACCATCCACACAACATTCTCCTACAGCTCTCCTCCTACCATCCACACTACATTCTCCGACAGATCTCCTCCACCATCCACACTACATTCTCCGACAGATCTCCTCCCACCATCTACACTACATTCTCCGACAGATCTCCTCCCACCATCTACACTACATTGTCAGACAGCTCTCCTACACCATCCACACTACATTCTCCGACAGCTCTCCTCCACTATCCACACTACATTCTCCGACAGCTCTCCTCCACCGTCCACACTACATTCTCCTACAGCTCTCCTCCATTCACACTATTCTCCGACAGCTCTCCTCCTACTATCCACACTACATTCTCCGACAGCTCTCCTCCTACCATCCACACTACATTCTCCGACAGCTCCTCCCCACCATCCACACTACATTCTCCGACAGCTCTCCTCCACCATCCGCACTACATTCTCCGACAGCTCTCCTCTCACCATCCACACTACATTCTCCGACAGCTCTCCTCCCACCATCCACACTACATTCTCCGACAGCTCTCCTCCACCATCCGCACTACATTCTCCGACAGCTCTCCTCCACCATCCACACTACATTCTCCGACAGATCTCCTCCACCATCCACACTACATTCTCCGACAGATCTCCTCCCACCATCTACACTACATTCTCCGACAGATCTCCTCCCACCATCTACACTACATTGTCCGACAGCTCTCCTACACCATCCACACTACATTCTCCGACAGCTCTCCTCCACTATCCACACTACATTCTCCGACAGCTCTCCTCCACCGTCCACACTACATTCTCCTACAGCTCTCCTCCATTCACACTATTCTCCGACAGCTCTCCTCCTACTATCCACACTACATTCTCCGACAGCTCTCCTCCTACCATCCACACTACATTCTCCGACAGCTCCTCCCCACCATCCACACTACATTCTCCGACAGCTCTCCTCCACCATCCGCACTACATTCTCCGACAGCTCTCCTCTCACCATCCACACTACATTCTCCGACAGCTCTCCTCCCACCATCCACACTACATTCTCCGACAGCTCTCCTCCACCATCCGCACTACATTCTCCGACAGCTCTCCTCTCACCATCCGCACTACATTCTCCGACAGCTCTCCTCCACCATCCACACTACATTCTCCGACAGCTCTCCTCCACCATCCACACTACATTCTCCGACAGCTTTCCTCCACCATCCACACTACATTCTCCGACAGCTCTCACCATCTCGATCCAGTGATGTGTCACGAGTGCCCCGTCTCTCCAGGGACTCTTACTCCTCATTGGCTGAGGCAGCAGCAGCAGGAGCCATTTGCTCCCGCTGCTGTTAATCACAGCCAGTAAACCAATGAGGGGAGAGAGAGGGGGAGGGGCAAGGCTCCATGCCTGAATTGACTCACAGAGCTGCAGCTCAGGAACGAGCCTGTTTGGTTGACCCCATAGCAAGCGGTTTACTCTGAGGGCACCCAGCAGGTGGGAGGGACCAGTTGCGCCAGCAGGAGACCTGAGAAGAGGAGGATCGGGGCTGCTCTGTGCAAAACCATTACACAGAGCAGATAAATATAACATGTTTAGTTTAATATCCCTGAGGAAAGCTCACCCATATGAATTCTCTGGTGCTGCACAAGGTTGTCTTTCAGAGTGAAAAATTTCCCACACATGAAAGAAGGATATTCACCTGATGTTCAACAAGGCATTCTTTAGGAGTGAAAGATTTCTTGCACTCTGAAAATCACTAAGGACACTCACCCATGTGAACTATTTGATGTTTCACAAGTGTTCCTTTCTCAGTGAAACATTTCCCACACTCTGAACATAAATAAGGATGCTCACCTGTGTGAATTTTCTGATGTTTAACAAGGGCGCCTTTTTCAGGGAAAGATTTCCTGCACTGTGAACATGAGTAAGGACGCTCACCCGTGTGATATCTTTGATGTTGCAAAAGATTTCCTTTTTTATGGAAAGATTTCCCGCACTCTGAACATGAATAAGGACGCTCCCCTATGTGAATTCTTTGATGTTGCACAAGGCTTTCTTTCTTAGTGAAAGATTTCCCACACTCTGAACATGAATAAGGGTGCTCACCCGTGTGAATTCTCCGGTGTCTAACAAGATGATCTTTTTTTTGGAAAGATTTCCCACACTCTGAACAAGAATAAGGACGCTCACCCGTGTGAATTCTCTGGTGTTCAGCAAGTTTTACTTTCCGAGTGAAACATTTCCTGCACTCTGAACATGAATATGGACGTTCTCCTGTGTGAATTTTCTGGTGTCTAGTAAGTACTCCCTTCTTAGTGAAACATTTCCCGCACTCTGAACAAGGGAATAGATGCTCGCTCGTGTGAATTCTCTGGTGCTGAACAAGTTTTTCTTTCTGAGTGAAAGATTTCCCGCACTCTAAACAAGGGAAAGGACGCTCACTCATGTGAATTCTCTGATGTCTAACAAGATTATCTTTCCGAGTGAAAGATTTCCCGCACTCTGAACATGAATAAGGACGTTTCCCTGTGTGAATTCTCTGGTGATAAATAAGTGTTCCTTTCTGAGTGAAAGATTTCCCGCACTCTGAACAAGGGAAAGGACGCTCACTCGTGTGAACTCTCTGGTGCTGAATAAGATTTCCTTTCCGAGTGAAAGATTTCCCGCACTCTGAACAAGGGAAAGGACGCTCACCCGTGTGAACTCTTTGGTGCAGAATAAGTGCTCCCTTCCGAGTGAAAGATTTCCCGCACTCTGAACATGAGTATCGATTCTTAGCTCGGTGATCTCCTTGATGGGGTGAGGAAGATTCCTCGGGATTAGAAGGATCTGGTGATCTATCTGCAGTGTGAGATCTTACATGGATATTTACAATCATAGGATGTGATTGATGAGAAGATTCCCCCTGATCAGAGGGATCCATTGATGTCTCCGGACAGGAAGGTCTGTGATGTAGATTTTGTGGATTTGGATTTCCTCCTGGAGGATCCTGTGTGATGACATTATCTTCTGACTTACAATCAGCAGATAATAGAAGATGTCTCTCCGAGGAATTCCTGACATCACATCCATCTGTTGGAAAGAAGGAAAAAAAAGATAAAAAAATCTCAGTAGATGACAAATAACTGGAGTTTTAGCTCCTCCCCCCGTCAGTGGAATAAGTGGAAATGCCGATCTCACAGCTGGGCTCCTGTTCTCCCTCCAAAACCAATCAGAAAAGTCTTCACACCGAGTCCATATATGATCTGCTAATTCTAGAATAAGAAATACTTATGACTGAGGCTTCATTATCCAAAACGCGTTAGTGGATTGTTACTCCATCGGATTGGCTGGATTTTATATGATGAAGAGTTTGCAGATCATATATGGACTCCAAGCTGAGTCAGCAAGAAAAAAAAGTCACGTTGGTCTAACAGTCTCCACTTTCACAGAGCTCTGGCATGGAACTGGGTACAACTGTAACATCAAAATATGGAGAAAAAAAAACCTTCCCCAGATTTTCAATGCTGCTGTCCCAGGGTGGCACCATCCCTCCTCCATCGGTGTGGTTAGGTCGGTTTGCACTTGCTTTTGCTTCAACACACATTAAAACGCCTACTGCTTCAACATGCTTTTATTATGTGTTTTTAATTCTTCAATGAAGCTTCAGTGATGCTTCAAGTGAGCTTTGTCATAAACTTCTATGGAGGCTTTGAAGCAGCACTAAAGCGACATGGGGTATCTTTTTTTTTATGTGTTTTTGATGCTTTGGTGATGCTCTTTTGAATTTTGAAGCAATAGGCTCTTTATTGTGTGTTGAAGCCAAAGCAAGTGTAAATGAGCCCGTAGTGCAATCGTTTATTAAAGGATTTGATCACCTCTACAGAAGAACTGTAGAGCTGACCTAACACCAGATCCCCTCCCGGTCTTCGATTTACATGTGATGGCGCTGACCAATCAGAATCCATCTGGTCCATACTGGCAGCTCAGTATGGAGAAGACAGAGCAGTGGGGTATTTCATATCTCCTGACCATTGGAGTGGTAAGAGAGTCCTGACAGCTTAGGACGGTTGACGGTAAGTACAGTGGAAACCAGGTTTGGGGGAGGGGGGGATGGGGTCCAGTGTAAAACCATCTGCTGCTGACGTATATCATATATTAGTGTCAAAGAAAGGATTAAAGGAGGCGGTACTCTGTATGTACCAGTATATGTGACAACTCTGTATAAACTATTCATAGATATTAAATATTGTAACTCTCCGCACTCCAAGAAAATTGAATGAATAGAAAAGGTGGTAGGGAGATTGCACTCACTTATACAAGGGAATGAATCTGATGGAAAATATGCAATCATGTGAAACGTACGGTACATAAAGCATGTGTTCAGTGAAAAAATGACATGAGCAGATCAATACTCCAGATGTGCCAACTCCAGTGCACCACCAATGAGGTCAAAAACACGCTTAAAAGGTACTGAAAGTGTCCAAAGGTTAGAGATGGCCAGCTTGGCACGGATCACAACCCAGCACATGGAAAAGATGGGAGCCACCACACTCACTCTGCAAGGCCTTGCACACCATGGTTCTAAGCATAGCCCCTAGGAGGGTTCTGGTCTGCAGTGGGCCCTAACATAGGAGCCCAGCCAGGTGCCAACCCACCCTTACCTACAGAACCTCTATCACCAGTCACCACCATTCTCTCTGCCCCGAACTGGAGGCTCCTTCTTATCACTCCTCATTCCATGACATCAAGACTTAACTGAATTGTACATTCTGTTCCCCAGTTCTCCCCAATACATTGTAAAGTTCCTTCTCTTCCAAAGTAACACAGACGGTCGCTCTTAACCAATAAGTTCTTTAGTGAATAAAGTTATATTTACCGTTCTGTCCAGCTTCCATAGAAGTACATATGAGTGATATACAGAATCACAATTGTATTTCCTCTCTCTCTCTCTCTCTCTAATAACAATGTACCGGATTTGGCTGTGCGGCGTTGTTCATAACTTTTTATAGCTTAGTTTCATCCCAGTAAATGGCATCAAAAGTCCGGTCCTTGGAACCAGTGCTGGGACAAGGTCTTCCAGTGTCCAGGGCAAAGATGCCAAACTGCACCCACTCCTTATTCATGATGTGCAAGTTTAGGGGATCCTACACCGATCAGTCACTCCCTTGTCTAAATCGCTGTCACTATCACTACTCCTATCAGCCTTGTAACAGAAGGAAGGCGCCCCCATCCCTACAGTAAACCATTGTGCCCAGGGCAGCCACACCTCCTGCCCACCCCCTGTCCCGGCCCTGCTTGAAACCCACCCAGGGGTCCCGCTAAGGTGAAACCCACCACACAGTTCTATTCAGCTCTTTACAGCGTCCTCACTGATCACTTCCAATACAGGAACAGACCACAAGGTCCGATCCGGTTCAGAATCTGGAAGTGACACATGCAGGGGAAGGAACATCACAGCACCAAGTGTTAACTCTTACTACACCACACATTAACCCTTTAGTAGGCAAACACATATTTAACCTTTTAGAACCTGCCTATAGGATGATCTGAAGATCTGATAATTATCTCACATTTTTTCTTAAACTACAAACCTTATACTCAGAACAAAAATGAGACTTTGACCTGTTTTTTCCACAATGTCTGTTACCTACCTGTGTCACAAGGTAGAGAAATGTCCTCCTGATCACTTTTCACAATCATCCCAACCTCCTCCATGAATGGCTGATCACCCCCCACATACGTCTCTACTTCTTCTTCTTCTTTAACCTCAGCTTTTATATTAATCCGTTCTTCACCCTACACCAAAAATAATAGAAAACATCTATTAAAGTCAACTCAAGGCAGACATAAAGGACACAAATGACACGTCCATAGGTGTGCGCAGCCTATTGCATTAGGGTGTGTACCCCAAAGCTCAAACACACCCTACAGTTTACTCACGATGTTCATTCAGAAAGGGAAGGGAAGGGAACTGTAAATTACATATTTAATGGCCCCTTCCCCCATTCATCCTAAAACATCCCTGCAGCAACAGCCAGTGGGAGAAGAGAGGAGGGAAGCCAGCAGCGCCGCGGGAGGAGGGGGGGGGAGACAGTAGGGCAAATCTGTGCTGCACAGGGTGATTAGGGTGTGCCTGGGCACACCTGGCACACCCTGTGCGCACGACTATGGACACGTCATTCAGTATGTACCCTCTGTTGGAAGAACACAAGTACAAAGAGGACCCACAATCAAATTTACTGGGCTTAAGACCGCCAGAGGAAAGGAATGTATATATATAAAAAAAAAAATGGGGGATGAAAAATGTAGGGCGCTCAAAAGGAGCTAGAAACAGGGATGGGGGGGGTTGGGGGTAACAAAGGCTGCACTTGAGATGACAAAGTAAAACAACAGACTACACAGAAGAACATCATCACATGGCTTAGAATATATATTTAGGCCTAGATGCCCAGCCCCACCTACCTGATGATGGTGAGGGATGGTGTGATCCTCCTGTATGGAATCCCGGGAACACAGAGGAGGAGGAAATCTCTCACCCTAAATCCCAAAGATGAAAGAACAATATATGAATAGAGCAAGAGATTTAATAGAAAAATATCATCTCATAGCTTAGAATACTTTTATGATGTAATTGCTCAGTCCCATCTACCTGATGATGGTGAGGGATGGTGTGATCTTCCTGTGTGGAATCCCAGGAATACAGAGGATCACCCTCCTCCATAGACTGCTGATCCCCGGACTTCTCTTCTTTCTCTACTTCAACCTCAACTTTGATGTCTTTCAGTTCTTCAACCTAAACTCAAAATGATAAAATGAAATTATAAAAAGGAAACAAAAAATGAAATAGAGGGTTATTTTAAAGCATAGAATTCTACAACATATTTGAGTTCTAATTGCTCAGTCCCACCTACCTGATGATGGTGAGGGATGTTGTCATCCTCCTGTGTGGAATCCTGGGAATACAGAGGACGGGGACATCTCTCTGGTGGGTTCCCATTACTGGATCCATCTGTAGGAAACACACACACTGACTGAATACATTGTTTCTATGTGTTTATCAGATGATGGGAGATCTAGGTGGACCCTCCGTACTGCTCTCTCCTTTACAATAAAGTCTCCTCTTACCCGGTGATGTGAGGGGCGGCTGATTCTCCATCATGAAGTCCTTGTAGAGATCCTTGTGTCCTTCTAAATAAATTATTATGTGATTACCTCCTCTGCTGCCAGTTCCAACAACGTCTTCTCTTTCCTTCCTCACAACTCACCTCTCACCCAAGACATCCTTTATTAGACCCCTACATCACTTCCTGTCTGCACCTGACATCACTTCCTATTCCTTAGGTACATCACTTCCTGTCTGTATATCACTTCCTGTCTGCACCTGACATCACTTCCTCTCCAGTTGTGATATCACTTCCTGTGTCTGTACAATCACACTCTCCCTGTCTCCTTGTTCTACTCAATATAATAGGAAAAGATCTCCACCTCTATATTTATTATGTGTCTGTTCTACAATCCAGCAACTCCAGATGCACAATTAGATAAATGGCTCAATATTCACAATGTATCGGTCTATAAACTAGAAGCTCTGGATGGACAGTTGGATAAATGGCTCTATATTTAGGATGTATCTGGTCTAGAAACCAGAGGCTCTGGATGGACAGTTGGATAAATGGTTCTATATTTAGGATATATCCAGTCTATAAACCAGAGGCTCTGGATGGACAGTTGGATAAACGTCTCTATATTTAGGATGTATCTGGTCTATAAACCAGAGGCTCTGGATGGACAGTTGGATAAATGGCTCTATATTTAGGATGTATCTGATCTATAAACCAGAGGCTCTGGATGGACAGTTGGATAAATGGCTCTATATTTAGGATGTATCTGATCTATAAACCAGAGGCTCTGGATGGACAGTTGGATAAATGGTTCTATATTTAGGATGTATCTGGTTTATAAAGCAGAGGCTCTAGATGGACAGTTGGATAAATGGTTCTATATTTAGGATGTATTTGGTTTACACAGCGGATGCTCTGGGTGTAAAGTTGGATAAATGGTTCTTTAGCGAAGCTTACCAAATTACACAGGCTATTCACACAGGGAGAATTTGCCTGCCGGCTCCTGGGGGGGATTCCCACTCCCTCTTCTCACTGACTCACACAGAGCTGTTCACTCTGCAGCCTCCCCTGTGTCCCTATTGGCAGGAGGACGAGAGTCAATTACAGGAGCCAGTTAGAGGCAGAGGATCATGGGACATGAAGACTCAGCACAAAATTAACTGACTCTTAAAGGGGTGGGACTACAAATTCCAGAGGGTTCTGCAAAAGCAGAGGGCTGGCTAAGGACTCAATTTTGGAATGCTGGAGAGTCCTCCATGAGGCAGAAAAAGACACAGATGTGATCTGAGGGGCTGCTGTTACCCACGGAGGGGATCCATCAGCCACAGTTCTAGAGGTCGGATGGTGACAGACATCCCATGTGAGAGGAATCCTGGATGCATCTCCAGACATTCTTGAGGGCGTGGGCCGATTTGGTTACAAGGTGGCCAGTCCGACCTTTCGGGGAACCTGTCGCTTGATCCTTTGGTTGCAGGACGGGTGAGTGGGCATTGCCCTTCTTTAAAGACACGGTAGTCAGGCAACATTGCCTTACCAGTGCCCACATTTGTAGGAACACTTGCACCCTGCTGAACAGTCACTACATTCCACTTTGCCTACTAGGATACTGCTAGTATCCTACATCTCATTTCGCCTATCAGGATACTTTCAAGTACCCCTTTGTTTATCCTGCTCAACAGGACAGCAAGTGCACCAACGCCAGGCTAGCCAAAGATCCTGGATATCTCCATTGTGAGGACCCTTTCTGTTACAACTTCAGTATCAGTAATTTCATGATTTCAGTGACTATCTTTGAAAGGGGAACTCTCACATTAATTGTTAACTACTTCAAGCCCGGAGGATTTGGCTGCCAAATGACTGGGCCACTTTTTGCGATTTGGCACTGCATCGCTTTAACTGACAATTGCGCTGTTGTGCGACTTGTCTCCCAAACAATTATTTTTTTCCCCACAAATTGAAATTTCTTTTGGTGGTATTTGTTAACCTCTGCGGTTTTCATTTTTTGCGCTATAAACAAAAATAGAGTGACAGTTTTGAAAAAAAAGCAGTATTTTTTACTTTTTGGTATAATAAATATCCCCAAAAAATATATTAAAAAAAAAGTTTTTTTCCTCAGTTTAGGCCGATATGTATTCTTCTACATTTTTTTGGTAAAAAAAATCGCAATAAGCGTATATTGATTTGCGCAAAAGTTATAGCGTCTACAAAAAAGGGGATGGTTTATGGCATTTTTATTATTATTTTTTTACTAGTAATGGTGGCAATTTTTTTTCATGACTGCAATATTGTGGCGGACACATCAGACACTTTTGATGCTATTTTGCGACCATTGTCATTTATACAGTGATCAGTGCTATAAAAATGCACTGATTACTCTGTAAATGACACTGGCAGTGAAGGGGTTAACCACTAGGGGGCGGGGTTAAGTGTGTCCTAGTGAGTGATTCTAACTGTGAGGGGGCGGGGCTTACTGTGACACGACACTGATCGCTGCTCCCGA
This sequence comes from Rana muscosa, assembly GCA_029206835.1. Lineage (NCBI taxonomy): Eukaryota > Metazoa > Chordata > Amphibia > Anura > Ranidae > Rana > Rana muscosa. The sequence continues at coordinate 429,278,361 of CM055123.1, forward strand.
TGACAGGGAGCAGACAATCAGTGTCTTTTTACTAGGCAGAACAGGAAGATGCCTTGTTTACAACGGCATCCCCTGTTCTGCCGCTCCCTGACACGATCGTGGGACACTGGCAGACATCGAGTCAGCGGGTCCCGCGGGCACAGTCACGGAGTTTGTGCCAGCTAGGCGGCAGATTCAAAGCAAAGTACTTGTACGTTGCTTTGCCTGCCCATGCCATTCTGCCGACGTATAAGTATGTGAGGCAGTCGGCAAGTGGTTAAAGTAATAATTAGCATTTTGTGGCCTTTTGCCTCACATGTTCATTTCCTGGGTCTGTGATTTCAGGGTTTGAGGGTCACAGACTGACCGTTGTTTAAGCCAGATCTGTTCTCCTCTATGCCTGAGTGCATAGGCCACTTTAGATCTATTTAAGTTGTTTGACTGTGTTATTTTGAAGTCTGCATTTGGTTTTGATTCCCCAGACGACGCTACCTATAGCGAAACGTACGTCGGGAGGCTGACGTGCTGACGTCATCGCTGAACGGGAGACTTCATGCCGGCCGGCTTTTCCCATGTTTTTATGACTGAATTTTATCTACTTGATGTAAGTTACCACTTTTTATTTGAATAAATGCTTTTTGGATGTTACACACTATGTGGTTTCCCCTTTTCATTTTTATGACTGGCGAATACTGAGTTCCAATTATCGTAGGAGATCCATCCCTGGGCATCCATCTACCGCAAGGAAGCGAGCTATTTACAGTTTTGGCATTCTATTAGCTTGCCTCTGGTAAGCACAATATCCTGGTGGTGGTGCACGTGTGCATTTTTGGTGTGATCTAGGAGTTCACCCTTCTTCTTTTATTCTGCACTACAATTCGGTTCATGTTCAGAATGTTATATGGACTTTCACATGGACACTTATATGATTAACCGTTATCTTTTTGGGGTCAATCTCAATTGATGTGTCGGTTTATCTTATTATACATATATATAATTTTCTTTGTCACTATATTAAGTTATAGTTGTCACAATATATTTTCTAGATTGTATATTTTTATTATATACAGGTTTGCGCAGCTCTTTTTCCCCCCTTTTCTGTTAAATAGTGTTTGGTCTACACGTATGAGTTTGCTGCATATTCAGGGTTGTATTCATTTATCCATTTATTAAATTTTATTTAATCATTAATTTAAGCGCGGTATATTCTCCTTCCCAACGTACTTGTACGTTGCTTTGCCTGCCCATGCCATTCTGCCGACGTATAAGTACGTGAGGTAGTCAGCAGGTGGTTAAAGTAATAATTTGCATTTTGTGGCCTATTGCCTCACATGTTCATTGCCTGGGTCTGTGATTTCAGGATTTGACCGTTGTTTAAGCCAGATCTGTTCTCTTCTATACCTGAGTGCATAGGCCACTCTAGATCTATTTAAGTTGTTTGACCATTAAAGATCACAGTTTGGCATTTTTGACTATTGAGTTACCAGATCACTGTTTGTTGATTGTGGAATGTCTCCCAGTAAACAAGCTTCCTGTTCACTACATTTGTGTCTGTGTTACTGTGTTTGCAAGTATACTGTTTTCTAGGTGTAAAAACAACACAGAAAAACAAAAATCTCCTGCGCTCTTGGTGTATCGTCAAAACACGGGTAGTGTGGTTCCGTCTAAAGGCAAAGTCTAAAGTCTTGCAGCCCTCCTCAGAACAATGGGTGTTCATATGGCTAGAAAGAAAAAAGAAGAAAGGAGGGCGCACCGACCTAGTGCATTACCACTTAAACGTTTTATTTAAAATATGAAAAAAGCAGTAATCCTACTCACAGACGGAGCTTAAATGAAAGCTTATCGGACAAATCAGCTGGAATTTCTTGGCACCTGCCGACTGGACTCGATGACAGAGAGGGTCGGACAATACCTCAAACATCTAGATAGCTGACGCGTTTCTGGGGCGCACCCCTTTCCTCAGAGCCTAGATGGTCCATGATAGCTCTCACCCACAAAGCCCTCCGTTATATGTGTGTGCACATGTGCAGAGGCCTCAGCTCAGCTATCTAGATGTTTGAGGTATTGTCCGACCCTCTCTGTCATAGAGTCCAGTCGGCAGGTGCCAAGAAATTCCAGCTGATTTGTCCGATAAGCTTTCATTTAAGCTCCGTCTTTGAGTAGGATTACTGCTTTTTTCATATTTTAAATAAAACGTTTAAGTGGTAATGCACTAGGTCGGTGCACCCTCCTTTCTTCTTTCTTCTTTCTTCTTTTTTGTTTTCTAGGTGTGCCAGAGGGGCTGTCAGGAAAGGTCCCACTCGCTGGTAATACCATCTGATATTTGGCGTGCAGTACTGATGTCCACCAGCAGGTGTCTCCTGGTAGTTTGGAACTGTCAGGAGAGCCTTTCCCTGCTGATGTTATATGATCCTTGGGCCGCAGTACTGGCATCCACCAGCGGGTGGATCCTGGCAGGATGGAGCAGGTATCTCCTCCTGCAATTAGGAATCACATGAGCCTGTTAGCAGGTATAAATACCCGGCAGGTGCATACACACACCGCCCTGGTATTGTCCTCGTGCTCTAACCTGTTGCCTGATACCTGTTGCCTGATACCTGTTGCCTGATACCTGTTGCCTGATACCTGTTGCCTAAAACCTGTTGCCTGATACCTGTTGCCTGTTGCCTGATACCTGTTGCCTGTTGCCTGATACCTGTTGCCTGATACCTAATACCTGATCCTGTTGTTCTGCTCCTTATCCCTGGATCCCTGGATCCTTGCTCTGCTCCCTGCTTGTCCCTGTCTGTCCACTCCTGGCCCCCCATCTGCTGATCTCCCATTAATGATCCTGGCCTGGCTTGACTACGATTCTGGTTCCCCCTTACTACTTATGCTGGTTGGTTATCATCAATGTCTGATTGTTTGGTTGTTCACTTTGTACTGGTGGTGTGTTCACATTTATATTTACTTAATAAACTATTTTACTTCACCTATTTCTGTTTGCGGTTTCCTCTGTTGCAGTCCACACAGTTCTGATCATATCTGATTCCTGACAGAATACCAGGGCCATCCCTGATCAGAAGTGGCTGCACAGGGGAACCATTTGATTATTTGCAAACATGAATGCTGATATAATTGTTTATTTATCTCGGCTGGCATCTGAAAACAATGATCATTGTCACCAGGCTTTGAAAGAGTGGTCTAGTGATCAGTTGTTTACAGCCATCCGATCGGCTCGCTCCCTGGTCGATCAGGGTTATATGCCATTTGGGAAGGTGCAACCTGTAATTAAAATTTGTACTGAGCTGGCCCTGCCCTGTATTCCAGAGGGCCATGATAATTTCACTCCTCCTTTTAATGTGAATCAGGTTGTTTCCTTAGTTTGGCTGTTTGAAGACGATCCTGCCAATTTTTGTGAGCTCTACTCAGCCTGCTCCCCACAGGTGATTGCTGAGTGCATTGAGTCTGCTCAGTCTTGGGTTAGACAGGGAGATTTAAAGTTACAATTTGTACAGCCTATATTCTCAGCATGGTGCAATCAGCCCCGGCCAGACAAACCACCTCTTTCATCAGACACCAGCCGACCCAAAAGCATGTTTCTCCATCACCCATGGCAACCCCAGTCGCAGTTCAGTACACACTGCTTCCCACCAGATACCAACATCCAGTCTCTTCTCCCTGTACCTATTCTGCATTTAACTCACCTGTCTCTTCTCTGCTACCTACAGCGTCCCCACAAGATTTTCCTCTGGCCACTGTTCCCTCTTCCTTGTCATATCCCAGCGTTCCAGCCTGAAGTGCCAGAGCCAGTGTTCCTGCCTGAAGTACCTGCCAGAGCCAGTGTTCCAGCCTGAAGTGCCAGAGCCAGTGTTCCAGCCTGAAGTGCCAGAGCCAGTGTTCCAGCCTGAAGTGCCAGAGCCAGTGTTCCAGCCTGAAGTGCCAGAGCCAGTGTTCCAGCCTGAAGTGCCAGAGCCAGGGTTCCAGCCTGAAGTGCCAGAGCCAGGGTTCCAGCCTGAAGTGCCAGAGCCAGGGTTCCAGCCTGAAGTGCCAGAGCCAGTGTTCCAGCCTGAAGTGCCAGAGCCAGTGTTCCAGCCTGATGTCCCGATGCCTGTCTTCCAGCCCGATGTTCCAGTGCCTGCCTTCCAACCAAAAGTCCTGATGCCGGTGTCCCAGTCTGAAGATCCGGTAACCCTGCCTGAAGATTCGGTGCCTGTGTCCTCGCCTAAAGATCCGGTGCCCGTTTCCCGGCCTGAGGATGTGGTGCCCGTTTCCCAGCTTGAGGATGCGGTGCACGTTTCCCGGCCTGAGGATGTGGTGCCTGTTTCCCAGCCTGAGGATGTGGTGCCCGTTTCCCGGCCTGAGGTTGTGGTACCCGTGTCCCGGTCTGAGGATGTGGTGCCCGTTTCCTGGCCTGAAGAGCCCGCGGCCCAGTCTGATGTGTCCCTGCCTGCTGCCCAGCTCGATGACCCGGAGCTTGCTGCACAGCTCGATGTCCCGGAGCCTGCTGCCCAGCCTGATGTGTTCCTGTCCTCTGCCCAGCCTGAGATGTTCTTGTCTGCTGCCCAACCTGATGTGCAACTGTCTGCTGCCAAGCTTGATGTGCCCGTGCCCACTGCCCATTTTGATGTGCCTGTTCCTGCTGCCCAGTTTGATGTGTCTGCTGCCCAGCTCTATGTACCCATACTTGCTGCCCAGCTTGACTTACCTGCTACCCAGCCTGATGTACTTTTTACCCTGCCTGATGTGTCTGTACCCGCTGCTCAGCTCGAGCTGCACCTTGCCCGGCTTGGAGCCATGGACCTTCTTCATGTGACTTTGTCTGCTGCTCGGCTTGATATTATGGATTTGCCCCAGCAAAGGCTAGTTGGAGCGTTCAGAGGTCGCTCCTTTGAGGGGGGGTACTGTCAGGAAAGGTTCCACTCGCCGGTAATACCATCTGATATTTGGCGTGCAGTACTGATGTCCACCAGCAGGTGTCTCCTGGCAGTTTGGAACTTTCAGGAGAGCCTTTCCCTGCCGATGTTATGTGATCCTTGGGCCGCAGTACTGGCGTCCACCAGCGGGTGGATCCTGGCAGGATGGAGCAGGTATCTCCTCCTGCAATTAGGAATCACCTGAGCCTGTTAGCAGGTATAAATACCCGGCAGGTGCATACACACACCGCCCTGGTATTGTCCTTGTGCCCTAACCTGATGCCTGATGCCTGATACCTGATGCCTGATGCCTGATCCCTGATCCTGTTACATAGTTACATAGTTAGTTAGGTTGAAAAAAGACACAAGTCCATCCAGTTCAACCATACAAAAAAAATAAAAAAATTGTACAATCCCATATACCCAATTCTATACCCACAGTTGACCCAGAGGAAGGCAAAAAACCCCAGCAGAGCATTATCCAATTTGCTACAGCAGGGGAAAAAATTCCTTCCTGATCCCCCGAGAGGCAATTGGATATTCCCTGGATCAACTTTACCTATAAATGTCAGTACCCAGTTATATTATGTACATTTAAGAAAGAATCCAGACCTTTCTTAAAGCAATCTACTGAGCTGGCCAGAACCACCTCTGCAGGGAGTCTATTCCACATTTTCACAGCTCTTACTGTGAAGTAACCTTTCCGTATTTGGAGGTGAAATCTCTTTTCCTCTAGACGCAAAGAGTGCCCCCTTGTCCTTTGTGTTGACCGTAAAGTGAATAACTCAACACCAAGTTCACAATATGGACCCCTTATATATTTGTACATGTTGATCATATCCCCCCTTAATCTCCTCTTCTCAAGAGTGAATAAATTCAGTTCCTCTAATCTTTTCTCATAGCTGAGCTCCTCCATGCCTCTTATCAGTTTGGTTGTCCTTCTCTGCACTTTCTCCAGTTCCCCAATATCCTTTTTGAGAACTGGGGCCCAAAACTGAACTGCATATTCCAGATAGGGTCTGTTGTTCTTCTCCTTATCCCTGGATCCCTGCATCCTTGCTCTGCTCCCTGCTTGTCCCTGTCTGTCCACTCCTGGCCCCCCATCTGCTGATCTCCCAATAATGATCCTGGCCTGGCTTGACTACGATTCTGGTTCCCCCTTACTACTTATGCTGGTTGGTTATCGTCACTGTCTGATTGTTTGGTTGTTCACTTTGTACTGGTGGTGTGTTTACATTTACATTTACTTAATAAACTATTTTACTTCACCTATTTCTGTTTGCGGTTTCCTTTGTTGCAGTCCACACAGTTCTGAATATATCTGATTCCTGACAGGGGCTGGGATAGTTATTTGGGGTTGAGAGGCAGAGTAACGGACTGAACAAACTTAAGCAGCTCCTTCGGGGGGTATCGCTACAGTTCAATATTTAGGATGTACAGTATTTGGTCTATAAACTAAAGGCTCTTCATGGACAGTTGGATAAATGGCTCTATATTTAGGATGTATCGGGTCTATAAACCAGAAGCTCTGGGTGGACAGTTGGATAAATGGTTCTATATTTAGGATATATCCAGTCTATAAACCAGAGGCTCTGGATGGACAGTTGGATAAATGGTTCTATATTTAGGATATATCTAGTCTATAAACCAGTCTATGTTTAGATTTGTCAGTCAGACAGTAGCAGTTGGCACATAGCTGGCCTGCCACCAATATCCGACAAATTGAGATGGAGATCTAGATTGAGGGAGATGTGACAGACTGAGCCCATGCAGCTCCGATTATCTCGTCTTACTAAAGTTTGCTGTGAAGTGCTCTGCATCCTCCTCCTATTCTATTTTTTGCAAACTCAGCTGGACCTAGAGCCAGAGGTGCACTTTCGTTCACCAAAACACAAGCTGACAACAGTACAAGCCAGTTACTATACTGTTCCGGGAGAGGAAAATGTAGTAGCTGACAGTTTTACTCTTTGTGCAATAGCTGTTGTTGGGGTCTTCCTCAATCTGCAATAAATAGAAGCTATAAGGAGGTAGAGTGCATCAGAATGGAGAAGAGGGGGGCTCAGTGCTGGCTGTACCTCCCCTATAGTAGGGTGACCAGACATCCCCGGTTTCCAGGGACAATCCCCTGATTGAGGACAATGTCCCCAGACCAAGTCTATCCCCGGTTTGGATTTGAACAGGGGCTGGAGCGATTTCAAAGTAAGTCAGTGCAGAATAAAAAATAATAATTCTGAATTACACACCCCCGCTCCACTGCGCCTACTATCTTAGGGGGTGTATTTTTTTACATTATCTGTGCCCCTTTCTGATGATCATGTGCTGGTCAGAGCGGAGGGAATATTTCAGCTCCGCTCGCATGTTCTTCTGCCTTGACTCAAGTCCCTGCGAGCCGCCTGCCTGCATATCTCCTTGCCTCCCCACCCATCTCCTTGCCTCCCCACCCAGTAGTAGCCGGGGCCCGGAGAGTAAGACTCTTGACAGGCTGTGAGGCGGGGGTAAGAGAGTCGCTGATTGCCGCCATTACTAGTAAAAAAAAAAAATATGTCCCCAAATTTAATTTTAAGAATCTGGTCACCTTACCTTATAGGGATGCCCATATTTTAGTCTTTAGGGGGAAGGTGGAGCTGCAGCCAACACTAACAGAAAAAAAAACTTTTTTGTGTACGGGGGCAGGAAATGTGTAGAGGGGACAACTTGTACAGGGAGGGGGTAGTGTGAGCAGGGTGGGCTGTGTGTGATGGGGAGAAGGGGCAAAGAATACAAGGGGGGTGTGCACAGGAAGTGGTGAATTATGTGCAGGGAAAAAAGGGACAAAGTGTACAAGAGGGGGGTGTGTACATGGGAAAGGGGGGCACTGTATACAGGAGGAGAGGTGGTGTGTACAGGAAACAAACTGTGCACAAATGAGGAGAGCAATGGAAGCATAGAGGGAGGTGACAACAGGCAGAGAAAACCAATTGGAATACATGTTCCTGCAGCCTACTGCCAAATTGGCTGCAGTGAGGGACATTATGATGTGGTCTGCTACTGCACTTGGGTGTCAGATATTGTAAAGGAGAAAAGCGAGGGAGAGGCACTGTGACAGACTCACCCAGGACAGAGGCTTTTTGAGGGGACTGAATGTTAGCCTCTTGCCTACTGTCTATGGGCCCTGGCTTTTAAGGGAACACTTCTCTTTGTGAGGCGTATGCCTGGGTACCCTTGGGGCAATGTTACTTTAGATTTAAATCCATGTCTCCCCAAAACACACAGATTCTGGCATCAATGTTAAGGGCCTATATGTCACATTTCCAGCAAGGAATGCTTCACACTGTGGAACTTATAGCAGATGCTGATTTCATTAGCAAGCCACCTGTCTGGGGTTGTCTGATATAATGTGTTTATTGCAAGTAGGTCTAGTGTGCCTAAGGGTCTTTCACCCATTGTTAGTTGTGTTAATTAACTCACCTATTGTCTGAAGGTGTTCTGTGTTTATACTTATAATGTGTATTGTACCTTCCGTGCTTGGAGCCGGCAAATCTGACCTGCAATGAGACATCTGAGTCATCCAGGTGGTTAATTAAGGATCCTCTGTGATAGGATTAGCCATGAGTCAGATGTACCTTGTTAGCTAAACCATTATGTAATGTTTTGAGTAAATATTTTGGTCATTGTTAATGTGTTGAGTGACCTCCTTCTCAAGTGTATAAAAGCCTTTATTCTTGTTCAAATAAACAGTTCCAGCTTTGCAGCCAAATGAGTCCTGCCTAATTCTTGGTTGTAGTATGTGGCTATAATATCTAATATCTATAATCAGGCTGGACGAAGTGGTATATGACGGAAGCATTCAAGCAGAATGTGGGATGTTTCGTTACAGGCATAACATCAGTGAGGCAGGTAGTCAACACATGTGCTATAGACTGCACTATGGTGAAAATGTGTTGACTTCACTATTCTTGAAAAAAAATAGAAAACACTTTCTTTTTTTTGGCTGCAATCTACTTGCTCTATCTTAGAAAAAGCAGCTTTGCCAAAAAGGAAGAAGAAACCCTGAGGAAAAAGGGATCATCCAATAAGCTTTGCCAAACAGCAGAAAGAAGGTGACAAGTGCCCTCTATTTGCTATAACTCTTGGTGTACATCTATTGCTTTTTGCCCGGAGGATGAGGTTTCCATCCTTGAGTTTCTTCATTGACGGAATGGAGAAGGGTTTGGTAGTCAGCACTCTTAAGGCACAGGTGGCTGAATTCTTTGTTTTAGTATGTAGTAGCCATATTGTCTCTGCTACTTTCAGCACTCACTTATGGTCTGCTACAACAAAAATGTGTTGTCTTTTAAAACCTACCTAATAAAGACTTTTTTTGACTGGAAGCCAACCATATAGGGTTTCTGCTGCTGCTGCTGCTGTATGTGAGCCAATGAGGAAAGTAAAGTAAATTATTACATATGTCATTTATTTGATATCACAATGGGGCTGATTTACGAAACGTTTGCGCCATGAGTATCGCCGCATCTGCGCGTGCAATGGCAGTTTTTGTATTTACGAAACATTAGCGCCGGTAACGCAGCGTTATTCCCTATTTACTATAGTGTTCTCGGCGCACGGGAGGAGGCGCTCAGTGCGCTACTATGGACCTGGCGCACGCCATTTTCAAATAAAAATATAAAGAAGCGCCAATATAATGGGGTGATGTGGGGTGATGTGAGGAAGTATAGTGACAACTGCCCAAGTAACAAATATGCCCAAAATAGAATGAGAAAGTAACTTTTTCTGAACCAGCCTGCTGTGCCGGCAATTACGTTTATAACTGCGAGAGGTTTTTTTATGCACTGCGCGGCAATTTCACTCGTTCAAATGCGCCGGTTCACTGCGCCGGCAAAATCTTAGTAAATGTCAAGTCACGTAAATCAATTTGCATAAGTTGAACAGGCGCTCCTCCAAACTTGCCATTATATAACAGTCCGACAGCAAAATTACATTTCTAAAGGGGAAAAAAAAGGCATTTAAAAGCACTCGCGGCTGTAATGAATTGTCGGTTCCCGTCAATACAGAGAAAAGTCATTGAAAGTCTTTGAAAAAAAAAAATGCGTGGGGGTCCCCCAAAATTCCATTACCAGGCCCTTCAGGTCTGGTACGGATATTAAGGGGAACTCCGCGCCAATTAAAAAAAAAAAATGACGTGCGGGTCCCCCTCAAAATCCGTACCAGGCCCTTCAGGACTGGTATGGATTTTAAGGGGAACCCCCGCGCCAAACTTAAAAAAAAATGGCATAGGGGTCCCCCTAAAAATCCACACCAGACCCTTTATCCGAGCACGCAACCTGGCAGGCCGCAGGAAAAGAGGGGGGGACGAGAGAGTGCCCCCCCTCCCTCCTGAACTGTACCAGGCCACATGCTCTCAACATGGGGAGGGTGCTTTGTTAAAGGGGGCTTCCAGATTCCGATAAGCCCCCCGCCCGCAGACCCCCACAACCACCGGGCAAGGGTTGTGGGGATGAGGCCCTTGTCCCCATCAACATGGGGACATGGTGCTTTGAGGGGTCAAGGCGCTCTCTCATCCCCCCTCTTTTCCTGCGGCCTGCCAGGTTGCGTGCTCGGATAAGGGTCTGGTGTGGATTTTTAGGTGGATCCCCACACCATTTTCTTAAGTTTGCCACGGGGGTCCCCTAAAATCCATACCAGATCTGAAGGGCCTGGTAATGGAATTTGGGGGAACCCCCACGCATATTTTTATTTTTTCAAAGACTTTCAATGACTTTTATCTGTATTGACAGGAAGCAGCAATTCATTACAGCCGAGAGTACTTTTAAATGACTATTATTTTACTTTAGAAATGTAATTTTGCTCTCGGACTGTTATAAACATGGAAAACATGCGCTACTTTACAGGCATAATATAGACACCCCCCAGGTATGATATTTAGGGCCAGTTCACACCGGATGCAGTGCAGTGCGTTTTTTTGATGCATGAAAAACGCAAAGAAAGTTGATCACATTAATGCCAATGGCATAGTTCACACCACTGCAGTCCGTTCCAGTGCGTTTCAGAAAGGAAAAAAAAAATTGGTCATGCTGCATTTTTTAGGTATAGAACTGTACTGGATCGCAGTAAAACACATCAAAAACGCAACGGAAAGTACCAAAAACGCACTGGAACGCACCTAAATGCACCAAAGATGCACTGCAACACACTTGTCCTTATTAGGGCCAGTTCACAACAGACGCAGTTCCGTTCAGTTCCGTGTGCTTTTTTTCTGCACAAAATGCATGCACAGTATTTTCCATGTATTTCAATGGCTCTAGTTGGCTCTAGTTTACACTAGGGATGAGCTTCGTGTTCGAGTCGAACATACGTTCGACTCGAACATCAGCTGTTCAATCGTTCGACGAAGATCGAACTATTTGGGCCGTTCGCGCCAAATTCGAGTGACGCGAACGGCCCACAATGCACTACGCCATCGCAGTGTCATCCAGGCGCTGTGATTGGCCAAGCATGCACTGTGACCCCGCATGCTTGGCCAATCACAGCGCCGGCAGCGAGGAGAGCAATGATTGGCCACAGGCAGGATGCCTGTGGCCAATTATTGCTGAGGGGGTTTAGTACACGCCCCACACTATAAAAGGCCGCCAGCGCGGCGGCCTTGTGTAGTGTGTTCCGGACCGGAGTAGGGAAAGAGAAGCATAGGCAGGGACAGTGTCATTATTTTTCCTTTACATAATCCTGGATTCCTTGTGTTTAGGGACAGATAAGGATAGGTAGGGAGAGTGTCAGTGACAGTGTGCTATTCTGTGCTAATCCTTGTTTGTAGGGACAGAGAGGTACAGTGAGGGAAAGTGTCAGTGTGCTATTCTGTTCTAAACCAATCTTGCTGAACCATATTTTCAATCCTTGAGTTTAGGGACAGAGAGGTACAGTGAGGGAAAGTGTCAGTGTGCTATTTTGTGCTAAATCTTGTTTGTAGGGACAGAGAGGTACAGTGAGGGAAAGTGTCAGTGTGCTATTTTGTTCGAAACCAATTTTGCTGTTCCATATTTTCAATCCTTGAGTTTAGGGACAGGGAAGGACACTCGTAGAAATTATCAGTGTGCTATTCTGTGCTAAATCTTGTTTGTAGGGAGGGACAGAGTAGGACAGTGAGGGAAAGTGTCAGTGTGCTATTCTGTTCTAAAACTATTTTGCTGAACCATATTTTCAATCCTTGAGTTGAGGGACAGAGAGGTACAGTGAGTGAAACTGACAGTGTGCTGTTCTGTTCTAAACCAAATTTGCTGTTCCATATTTTCAATCTTTGAGTTGAGGGACAGAGAGGTACAGTGAGGGAAAGTGTCAGTGTGCTATTCTGTTCTAAAACTATTTTTGCTGAACCATATTTTCAATCCTTGAGTTGAGGGACAGAGAGGTACAGTGAGTGAAACTGACAGTGTGCTGTTCTGTTCTAAACCAAATTTGCTGTTCCATATTTTCAATCCTTGAGTTGAGGGACAGAGAGGTACAGTGAGGGAAAGTGTCAGTGTGCTATTCTGTTCTAAAACTATTTTGCTGAACCATATTTTCAATCCTTGAGTTGAGGGACAGAGAGGTACAGTGAGTGAAACTGACAGTGTGCTGTTCTGTTCTAAACCAAATTTGCTGTTCCATATTTTCAATCCTTGAGTTGAGGGACAGAGAGGTACAGTGAGGGAAAGTGTCAGTGTGCTATTCTGTTCTAAAGCTATTTTGCTGAACCATATTTTCAATCCTTGAGTTGAGGGACAGAGAGGTAAAGTGAGTGAAACTGACAGTGTGCTGTTCTGTTCTAAACCAAATTTGCTGTTCCATATTTTCAATCCTTGAGTTGAGGGACAGAGAGGTACAGTGAGGGAAAGTGTCAGTGTGCTATTCTGTTCTAAAACTATTTTGCTGAACCATATTTTCAATCCTTGAGTTGAGGGACAAAGAGGTAAAGTGAGTGAAACTGACAGTGTGCTGTTCTGTTCTAAACCAAATTTGCTGTTCCATATTTTCAATCCTTGAGTTGAGGGACAGAGAGGTACAGTGAGGGAAAGTGTCAGTGTGCTATTCTGTTCTAAAACTATTTTGCTGGACCATATTTTCAATCCTTGAGTTGAGGGACAGAGAGGTACAGTGAGTGAAACTGACAGTGTGCTGTTCTGTTCTAAACCAAATTTTCTGTTCCATATTTTCAATCCTTGAGTTGAGGGACAGAGAGGTACAGTGAGGGAAAGTGTCAGTGTGCTATTCTGTTCTAAAATTATTTTGCTGAACCATATTTTCAATCCTTGAGTTGAGGGACAGAGAGGTACAGTGAGTGAAACTGACAGTGTGCTGTTCTGTTCTAAACCAAATTTGCTGTTCCATATTTTCAATCCTTGAGTTGAGGGACAGAGAGGTACAGTGAGGGAAAGTGTCAGTGTGCTATTCTGTTCTAAAATTATTTTGCTGAACCATATTTTCAATCCTTGAGTTGAGGGACAGAGAGGTACAGTGAGTGAAACTGACAGTGTGCTGTTCTGTTCTAAACCAAATTTGCTGTTCCATATTTTCAATCCTTGAGTTGAGGGACAGAGAGGTACAGTGAGTGAAACTGACAGTGTGCTGTTCTGTTCTAAACCAAATTTGCTGTTCCATATTTTCAATCCTTGAGTTGAGGGACAGAGAGGTACAGTGAGGGAAAGTGTCAGTGTGCTATTCTGTTCTAAAACTATTTTGCTGAACCATATTTTCAATCCTTGAGTTGAGGGACAGAGAGGTACAGTGAGTGAAACTGACAGTGTGCTGTTCTGTTCTAAACCAAATTTGCTGTTCCATATTTTCAATCCTTAAGTTGAGGGACAGAGAGGTACAGTGAGGGAAAGTGTCAGTGTGCTATTCTGTTCTAAAATTATTTTGCTGAACCATATTTTCAATCCTTGAGTTGAGGGACAGAGAGGTACAGTGAGTGAAACTGACAGTGTGCTGTTCTGTTCTAAACCAAATTTGCTGTTCCATATTTTCAATCCTTGAGTTGAGGGACAGAGAGGTACAGTGAGTGAAACTGACAGTGTGCTGTTCTGTTCTAAACCAAATTTGCTGTTCCATATTTTCAATCCTTGAGTTGAGGGACAGAGAGGTACAGTGAGGGAAAGTGTCAGTGTGCTATTCTGTTCTAAAACTATTTTGCTGAACCATATTTTCAATCCTTGAGTTGAGGGACAGAGAGGTACAGTGAGTGAAACTGACAGTGCGCTGTTCTGTTCTAAACCAAATTTGCTGTTCCATATTTTCAATCCTTGAGTTGAGGGACAGAGAGGTACAGTGAGGGAAAGTGTCAGTGTGCTATTCTGTTCTAAAATTATTTTGCTGAACCATATTTTCAATCCTTGAGTTGAGGGACAGAGAGGTACAGTGAGTGAAACTGACAGTGTGCTGTTCTGTTCTAAACCAAATTTGCTGTTCCATATTTTCAATCCTTGAGTTGAGGGACAGAGAGGTACAGTGAGTGAAACTGACAGTGTGCTGTTCTGTTCTAAACCAAATTTGCTGTTCCATATTTTCAATCCTTGAGTTGAGGGACAGAGAGGTACAGTGAGGGAAAGTGTCAGTGTGCTATTCTGTTCTAAAACTATTTTGCTGAACCATATTTTCAATCCTTGAGTTGAGGGACAGAGAGGTAAAGTGAGTGAAACTGACAGTGTGCTGTTCTGTTCTAAACCAAATTTGCTGTTCCATATTTTCAATCCTTGAGTTGAGGGACAGAGAGGTACAGTGAGGGAAAGTGTCAGTGTGCTATTCTGTTCTAAAACTATTTTGCTGGACCATATTTTCAATCCTTGAGTTGAGGGACAGAGAGGTACAGTGAGTGAAACTGACAGTGTGCTGTTCTGTTCTAAACCAAATTTGCTGTTCCATATTTTCAATCCTTGAGTTGAGGGACAGAGAGGTACAGTGAGGGAAAGTGTCAGTGTGCTATTCTGTTCTAAAATTATTTTGCTGAACCATATTTTCAATCCTTGAGTTGAGGGACAGAGAGGTACAGTGAGTGAAACTGACAGTGTGCTGTTCTGTTCTAAACCAAATTTGCTGTTCCATATTTTCAATCCTTGAGTTGAGGGACAGAGAGGTACAGTGAGGGAAAGTGTCAGTGTGCTATTCTGTTCTAAAATTATTTTGCTGAACCATATTTTCAATCCTTGAGTTGAGGGACAGAGAGGTACAGTGAGGGAAAGTGTCAGTGTGCTATTCTGTTCTAAAACTATTTTGCTGGACCATATTTTCAATCCTTGAGTTGAGGGACAGAGAGGTACAGTGAGTGAAACTGACAGTGTGCTGTTCTGTTCTAAACCAAATTTGCTGTTCCATATTTTCAATCCTTGAGTTGAGGGACAGAGAGGTACAGTGAGGGAAAGTGTCAGTGTGCTATTCTGTTCTAAAATTATTTTGCTGAACCATATTTTCAATCCTTGAGTTGAGGGACAGAGAGGTACAGTGAGTGAAACTGACAGTGTGCTGTTCTGTTCTAAACCAAATTTGCTGTTCCATATTTTCAATCCTTGAGTTGAGGGACAGAGAGGTACAGTGAGGGAAAGTGTCAGTGTGCTATTCTGTTCTAAAATTATTTTGCTGAACCATATTTTCAATCCTTGAGTTGAGGGACAGAGAGGTACAGTGAGTGAAACTGACAGTGTGCTGTTCTGTTCTAAACCAAATTTGCTGTTCCATATTTTCAATCCTTGAGTTGAGGGACAGAGAGGTACAGTGAGTGAAACTGACAGTGTGCTGTTCTGTTCTAAACCAAATTTGCTGTTCCATATTTTCAATCCTTGAGTTGAGGGACAGAGAGGTACAGTGAGGGAAAGTGTCAGTGTGCTATTCTGTTCTAAAACTATTTTGCTGAACCATATTTTCAATCCTTGATTTGAGGGACAGAGAGGTACAGTGAGTGAAACTGACAGTGTGCTGTTCTGTTCTAAACCAAATTTGCTGTTCCATATTTTCAATCCTTGAGTTGAGGGACAGAGAGGTACAGTGAGGGAAAGTGTCAGTGTGCTATTCTGTTCTAAAATTATTTTGCTGAACCATATTTTCAATCCTTGAGTTGAGGGACAGAGAGGTACAGTGAGGGAAAGTGTCAGTGTGCTATTCTGTTCTAAAATTATTTTGCTGAACCATATTTTCAATCCTTGAGTTGAGGGACAGAGAGGTACAGTGAGTGAAACTGACAGTGTGCTGTTCTGTTCTAAACCAAATTTGCTGTTCCATATTTTCAATCCTTGAGTTGAGGGACAGAGAGGTACAGTGAGTGAAACTGACAGTGTGCTGTTCTGTTCTAAACCAAATTTGCTGTTCCATATTTTCAATCCTTGAGTTGAGGGACAGAGAGGTACAGTGAGGGAAAGTGTCAGTGTGCTATTCTGTTCTAAAACTATTTTGCTGAACCATATTTTCAATCCTTGATTTGAGGGACAGAGAGGTACAGTGAGTGAAACTGACAGTGTGCTGTTCTGTTCTAAACCAAATTTGCTGTTCCATATTTTCAATCCTTGAGTTGAGGGACAGAGAGGTACAGTGAGCGAAAGTGTCAGTGTGCTATTCTGTTCTAAAATTATTTTGCTGAACCATATTTTCAATCCTTGAGTTGAGGGACAGAGAGGTACAGTGAGTGAAACTGACAGTGTGCTGTTCTGTTCTAAACCAAATTTGCTGTTCCATATTTTCAATCCTTGAGTTGAGGGACAGAGAGGTACAGTGAGGGAAAGTGTCAGTGTGCTATTCTGTTCTAAAATTATTTTGCTGAACCATATTTTCAATCCTTGAGTTGAGGGACAGAGAGGTACAGTGAGTGAAACTGACAGTGTGCTGTTCTGTTCTAAACCAAATTTGCTGTTCCATATTTTCAATCCTTGAGTTGAGGGACAGAGAGGTACAGTGAGTGAAACTGACAGTGTGCTGTTCTGTTCTAAACCAAATTTGCTGTTCCATATTTTCAATCCTTGAGTTGAGGGACAGAGAGGTACAGTGAGGGAAAGTGTCAGTGTGCTATTCTGTTCTAAAATTATTTTGCTGAACCATATTTTCAATCCTTGAGTTGAGGGACAGAGAGGTACAGTGAGTGAAACTGACAGTGTGCTGTTCTGTTCTAAACCAAATTTGCTGTTCCATATTTTCAATCCTTGAGTTGAGGTACAGAGAGGTACAGTGAGTGAAACTGACAGTGTGCTGTTCTGTTCTAAACCAAATTTGCTGTTCCATATTTTCAATCCTTGAGTTGAGGGACAGAGAGGTACAGTGAGGGAAAGTGTCAGTGTGCTATTCTGTTCTAAAACTATTTTGCTGAACCATATTTTCAATCCTTGAGTTGAGGGACAGAGAGGTACAGTGAGGGAAAGTGTCAGTGTGCTATTCTGTTCTAAAACTATTTTGCTGGACCATATTTTCAATCCTTGAGTTGAGGGACAGAGAGGTACAGTGAGTGAAACTGACAGTGTGCTGTTCTGTTCTAAACCAAATTTGCTGTTCCATATTTTCAATCCTTGAGTGGAGGGACAGAGAGGTACAGTGAGGGAAAGTGTCAGTGTGCTATTCTGTTCTAAAATTATTTTGCTGAACCATATTTTCAATCCTTGAGTTGAGGGACAGAGAGGTACAGTGAGTGAAACTGACAGTGTGCTGTTCTGTTCTAAACCAAATTTGCTGTTCCATATTTTCAATCCTTGAGTTGAGGGACAGAGAGGTACAGTGAGGGAAAGTGTCAGTGTGCTATTCTGTTCTAAAATTATTTTGCTGAACCATATTTTCAATCCTTGAGTTGAGGGACAGAGAGGTACAGTGAGTGAAACTGACAGTGTGCTGTTCTGTTCTAAACCAAATTTGCTGTTCCATATTTTCAATCCTTGAGTTGAGGGACAGAGAGGTACAGTGAGTGAAACTGACAGTGTGCTGTTCTGTTCTAAACCAAATTTGCTGTTCCATATTTTCAATCCTTGAGTTGAGGGACAGAGAGGTACAGTGAGGGAAAGTGTCAGTGTGCTATTCTGTTCTAAAACTATTTTGCTGAACCATATTTTCAATCCTTGAGTTGAGGGACAGAGAGGTACAATGAGTGAAACTGACAGTGTGCTGTTCTGTTCTAAACCAAATTTGCTGTTCCATATTTTCAATCCTTGAGTTGAGGTACAGAGAGGTACAGTGAGTGAAACTGACAGTGTGCTGTTCTGTTCTAAACCAAATTTGCTGTTCCATATTTTCAATCCTTGAGTTGAGGGACAGAGAGGTACAGTGAGGGAAAGTGTCAGTGTGCTATTCTGTTCTAAAACTATTTTGCTGAACCATATTTTCAATCCTTGAGTTGAGGGACAGAGAGGTACAGTGAGTGAAACTGACAGTGTGCTGTTCTGTTCTAAACCAAATTTGCTGTTCCATATTTTCAATCCTTGAGTTGAGGGACAGAGAGGTACAGTGAGTGAAACTGACAGTGTTCTGTTCTGTTCTAAACCAAATTTGCTATTCCATATTTTCAATCCTTGAGTTGAGGCACAGAGAGGTACAGTGAGGGAAAGTGTCAGTGTGCTATTCTGTTCTAAAATTATTTTGCTGAACCATATTTTCAATCCTTGAGTTGAGGGACAGAGAGGTACAGTGAGTGAAACTGACAGTGTGCTGTTCTGTTCTAAACCAAATTTGCTGTTCCATATTTTCAATCCTTGAGTTGAGGGACAGAGAGGTACAGTGAGGGAAAGTGTCAGTGTGCTATTCTGTTCTAAAACTATTTTGCTGAACCATATTTTCAATCCTTGAGTTGAGGGACAGAGAGGTACAGTGAGTGAAACTGACAGTGTGCTGTTCTGTTCTAAACCTAATTTGCTGTTCCATATTTTCAATCCTTGAGTTGAGGGACAGAGAGGTACAGTGAGGGAAAGTGTCAGTGTGCTATTCTGTTCTAAAACTATTTTGCTGAACCATATTTTCAATCCTTGTGTTTAGGGACAGAGAAGGATAGGCAGGGGACAGTGTCAGTGTCATTGTTGCTAAGCCTCCTGCACAGTATACACCTGAAGGTAGCCCTTATTGCTGTTTTTCCCATCTCCCTGCAGGCATCCATTAAAATGTCTGGAAGGCAACCAAGGAGAGGCAGACAGTCAGGAGGCAAAAAAAGAGGGCAAGTAGGCTCTGTGTCTGGGGGCAACAGTGCTGGTCGTGTACGCGGTGCATTGTCATCAGCACATGGCCATGGGACACGCTTGTCCTTGTTTTCGGCAGCTGGACATGTTGAGCCACATCATGCCGAAGACTTGGTAGAGTGGATGACCAAGCCACCTCATCCTCCTCATCCTCTCTCACCCAGGCTCAGGGTACTGGCAAAGCAGCTGCCAAAGCGTCCTCTTCTCTGGTATCATTATCTTCATTAGTCAATCCTTCCCTAGACCCACCATGCCCTCCTCCTGAGGAGTCCCCCGAACTGTTTGAGCACAGTGTTGGGTACATGCTCCAGGAGGATGCCCAGCGTTTGGAAGGATCTGATGATGATACCCAGCTAGAGGAAGGCAGCAGCGTGAGAGCAGAGAGAGGGGATGCTCAAGAAGGACACCAATCTGGCAGTCAGGCTCCAGCAGCTGCAGCATATTGCCAGATTGGCTCCAGTGATGAGGAGGGAGGGGATGATGAGGTCACTGACTCCACGTGGGTGCCTAATAGGAGAGAGGAGGAGGAGGAGGATGAGGAGGAGGCACATCTCCAACGAGGCAGGATGCCCTTGAGTGGCCATCGTATGGGCAGCACACCGACGGAATCACACCGCAGAGCTCCGCCTGTGCAGGGCGCTGCCTCTGCCCGTCATGCAAAAAGTTCTTTGGTGTGGGCCTTTTTTGAGGCGAGTGCATCAGATCGCACAGCTGCTGTTTGCAACATATGTCTCTAGCGTATATCGCGTGGCCAAAACATCAGCCGCTTGGGCACCACATGCTTGATCAGACATATGTTGACCTGCCATGCAGCTCGTTGGCAAGCCTACCTTAAAGACCCACACCAAAGAACAAAGCTGACCTCTTCTTGCACCGCATCAGCTGGGATCTCCAACCCCACTATACCTTCACTCCTCTCTGAAACCTGCTCTGAAAGGAATGAAGGTGTAGAATTAGGTGTGTCACAGGCAAGTACTTGCGGGCACTCTGCTAGCAGTACACCAACGTCCGATTCTAGCAGGCAAATTTCCCTGCCCCAGCTGCTGGACCGTCGAAAGAAGTTCACTCCCAGCCATCCACATGCCCAGCGGTTGAATGCTAGCTTGGCTAAATTGCTAGCGCTTCAACTGCTGCCTTTTCAGTTGGTAGACTCGGCCCCCTTCCGTGAGTTTGTGCAATGTGCGGTTCCTCAGTGGCAGGTTCCCAAACGACACTTTTTCGCACGGAAGGCTATTCCGGCTCTCTACAGGCATGTGGAAGGCAATGTCTTGGCCTCGCTGGACAGGGCGGTCAGCGGTAAGGTGCATATTACCGCTGACTCATGGTCCAGCAGGCATGGACAGGGACGTTACCTTTCTTTCACGGCCCATTGGGTCACTCTTTTGGCAGCTGGGAAGGATGCAGGACAAGGTGCAGTAGTGTTGGAGGTTGTTCCACCGCCACGCCTCCAAAATGCTACTACTGGTTGTGACACACCTCTCTCCTCCACCCCCTCCTCTTCTTCCTCCATGGCCTCTTCCTGTGGTTTGTCCTTGGAACCAGCGGTGCTCCGTAGGCGTTCAAGGGGCTACGCAAGTACGCAGGCAAAAAGATGCCATGCCGTGCTTGCGCTGGTGTGTTTGGGGGACAGGAGCCACACTGGGGCAGAGGTCCTGTCTGCTCTGCAGGGGCAGGCCGAGAGGTGGTTGACGCCACGCCAGCTTAAGCCAGGAATGGTGGTTTGCGACAATGGCACCAACCTCCTCTCCGCCCTCCGACAGGGACAACTGACCCATGTGCCCTGTATGGCTCACGTCCTTAACCTGGTGGTGCAGCGGTTCTTGGGCAGGTACCCGGGCTTACAGGATGTCCTGAGGCAGGCCAGGAAAGTCTGTGTGCATTTCCGCAGATCTTATAATGCCAGTGCTCGCCTGGCTGAGCTTCAAAAGGAGTTGAACCTGCCCAAGAACCGCCTTATATGTGACATGCCCACCAGGTGGAACTCAACGTTGGCCATGCTGCAGCGGCTGCACACGCAGCAGAGGGCCATCAATGAGTACCTGTGCGACTACGGCACCAGGACAGGGTCAGGGGAGCTCGGGTTTTTTTCACCACGCCAGTGGGGCATGATCAGGGATGCATGCACTGTCCTGGCACCATTTGAGGAGGCCACGAGGATGGTGAGCAGTGACAGTGCATGCATCAGTGACACTGTACCTCTTGTCCACCTGTTGGAGCACACGCTGCGTGGAATAATGGACAGGGCACTTGAGGCAGAACAGAGGCAGGAAGAGGAGGACTTCCTTGCCTCTCAAGGCCCCCTTTACCCAGACAGTGTTCCTTCTGTCCCACCCATCGCACAGGAAGAGGAGGAGGAGGAGGAGGAGGAGGAGGAGGAGGATTGTGTCAGCATGGAGGTGGAGGCTGGCACTCAGCATCATCAGCAGCAGTCTTTTAGGGATGATTTACAATCCCAAGAAACCAGTGGACTTGTACGTGGCTGGGAGGAGGTGGCTGCGGATCATGTCGTCCTTAGTGACCCAGAGGACTCCGGACTGAATGCCTCAGCTAACCTACGCTGCATGGCCTCCCTGATCCTGCAAAGTCTGCGGAAGGATCCTCGTATTCTTCGGATCAAGGAGAGGGACCATTACTGGCTGGCCACTCTCCTTGATCCACGGTACAAGGGTAAGGTTGCGGACCTTATCGTACCGTCGCAGAGGGAGCAGAGGATGAGACAACTCCGGGAGGCCTTGCAGAAAGGTCTGTGCAACGCGTTCCCAGAGACTGGGAGGTTACAAACTCCTGGTCCTGGACAACGAGTTGCTGAGGCTTCGGGCAGTCAAAGAAGGAGCGGTGGGGAAGGTGGCCGTCTGACCGATGCGTTCAGACAATTCTTTAGTCCGCAGCCCCAAAGTATGATCGGTTCCAGCAACCATCGCCAGCGTCTGATATACATGGTGCAGGAATACCTAGGGGCAAGGTCAGACTTGGACACCTTCCCTACCGAAAATCCTCTGGCTTACTGGGTCTTGAGGATGGATCACTGGCCAGAGCTTGCACAGTATGCAATTGAGCTACTGGCCTGTCCTGCATCCAGCGTTCTTTCAGAACGCACATTCAGTGCTGCTGGAGGATTTGTCACGGATCACAGGGTGCGCCTGTCCACCGACTCGGTTGATCGACTGACTTTCATCAAGATGAACCAGTCTTGGATCACCACCAGCTACCACACACCAGATGCTGATATAACAGACTAATTGATTTTAAAATGTCACATCCCTTCAAGACTGATGCTGATGCTGAGTGCCTGTGCTGTTATGTTGACTGGCTATCCTCCTCCTCCTCCTCAATGATACGATTAACGATGATAGCTTGGAAGATCATTTTGGTTTATGGGTGACGCCACCAGTGGCTAAGGCCCAATTTTTCAGCCCCTGTTTAACAGGGGCGTGTAATTAAAATTTTTGATGCAATACTTTGCAACAGGCCTCATTGCTGTGCTCCAAGTACAGTATCTGTGAGGGGTTGCAGTGTTGTGCCACCAGTGCCTAAGGCCCAATTTTTCAGCCCCTGTTCAACAGGGGCATGCAATTATAATTATTGATCTAATAATTCACAGCAGGGAGCATTGCTGCGCCCACCAAGAGTAACTGTCAGGCCTTACAGTGTTGTGGCACCAGCACCACCATCACCACCACCACCACCACCAAAGGCCCAATTTTTCAGCCCCTGTTCAACAGGGGCATGCAATTATAATTATTGATCTAATAATTCACAGCAGGGAGCATTGCTGCGCCCACCAAGAGTAACTGTCAGGCCTTACAGTGTTGTGGCACCAGCACCACCATCACCACCACCACCACCACCAAAGGCCCAATTTTTCAGCCCCTGTTCAACAGGGGCATGCAATTATAATTATTGATCTAATAATTCACAGCAGGGAGCATTGCTGCGCCCACCAAGAGTAACTGTCAGGCCTTACAGTGTTGTGGCACCAGCACCACCATCACCACCACCACCACCACCACCAAAGGCCCAATTTTTCAGCCCCTGTTCAACAGGGGCATGCAATTATAATTATTGATCTAATAATTCACAGCAGGGAGCATTGCTGCGCCCACCAAGAGTAACTGTCAGGCCTTACAGTGTTGGGGCACCAGCACCACCATCAAAGGGCCAATTTTTACTACCACTGATCAACAATTATATGTTATTACAATTCCTGATATTATACTTGACAGAAGGGCGTTCCAGCACCCACCAAGAATAACTGTGAGTGCTTTCAGTGTTGTGCCAACACCAACACCTAAGGGGCCAATTTCTGCAGAGTATATACGGAAGGTCCCTACTTTCAAACATCCAACTTACAAACTACTACTACTTGCAAACGGAAGAAGACAACAGGAAGTGAGAGGAAATCTACCCCTTGGAAGGAAAATTCTCTCCTGTAAGAATTAATATGGGAGAAAGGTGTCTCCTCTCTACTGATGCTTTATCACCAATCCTTGTTTCAATAAAAACACCACATTTCAAAAACAGTTGTCATTGGGACGCAAAGTGAGGTGAAATGTTCTGAACAGGGGCACAGACAGCAAAAAAAATGTGACAGGGGTGATAACCGTTCCCTATGTTTTACAAAAAACTAAAAAAAAGGAATTTGCCATGGAGCTCCACTTAAACAATGCAGCTGTTCAAAATTATAAACAGATTCTACATAAGAACAAACCTACAGTCCCTGTCTTGTATGCACCGCCTGTATACGGCTGTTCAGAGTATATAGGGCCTTTTTTATTTTGTGTGCGGTGTTCCCCTTAATATCCATACAAGACCCAAAGGGGCTGGTAATGGGCTGGGGTAGGGGGGGGGGGGGGGTTGATGGGGTAGCTATGCCATTTTTCCTAAAGATTTTCATCCATATTACCGGGACCAGACATTGCATTAAAGCCGCAAGCAGTTTTAAATGACTTTTTTCCCTTTAGAAATGTTATTTTGTGCAGGGACAGTTCTAAACACGGGAAACACGTGGCACTTCACAGGCATACTTTAGACACCCCCCAGGTACAATATTTAAAGGAATACAGGTCCTTCTCAAAAAATTAGCATATTGTGATAAAGTTCATTATTTTCTGTAATGTACTGATAAACATTAGACTTTCGTATATTTTAGATTCATTACACACAACTGAAGTAGTTCAAGCCTTTTCTTGTTTTAATATTGATGATTTTGGCATACATCTCATGACAACCCAAAATTCCTATCTCAAAAAATTAGCATATCATGAAAAGGTTCTCTAAACGAGCTATTAACCTAATCATCTGAATCAACTAATTAACTCTAAACACCTGCAAAAGATTCCTGAGGCTTTTAAAAACTCCCAGCCTGGTTCATTACTCAAAACGCAATCATGGGTAAGACTGCCGACCTGACTGCTGTCCAGAAGGCCATCATTGACACCCTCAAGCAAGAGGGTAAGACACAGAAAGAAATTTCTGAACGAATAGGCTGTTCCCAGAGTGCTGTATCAAGGCACCTCAGTGGGAAGTCTGTGGGAAGGAAAAAGTGTGGCAGAAAATGCTGCACAACGAGAAGAGGTGACCGGACCCTGAAGAAGATTGTGGAGAAGGACCGATTCCAGACCTTGGAGGACCTGCGGAAGCAGTGGACTGAGTCTGGAGTAGAAACATCCAGAGCCACCGTGAACAGGCGTGTGCAGGAAATGGGCTACAGGTGCCGCATTCCCCAGGTCAAGCCACTTTTGAACCAGAAACAGCGGCAGAAGCGCCTGACCTGGGCTACAGAGAAGCAGCACTGGACTGTTGCTCAGTGGTCCAAAGTACTTTTTTCGGATGAAAGCAAATTTTGCATGTCATTCGGAAATCAAGGTGCCAGAGTCTGGAGGAAGACTGGGGAGAGGGAAATGCCAAAATGCCTGAAGTCCAGTGTCAAGTACCCACAGTCAGTGATGGTCTGGGGTGCCATGTCAGCTGCTGGTGTTGGTCCACTGTGTTTTATCAAGGGCAGGGTCAATGCAGCTAGCCATCAGGAGATTTTGGAGCACTTCATGCTTCCATCTGCTGAAAAGCTTTATGGAGATGAAGATTTCATTTTTCAGCACGACCTGGCACCTGCTCACAGTGCCAAAACCACTGGTAAATGGTTTACTGACCATGGTATTACTGTGCTCAATTGGCCTGCCAACTCTCCTGACCTGAACCCCATAGAGAATCTGTGGGATATTGGGAAGAGAAAGTTGAGAGACGCAAGACCCAACACTCTGGATGAGCTTAAGGCCGCTATCGAAGCATCCTGGGCCTCCATAACACCTCAGCAGTGCCACAGGCTGGTTGCCTCCATGCCACGCCGCATTAAAGCAGTCATTTCTGCAAAAGGATTCCCGACCAAGTATTGAGTGCATAACTGAACATAATTATTTGAAGGTTGACTTTTTTTGTATTAAAAACACTTTTCTTTTATTGGTCGGATGAAATATGCTAATTTTTTGAGATAGGATTTTGGGGTTTTCATGAGCTGTATGCCAAAATCATCAATATTAAAACAAGAAAAGGCTTGAACTACTTCAGTTGTGTGTAATGAATCTAAAATATATGAAAGTCTAATGTTTATCAGTACATTACAGAAAATAATGAACTTTATCACAATATGCTAATTTTTTGAGAAGGACCTGTATTTGACTTTTTTTTTTTCACTTTATGCATCATTAAAATGACTGCTCCTGGAAAACGTCCGTTTTTAAAACTTCTTTTTGCATTGATCCATGTCCCCTGGTGCAGAAGCCGGGTTCCCAAACTCTGTTTCGGACAATAACATGGATAATAGTCCTTATAATTAGCACTTTAGAATCCGAACGTTCGCATCCATTGTATTTAATAGGGTTCTAATGTTCGCGCGAACTTTCGGTCCGTTCGCGGGTTCTGGTGCGAACCGAACCCGGGGGTGTTCGGCTCATCACTAGTTTACACCATGCAGTCAGTTTCTGCACCGGAAACTGACCGTAAACTGACTGTATGGTGTGAACTAGAGCCAACAAGAGCCATTGGAATACATGGAAAACACTGTGCATGCATTTTTAGTGCAGAAAAAATGTGCAAGAAACTGAACGGAACTGCATCTGGTGTGAACTGGCCCTTAAGTGAAAAGAGGGGGAAAAAAGCACTGGACTGCATCACAAAACGCACCAAAAACGCATTAAAAATGCACTGGAACGCGTCAAAAACGCGCATGCAGAAAAGCACCTGGAACGCATCCAGACTGCGTTTCTATGGTGTGAACTAGCCCTTAGGGCCAGTTCACACCATAGAAACGCAATCCTGGTGCGTTCCAGGTGCTTTTTTGCATGCGCGTTTTTGATGCGTTCCAGTGCATTTTTGGTACGTTTATGATGCAGTCCAGTGCTTTTTTTCACCCCTCTTTTTTATTAACCTTAGATAAGGACAAGTGTGTTCCAGTGCGTTTTTGGTGCATTTAGGTGTATTCCAGTGCTTTCCAGTGTGTTTTTGATGCATTTTGCAGCATTCCAGTACAGTCCAGTGCAGGTAAAATGCAGCATGTTCTACTTTTTCTGTGTAACTGGAACGCACTGGAACAAACACTGCCATTTAGAACCATATAACCAACTTTCCATGCATTTTTGATGCATAAAAAATGCAATGCACTGCATGTGGTGTGAAATGGCCCTTAAGCAATTTGGCATATTTAAAGGCACTTCTCCTTGTTTTGTTTTTGGTGTTGTCCAAATTGGTGACATTGATATATGTCCCTTAGGATGGGGCCTGGGCCCCCATTTTAAGGCCAATAACTAGAAGAAAAGCCAGCCAAGTGGGGACTAGCAAAATTAACAAGTCAGTTCCCATAGACTGCAATGGTGTTTGTCCCGTCTCTAATTTTGTAGCATGATGGATGATGTGCTTAATTTTGGACGGGGGGGGGGGGGGGGCTTATTTTCTGCTAGCTGCATTTGTGTTGGTCTGAGCATGCTCAGGATCTTAGGTTTTTTTTTTGGTGCCTTTTGTGTGTGAACAGCACCTGGAAATTTCTGGGCATGCTCAGAGAGAGTGTGTTTTTTGGGTTAGTAATTGAAGGACATCCTTAACAGGTGTAGCCACTTTGAAGTTCAGTCTCTACATTGGGTGAACTTGCATTTTGGGTGTTTCATGGACTGTGCATGTGTTTTCAATTGCCTCATTAGCACACAAACCTATGTTATATAAAGCATGCAGATAGCGTGCTCTCCCTTGCCCTGAAAAGAGGCAAGATTGTGTGTGTGTGGCGCCGGGCGGCAAAATGTACATTTTGGTGTAGGGTGACCACATTTCCAAACTATCATTCAGGGACACCCCTCTTCCCAAAAATCAGCTTGTGCTGTAACGAATCACAGCACAGTGATTGGACACGAGGCGGCATTCATGATTTCTCCAATCACAAGCAGGAGGCGGGGATTGTGCTCCTCCAGGCATTACCAACTAGGACAAGTACTGTCAGTGAGTAAAGCGGTGATGTGGCGGCCTTTTTTGGGGGCGTCAGATTGGCCCGAGGGTAGCTGTGTCAGTTTCATTCCGGGACACTGTATTGTCCTGGAATGAAGGTGCCCGGGACAGACCTGCGAAATGCGGGACTGTCCCGGGCAATCCGGGACACGTGGTCACCCTATTTTGGTGTCCTTATCGAGTTTATAACACATGCATTTTATTTGTAATGTCTTTGCAAAACAGATGTTTGTTTTACTTTGTTGATTGTTTTTTTTGTGTTGGGGATATGTTCCCCTGAAATATTTTTGATGTTGTTAATGTGTGTCGTTTGTTCACTTTAATTTAATTGTCTGTGCTGCATTATTTTGCTAAATCCTTCTCAAGATGTGACTGATGTTTCAAATTTACCTTCATGTTTTTTTTTTTTTTTTTGCTTCCCTTTGTGTTTTCCAAGTCCTGTTTTTTGTTGGCCAATAAAATTTGATGCAAAGTTTGATTTTTTTTTTTTTATATGCAACAAATGTGACAGCTGTAGCTTAACTATGCTTATTGGCATGTCAAAACAAAAGAGGTGTGATTTGTCTAACCTAGTGCCTTCATGGTAGCATATGCATGGATTGTGTGCTGCCATGGAGAGTCACCAGGAAATAAAAAATACAGAGCGGTAAGTATTCAATTTTCCTTTTTACTGCAGTGGTTCTCAGCCTCAGTCCTCAAGTACCCCCAACAGGACATGTTTTGTGAATTTATCTTATCGAGAATTGCTGTCCAAAATACCAAACCATTGACTGTGATTTAAAGCACATGTGTAAGATGAAGGAAAACCTGCAAACATGGCCTGTTGGGGGTACTTCAGAAGCACTGATTTAGAGCACTGCACTTAAAAATAGCTCAAGGCGATATGATTCTAATTGTGGGCATTTTGAGGGAAACCAAGTAAGTGTTAGGACCCCTGCTTGTTGTTTTTTTTTAGGTTGGGCTGTGTGTCCCTTTTAGTAAAATTGGCTTCACTTCCTGTCACACAGCTAAACAGGAAGTGAAGGTAAAACCCTACCAATGTCTTTTCTTGGGGACACACCGATCAATCTAACTAGTGTCCCCATTAAGCAAATTGCACTCTAGCACTTTGTTGTGTACACCCCAAATCATTGGGTAGTTTGGGGTTTAGTAAAGGCAAATCCACTCTGCAGTACAAGTGTAGCTGCTAAAAATCTGAGGGGAAACACTGGTGATTGTAACATCCAATCATGTAAAAGCAAAGATGGTGTTTTTTTGTTTCCTTGCATGTCCCCGGATATCCAGCAAGTGCACTTGTAGTGCAAAGTGGATTTGCCTTTATTAAATAAACCCCAAAGTCCTAAATAATTCGGGGTGTACCCAGCAAAATGCTGGAGTGCAATGTACATAATGGGGAAAGTATTTAGATTGACCTGTGTGTCCCCAAGGAAAGACATTGGTAGGGATTTACCCTCACTTCCTGTGTGGCTATGTGACAGGAAGTGAATTATTTGGAAGGATAAAGTGGCCAAATTTGGGAGTTGTCTTCCCCCTATCAGGGGTGCAGACATCCCCAAAAACTGTCTAGACTTCTAATCCCTCTGCACTCTATACCCAAGCAAAAATAAGAAAGGATTTTATTTAGTTTAACTTTGCAAAGGCACATTCCTAAGTTGAATTGTGATGCATGTCAATGGCCCATTTAGACCCTCTTTAATCACTTGAGATCAGCGCTATAGCTGATCGACGGCCACAGCGTGGTCCTCAATTGAGGGGAGTCCGTCAATAGACGTCCTTTCCTCACGCGTGCGCTGTGGTCACCGAGTCACTGAGACTCGGGTGATAGATCCGAGTAAGGGGCCGATCCCTGCCCCTTACTACGTGATCAGCTGTCAGCCAATGACAGCTGATCACGTGATGTAAACAAAAGCTCGGTAATGGTTTTTGTTTTCTCCTTGTGCCGACAGCGTGAGCATAAAAAAAGGCAATCACTGGCTTATGTGCAAGGGACATGGGGCCCGAAGAGGAAGAGGCAATTCTGCGACATCTGTGACAATCAGTAGCCTCTGCCACCTATCAATGCCCACCACTGGTGCCAATCAGTGCCACCTAGCAGTGCTGCCTATCAGTGCCCATCACTGCCACCTAGCAATGCCACCTCTCGGTGCGCATCAGTGCAGCCCATCAGTGCAGTCTCATCAGTGTACATCATTGAAGGAGAAAAATTACCTTTTTTCTAAATTTTCGAACTAAATATTAACCACTTCCCTACCGCCCACCGTCAAATTGGCTTTGTGCGGTGACATCTGAATAATGCCTGCAGTTGCAGGCATCATTCAGATATCATTCTTTTCAGCTGGCTATTCTGTGCACGATAAAAATGATCATAGGCGGAGGGAGGGGACGTCCCCCCCCTCCTGCCGCCATCCGGTGCTTCTCCGGGCTCTCCAGTCCCTTCGGGGGCCCAGAGAATGAATTGGCTGGCGCCAGATGGGAAGCATAGAGATGACTGGTGACCAGATGGTCACCAGTCATCTCTATGATCGTCGGAGGCCCGGGTGCGACGTTATAACGTCACGCCAGGTTCCCGTATGTAAACAAAGCCGTGATCTCGGCTGTCAGCATGAGATCAGTGAATTTTTTTTACCGATCTCATGCTTTCCAGCCTGGAGGAGAGATGTGGGGTCTTATTGACCCCGCATCTCTCCATAAAGAGGACCTGTCACAATAGATTCCTATTACAAGGGATGTTTACATTCCTTGTAATAGGAATAAAAGTGATCAAAAAAACAAAAAAGTGTAATAAAAATAAAGTAAAAAACAAAAAAATTATTATAATAAAAAAAATTAAAACGCCCCTGTCAGCTCGCGCTCAGAAGCGAACACACACACGTAAGTCCCGCCCACATATGTAAACGCCGTTCAAACCACACATGTGAGGTATTGCTGCGTGCGTTAGACCTGGAGCAACAATTCTACCACTAGACCTCCTCTGTAATGTGAAAATGGTAACGTGTAAAAACATCGTACCCCTACCCATTCACCTGGTGGGAAAAATATGTCAATAAAAAAACACAACACAGGTTTTTAAAGTAATTTATTAGGCAGCTCCGGTGGTCTTCTTCCAACTTCGGGGGTCTCTTCTTCTGCTCTCCGGTGCCTTCTCCACGATCTCTGGTTCTTTCTGCCTTCTGCCGGGTGCCCCGCTATCTTCTTCCAGCTCTTTTGCTAGCGGGGTCCCAGTCTTCTTCATCTTTTTCCCTCTTCTCAAAGCCCGATGTTGCCTCGTCGCTGTCTGTCACTACAATGCTGTGTGCGCGGAGCGCAACGACTTATATTGGCATGGGGCGTCGTCACCGGGTGATGCCACCCAATGCCCCCGTATGACGTCACAATCCCATAATTTCCCGGGACTGTGACATCATACGGGGGCGGGGTGACCGGGTGGCATCACCTGGTGACCACACCCCATGCCAATATAAGTCGTTGCGCTCTGCTCACACAGCATTCGGGAGAAAAACCAGAGAGCGCGGAGACGACACTGGAGAGCAGAAGAGGCCCCCGAAGTTGGAAGAAGACACCCGAAGTCGGAAGAAGACCACCGGAGCTGCCTAATAAATTACTTTAAAAACCTGTGTTGTGTTTTTTTATTGACATTTTTTCCCACCAGGTGAATGGGTAGGGGTACGATGTACCCCATACTCATTCACATAGGGTGGGGGGGGCCGGGATCTGGGGGCCCCCTTATTAAAGGGGCTCCCAGATTCCTATAAGCCTCCCGCCTGCAGACCCCGACAACCAACGGCCAGGGTTGTCGGGAAGAGGCCCTTGTCCCCATCAACATTGGGGCAGGGTACTTTGGGATGGGGGGTGCAGGGCGCCCCCTGCCCCAAAGCACCCACCCCCCCATGTTGAGGGCATGCGGCCTGGTACGGTTCAGGAGGGGGGGTGCTCGCTCGCCCCCCCTTTCCTGACCTGCCGTGCTGCATGCTCGGATAAGGGTCTGGTATGGATTTTGGGGGAACCCCCACGCCGTTTTTTAGACGTAGGGGGGTTTCCCTTAAAATCCATACCAGACCTAAGGGCCTGGTATGCTCCTGGAGGGGAACCCATGCCGATTTTTTATTAAAAATTTGGCGTGGAGTTTACCTTCATGATTCATACCAAACACAGGGGACAGCGAGCGCAAGGCTTGCAGTACCCTGTCGCCGAGAACCAGCGCAATGGTATCGCGCTGGAAACATTCTCGCGGGCAGGTACTGCCAAAGGAGCCTGTACTGGAGGCGACTTCAAGTCACCTTTTGGACATGACTTGAGTGGCTGCTTCACGCTCAAGTCGTGTCCAAGTTGCCTCGCAAAGTCTCGCTGCCCCTGTGTCAACCGGTACACGAGTCGCCCCGGAAGTCGGATCGTCTTGATCCGACTTCTGGTGCGACCTCTATTCAAATCAATGGGCTCCCATAGGGAACCATTCATTTTGAATAGAGATACAAGTGCCGCTGACATTTTTATTTATTATAACAGTGCGCCGCTGGTTCATGCACCCAATTAAAGATTTATCCGGTGCACCAATTAAGGTATGAACCGGCGCAGCGCACTGTTGTTAGTAAATCACCCCCAATGTGTTGTCGCTGATGCTGTCTCTGAGAATTGTAATGTTATCTGTTGCCCCAGTGGCGAGGTCCATTCAGGCGAAACACGTACGGCAGCGTTTCAGCAGTGACGTCATCCCACGGGGTGTTCGATGTGGGAGTTTTTTTACATGCTGTTTGACTTTTATCTATGTCAGTAGATGCCTTATTTTATTAAATATATGTATTTTACTGCACCACAAGCGATTCTCTCTTCCTCTTTTATATGCTGCCTTCTTTGTGGCTGAGCGGTGGACTGCCTATTTAATCTGTTGAGAAGGACAGCTCTCAGTGGCATCTTGAAATAGTGGAGATACACGCATATCCTTCCATTCATTTCTCCAGTTTTGTTGCCCTTCTTGGTACTTTCTCCAGTTCCCTGATATCCTTTTTGGGCCCCGATTCTCAAAAAGGATATTGGGGAACTGGAGAAAGTGCAGAGAAGGGCAACCAAACTGATAAGAGGCATGGATGAGCTCAGTTATGAGGAAAGATTAGAGCAACTGAATCTATTCCTTATATCTTGGGAAGAGATTAAGGGGGGATATGATCAACATGTACAAATACTGTACATAAGTGGTCCATATAGTGAACTTGAGGTTGAGTTATTCACTTTAAGGTCATCACAGAGGACAAGGGGGCACTCGTTACGTCTAGAGGAAAAAAGATTCCATCTCCAAATACGGAAACGTTTCTTTACAGTAGGAGCTGTGAAAATGTGGAATAGACTCCCTCCAGAGGTGGTTCTGGCAAGTTCAGTAGATTGGATTCTTTCCTAAACGTACAGAATATAACTGGGTACTAACATATATAGGTAAAGTTGATCCATAGAAAATCCGATTGCCTCTCGGGGGATCAGGAAGGAGTTTATTCCCCTGCTGTAGCAAATTGGAGAATGCTTTGCTGGGGTTTTTTGTCTTCCTCTGGATCAACTGTGGGTGAAGGATTGTGTCTATGGGATTGTAGTATTATTATTTATTTATTTTGGTTGAACTAGATGGACTTGTGTCTTTTTTCAACCCGACTAACTATGTAACATTTGGGCAGCAAGCTGTAGGAGTAGAGGCTCTAATCCAGGGGTCTCAAACTGGCAGCCCTCCAGCTGTGGCGAAACTACAAGTCCCATGAGGCATTGCAAGGCTGACAGGTACAACCATGACTTCCACAGGCAGAGGAATGATGGGACTTATAGTTTTGCAACAGCTGGAAGGCTGCCAATCTGGTCATCCAGAATGGCATATTACAGATGTGGGGGCTGACTTCCATTCACTTACCAATTAAGGTGTGTGGAGGCTTACACTCATTTATCCATTCATCCAGCTATTAAATTGTGTAATTGAAGATAGCAGATCCTAACCATTCATCCATCCATTAGTGGGATGTGCCCCACATAAGCGCTGTTAGAACTCTTTGGAATAGGGGGTCTCACCCTCTGGCAGGCAGAATCTGTGTTACACATTTGGATGCACTTGTGGTAATGAGGATTTTTTTACCTGTGAATTGCATTTTCTTTGAATTATTCCTTTTGAAAGACTTTCACTGGCAACATTAATTTTAAATGGACTATTTTGTTTATTTTTTCTTCATTTTCATAGTAATGGGACTTTTTGATTTGGATTTATTTTGATTGATTGGCAGCACATGTGAACTGATTATTTATATGACAGCACAACACATGTATGGGTTTATATTCTTTCTAGTGTGGATAATCAGTGAGTGCGGCTGTCAACCTTGGAATTTGTTTTTATGACACTTTAGTGCAAGATATGGATTTTTTCTAAATGTTTTATGAAACTATGTACAGTTTTAATGCATCCCCTAAGCATGCAGTTTGAAGGATTTTTGTTTTTTTAATATCGACCTTTAGGCTGCCTGAACAGACCCTTTTTCGACAGACAATTTTTTCTTTTAGCATTGGTACATATCCTTCAGGCTCTGTGTTTGACAATCTCTTACTTATTAGTCCAGAAAATGGCCATTACTGATATCGAAGGTACGGCTTCAGGATTCAAACCTTATTCGCACTTGCTGAATCAAACAGGTACACTTTTAATTATGGCAAAACAAAAGAATGAAAAATGTGAAATTGATGCACACATTCACAACATACACATGATAATGTTTTATATGAATTTTTTAACAATGTTCTAAAATGGTTACCAATATACACAGGACTCATTTATTTAATATCGTTCATGTCCCTTCATAGTAAACTTACACATTTGACATCACTGTAAATTAATCTGGTCTAGTCTAGCCCACTGAATTATGACTTCTCCGGCATATGTTAGGCAAGGTTGGATTGATACGGTGAAGGACATCTTAACATCTACTAATAGAAAAAAAAAATTAAGCTCCTTTCTTGGGCTGTACAACCAACAGAAATTTTATGAGTGAAATGCTTTCTCCTGATCCTCACTGCTGAATTTTGTGTCTAATTCTCTTTCTCAAGTAACTGTATAAGGTGGGAGATTGGGGTGAGTAAGAGGTGGGGGCGAATCACATAATAATAGTTCTTCTAAGGGAGTAGGATAAGAAACCAACCTGCGTCTGTCCAGCAAAGATTGGATGAAAGAGGTGAGTTGTTGGTTCAAGAACCAAGTCTGTATTCCAGGTAAATTAGAGATAATATTGAATGAATGAATGAGTAACTTGTATAGCGCTACAACGTGAACTAAATTTCTTCAAGGCGCTTTTGCAGCCAGTGTCCGCCTGGGTCTTCAGAAGAGGTGGGTCTTGAGCTTCTTCCTGAAGGCCAGATGGTTTTCTTCCTAGTGGATGTCCGTGGGTAGAGCATTCCATAGCCGGGGTCCTTGGACTGCGCCTTTTGATTTGTATCAGGTCTTGGGGATGTGGAGGAAGTTCTGGTTAGTTGACCGGAGGGGGCGACCTGGGGTGTTGTGCTTTATGTTGACGCAGAGGTATTGCGGGGCTTTTCCTTGTGTACATTTGTGGGTGAGGCAGAGGGGTCTTGAATGTAAACCGATCCTTCACGGCTAGCCAATGGAGGGTCCTCAGGGACGGGGTGATTGATATTGAGAGGGCCAGAGAGAGAGAGAATGAGCAGAAGAAAATATTGGCGCTGGCAAGCTTCACTCCAGGGACCAATAAGGGATCTATGTATACCAATGGGAAAAGACGAACTGTCAATAGTGATGTCATTGGGCCTACCTATGCAGACATATTGGAAGGACGGATCCACTTATTCCACTAAATTAGGGTTTAGTCTATAGATGGCAACACAAAACCCGTGTCCTTCAGTTTATTTGGTAATGTCCATGGGAGAGCTCAGAGATCACGTTGGGATAAAGACTGATCGATCTGGACCCACAACTTACATGGAAAGTTATGGAACCAGTTGAGACGCCTCGTCAGGACTGATGTTTGATAATAAAGTGAAATGTTTGGGGCACCTGTGCCATCTTTCTGGTTAGAAACAATATTTTACTATTCAGTCGAGGTTGTATCCAAATCCAGACAAAAGTAGTAAGGAGTTTGCAATTTAAAAAAAAAAAAAAAAGAAAGGAAGATGGGCCCCAAATTGGGATAGTTTAAAAAGCATCCAAAAATCTGTCACTGGGGTCCATTGTCCAAGAGCATTTATCCTTCCAAACCAGGACAGCATCTTCCTTTCATAATTTTTGATATCGATACAGTCTTATGGTGAGACAAATCAGATATCAGAATATGAACCCCCAGATATTACAAAACTGAAGAGCAAATTCGAAATGGAAAATTATTCTTCTCATTGGCTGAGGCAGGAGCCATTGGCTCCCACTGCTATTAATCAAAGCCAATGAGGGGAGAGAGGGGGCAGGCCACGGCTCTATGCCTGAATGGACTCACAGAGCTGCAGCTCAGGAACGACCTCATAGCAAGCGGTTTACTCTAAGGGCACTCAGCAGGTGGGAGGGACTAGGAGCACCAGCGGGAGACCTGAGAAGAGGAGGATCAGAGCTGCAAAACCATTACACAGAGCAGATAAGTATAACATGTTTAGTGTAATATCCCTGAGGAAAGCTCACCCATGTAAATTCTCTGGTGCTGCACAAGGTTGCCTTTCTTAGTGAAAAATTTCCCGCACTCTGAACATGAAAGAAGGATGCTCACCTGATGTTCAATGAGGCATTCTTTAGGAGTGAAAGATTTCTTGCACAATGAAAATCACTAAGGACACTCACCCATGTGAACTATTTGATGTTTCACAAGATTTCCTTGCTCAGTGAAACATTTCCCGCACTCTGAACATGAATAAGGGCGCTTACCCGTGTGAATTCTCTGATGTGTAACAAGCTTATCTTTCTGAGTGAAAGATTTCCCACATTCTGAACATGAATATGGACGCTCATTCATGTGAATCCTTTGATGTTTGACATGTAGATCTTTTCTTCTGAAAGATTTCCCGCACTCTGAACATGAATAAGGACTCTCACCCGTGTGAATTCTCTGGTGTTCCGCAAGTTTTCCTTTCTGAGTGAAAGATTTCCCGCACTCTGAACAGGAATATGGACGTTCTCCTGTGTGAATTTTTTGGTGTCTAGTAAGTACTCCCTTCTTAGTGAAAGATTTCCCGCACTCTGAACATGAATAAGGACGCTCGCCTGTGTGAATTCTAAGATGTTTAACAAGGTCTCCTTTGCCAGTGAAAGATTTCCCGCACTCTGAACATGAATAAGGACGCTCACCTGTGTGAATTCTAAGATGTGCAACAAGGGCTGCTTTTTGAGTGTAACATTTCCCGCACTCTGAACAAGGGAAAGAACGCTCACTCGTGTGAACTTTCTGGTGTCTAGTAAGTGATCCTTTCCGATTGAAAGATTTCCCGCACTCTGAACATGAATAAGGACGCTCACCTGTGTGAATTCTCTGATGTGTAACAAAAGTTATTTTCTGAGTGAAAGATTTCCCGCACTCTGAACATGAATAAGGACGCTCACCTGTGTGAATTCTCTGATGTTCAGCAAATTTTCCTTTCTTAGTGAAAGATTTCCCGCACTCTGAACAAGGGAAAGGACGCTCACCCGTGTGAACTCTCTGGTGCTGAATAAGCGCTCCTTTCCGAGTGAAACATTTCCCGCACTCTGAACATGAGTAAGGACGCTCGTCTGTGTGAATTCTAAAATGTGCAACAAGGACTGCTTTCTGAGTGAAAGATTTCCCGCACTCTGAACATGAATAAGGACGCTCACCCGTGTGAACTCTCTGGTGTTCAGCAAGTGATCCTTTCCGAGTGAAAGATTTCCCGCACTCTGAACATGGGAATAGATGGTCACCTCGGTGATCTCCTTCATGGGGTGAGGAAGATTCCTCGGGATTAGAAGGATCTGGTGATCTATCTGCAGTGTGAGATCTTACATGGATATTTACAATCATAGGATGTGATTGATGAGAAGATTCCCCCTGATCAGAGGGATCCATTGATGTCTCCGGACAGGAAGGTCTGTGATGTAGATTTTGTGGATTTGGATTTCCTCCTGGAGGATCCTGTGTGATGACATTATCTTCTGACTTACAATCATCAGATAATAGAAGATGTCTCTCCGAGGAATTCCTGACATCACATCCATCTGTTGGAAAGAAGGAAAAAAAAGATAAAAAATCTCAGTAGATGACAAATAACTGGAGTTTTAGCTCCTCCCCCCGTCGGTGGAATAAGTGGAAATGCCGATCTCACAGCTGGGCTCCTGTTCTCCCTCCAAAATCAATCAGAAAAGTCTTCACACCGAGTCCATATATGATCTGCTAATTCTAGAATAAGAAATACTTATGACTGAGGCTTCATTATCCAAAACGCGTTAGTGGATTGTTACTACATCGGATTGGCTGGATTTTATATGATGAAGAGTTTGCAGATCATATATGGACTCCAAGCTGAGTCAGCAAGAAAAAAAAGTCACGTTGGTCTCAACACTTTCACAGAGCTCTGGCATGGAACTGGGTACAACTGTAATATCAAAATATGGAAAAAAAAACCTTCCCCAGATTTTCAATGCTGGTGTCCTAGGGTGGCACCATCCCCCCTCCATCGGTGTGGTTAGGTCGGTTTGCACTTGCTTTTGCTTCAACACACATTAAAACGCCTACTGCTTCAACATGCTTTTATGATGTGTTTTTAATTCTTCAATGAAGCTTCGGTGATTCTTCTAGTGAGCTTTGTCATAAACGTCTACGGAGGCTTTGAAGCAGCACTAAAGCGACATGGGGTATCTTTTTTTATCAAGTGTGTTTTTGATGCTTCAGTGATGCTCTTTTTAAGCTTTGTTGAAGTTTGAAGCAATAGGCTCTTTACGGTGTGTTGAAGCCGAAGGAAGTGTAAATGAACCTATAGTGCAAAAGATTATTAAAAGGGTTTGATCACCTCTACAGAAGAACTGAAGAGCTGACCTAACACCAGATTCCCTCCCCACCCTCCTGGTCTTCGATTTACATGTGATGGCGCTGACCAATCAGAATCCATCTGGCCCATCCTGGCAGCTCAGTATGGAGAAGACAGAGCAGTGGGGTATTTCATATCCCCTGACCATTGGAGTGGTGAGAGAGTCCTGACAGCTGGGGACAAAAAGTACAGTGGAAACCAGGATTTTGGAGGGGGGGGGGGATGGGGTCCAGTGTAAAACCATCTGCTGCTGACATATATCATATATTAGTGGCAAAGAAAGGGTTAAAGGAGGCGGTACTCTGTATATATACACCTAAATACACTGGTGTACCAGTATCTGTGACAACTCTGTATAAACTATTCATAGATATTAAATATTGTAAAGCTCCGCACTCCAAGAAATTGAATACATAGAAAAGGTGGTAGGGAGATTGCACTCACTTATACCGGAATACAAGGGAATGAATCTGATGGAAAATATGCAATCATATGAAGTGAATAGTACATGAAGCATGTTTCAGTGAAAAATGACATGAGCAGATCAATACTGCAGATGTAGATAAACATATCAAGGGCGCTCCGGATATCAGGACCTAGCAGATAATGTCTGCATTGGAAAGGGTTTTCTGCTGGAAGCTGTATACATTGGGACCTTCCTGATGCCAGATCACCCCCTGTACACATTCCTGACATGCTCCTTCTCATCTTTGATCCTGTAAGTGTTTTTAATCCTTTTTGGGGATATTTAAAAGTTTTAGTTCTGCACTTAGAGGCGCCTTTTACAATACTGTAGATGTGCAAACTCCAGTGCACCACCAATGAGGTCATACACACTTACAAGGTACTGAAAGTGTCCAAAGGATGGAGATGGCCAGCTTGGCACGGATCACAACCCAGCACATGGAAAAGATGGGACCCACCACACTCACTTTGCAAGGCCTTGCACACCGTGTTTCTAAGCATGATCCCTAGGAGGGTTCTGGTCTGCAGTGGGCCCTAACATTGGGGCCCAGACAGGTGCCAACCCACCCTTACCTACAGAACCTCTGTCACCGGTCACCACCATTCTCTCTGCCCCGAACTGGAGGCTCCTTCTTATCACTCTTCACTCCATGACATCAAGACTTACCTGAATTGTACATTCTGTTCCCCAGTTCTCCCCAATACATTGTAAAGTCCCTTCTCTTCCAAAGTAACACAGACAGTCGCTCCTAACCAATAAGTTCTTTAGAGAATAAAGTTATATTTACCGTTCTGTCCAGCTTCCATAGAAGTACATATGAGGGATATACAGAACTCTCTCTCCCTCTCCCCCTCTCTCTCCCCCTCTCCCTCTACCAGTGCTGGGACAAGGTCTTCTAGTCTCCAGGGCAAACATGCAAAACTGCACCCACTCCTCATTCATGATGTGCAAGTTTAGGGGATCCTACACCGATCAGTCACTCCCTTGTCTAAATCACTACTCCTATCAACCTTGTAACAGAAGGAAGGCACCCCCATCCCTACAGTAAACCATTGCGCCCGGGGCAGCAACACCTCCAGCCCACCCCTTGTCCCGGCCCTGCTTAGAACCCATCCAGGGGTCCCGCTAAGGGGAAACTCCACCACACGGTTCAGTTCCCCTCTTTACAGCGTCCTCACTGATCACCTCCCATACAGGAACAGACCACGAGGTCCGATCGGTTCAGAATCAGGAAGTGACACATGCAGGGGAAGGAACATCACAGCACCAAGTGTTAACTCTTACCACACCACACATTAACCCTTTAGTAGGCAAACACATATTTAACCTTTTAGAACCTGCCTATAGGATGATGTGAAGATCTGATAATTATCTCACATTTTGTCTTAAACTATAATCCTTATACGTAGAAGTAAAATGAGACTTTGACCTGTTTTTTCCACAATGTCTGTTACCTACCTGTGTCACAAGGTAGAGAAATGTCCTCCTGTTCACTTTTCATAATCATCCCAACCTCCTCTGTGAATGGCTGATCACCCCCCCCATACATCTCTACTTCTTCTTCTTTAACCTCAGCTTTTATATGAATCCGTTCTTCACCCTACACCAAAAATAATAGAAAATATCTATTAACCACTGGGCACCTAAAACCCCTTCCTAACAAGACCAATTTTCAGCTTTCGGTGCTCTCACATTTTGAATGACAATTACTCAGTCATGCAACACTGTACCCATATGAAATATTTGTCCTTTTTTCCCCCCACACAAATAGAGCTTTCTTTTGGTGGTAATTCCCGCATTTATCGGCGTATAACACACACTTTTCTACACTGAAAATAGAGGGTAAAGTGCTGTGCAGGGGGTCCGTGTGCTGTGCTGTGCAGGGGGTCCGTGTGCTGTGCAGGGGGTCCGTGTGCTGTGCAGGGGGTCCGTGTGCTGTGCAAGGGGTCCGTGTGCTGTGCAACTTCCCTCTTAAAATTAGGGTGCGTGTTTTACGCCAATAAATACGGTAATCACCGCTGGGTTTTATTTTT
The DNA here is from genome assembly GCA_029206835.1 of Rana muscosa. NCBI lineage: Eukaryota > Metazoa > Chordata > Amphibia > Anura > Ranidae > Rana > Rana muscosa. The sequence goes on from CM055123.1 coordinate 429,319,342, forward strand.
TGCGCTATAAAAGAAAAAATCTGTAAAAAATATGCATTTTTCTTCATTTCTGTTATAAAATTTTGCAAATTAGCAATTTCCCTTCATAAATTTTGGCCCAAATTTATACTGCTACATATCTTTGGTAAAAATAACCCAAATTTGTGAATATTATTTGGTCTTTGTGAAAGTTATAGAGTCTACAAGCTATGGTGCTAATCTCTGAAAATTGATCACACCTGAAGTACTGATGGCCTATCTCATTTCTTGAGACCCTAACAAGCCAGGAAAACACATATACCCCCAAAATGACCCCTTTTTAGAAAGTAGACAGTCCAAGGTATTTAGAAAGAGGCATTGTGAGTTTTTTGAAGTTGTCATTTCTTCCCACAATTCTTTGCAACAAATCAAGATTTGTTTTTGGTTTTTTTCCACAAAATTGTCATATTAGCAGGTTTCTGCTCACACACAGCATATGCATACCACAAATTACACCCTAAAACACATTCTGCTATTACTCCCAAGTATGGAAATACCACATGTGTGACACTTTTACACAGCGTTACCACATACAGAGGCCTAACATGCAGGGAGCACCTTCAGGCGTTCTGGAGCATAAATTACACATCTTATTTCCTGAATACCTCTTGCACTTTTGAAGGCCCTGGAGCACCAGGACAATGGAAATTCCCCAAAAATGACCCCAATGTATAATCTATGAGGCATAATGAGTCTTTTGAACATGTCATTTTTTTCTACAAGTTTTTGGAAAGAAAATGAAAAGACCCCCTTTTTTTTTTACACAAAGTTGTCCATTTATACAATATTTCTAACACATAGATATGTACATACCAAAAATTATATCCCAAAATAGATTTTCCTGCTCCTCCTGAGTACGGCGATACCACATGTGTGGACACTTTTCCACAGTCTGGCTACATACAGAGGCTGAGTATGGCTGGGTATCGCCGGGTATTGATGAGCATGGCTGGGTGTGGCTGAGTACGGCTGGGGGTGGATGGGATGGCTGAGCATGGATGGGTGGATAAGTATGACAGAGGGATGGCTGAGCATGGATGGATGGCTGAGTATGGATGGCTGAGTATGGATGGCTGAGTATGGATGGCTGAGTATGGATGGCTGAGTAATACATTGGGATGTCTAAGCATGGATGGATGGATGGCTGGCTGAGGCTGCAGTTGTCACAGAGCAGCGCTGTGAGCACTACACATATAGCCCACAGCGCTGCTACAACCGATCTCTCCCCCTCTCCCCTCCTCTGTACCAATCGGTACAGTGTGAGAGGAGAGAGGAACCGGACATGACGCCGGTTTGTTTACAAGTGATCGCTCCGTCATTTGACAGAGCAATCACATGGTAAACGGTCGCTGTCAGCAGCCATTTACCGTGATGCGCCGGGTCCTCTGGATACTCCCATGTGCACGCCGCAGGGGGCGCGATTCTGGGAGGACGTCAATGTACGCCCTCCCAGAGTTATCGAGCCGCGCTGTAGCCGCCATTCGGCTATGGCGCAGTCGATAAGTGGTTAAAGTCAACTCAAGGCAGATATAAAGTACAAGACAAGGAGGAACAGAACCCGCAATGACATTTGACTGGGCTTAAGACCCACACAGGAAAGGAATGTATATTAAAAGAATAAAAATCGGGGTGAAAAATTTAGGGCGCTCAAAGAAGCTAGAAACGGGTATGGGGGTGTGGGTAACAAAAGCTGCACTTCAGATGTCGAAGTAAAACAAGAAACTACACAGAAGAAGAATGTAATCTCATGGCTTAGAATATATATTTAGGTCTAGATGCCCAGCCGCACCTACCTGATGATGGTGAGATCCTCCTGTATGGAATCCCAGGAACACAGAGGAGGGGAAAATCTCTCACCCTAAACCCCAAAGATGAAAGGAAAAAAAAAAAAACAAAAAAAAAAAAATGGAGCAAGATATTTAATTGAAAAATATCATCTCATATCTTATAATACTGTATGTAGCACACGGATCTTTTTCCCCCCCTCTTACCTTCTCAAGCAGGGGGAGAAGACACACCATGCCACATGCCCGTGTCCTCTAGATTATAAAGGTCAGGCGGTGTCACATACTTGGGTCCCGCAGTAAGTTTCTTCCTTCTGGTTCTCCCCTCTATGTTATAGAGGCGAGTCTTTATCTTTCCCAAATGAGGTCAATGTCCACACAACATATCAACTCCAATGTGGGTTTATTTTATCTTGCTTTCAGGAACCAGAGAGTTGAACGGAGAAAAGGTTAGCCGATAGAAGTGGATTCAGGCAGACTCTTGGCTTCGTCGCCACTCGGTCCCGGGTACAGCTCACCCGGATAGTCACTCAATAGCACTAGCAGCCGGCGTGATGCTGGAAAAATGACTCAGTCTCCTCCAAGGACCAAGTCAAGGAGATCCCTCCTGACACTTGCAACACTCCGCAGAGGCAGTCTGCGAAGTGAGGAATCCTTCCCTCCAACAGGTCACCAGGCCTTTCCCAAGACAGCAATTACTTTATTACTCGCACTCTTGTTATGGGATCGATCCTCCCCTGGTTTCCTCTGTGTCAGAGCGGTCACCCTCATGCGGGTTCCCTGGGACTCCTCTTCAGTTGTAGACCCAGTTAAAAGGTACTGGGCCTACCTGGAACTCTGTATCCTCGGGCTGAAGGTGCCCGAGACTCCTCGATCAAGATGGGGCGCACCCCCCCTCTGAAGGGTAGCTCCCTCCGGGCAGTGGGCCCCGGGAAAATGGCTTTTAGACCAATGGTGTCTGCCCCTTATATACCCTCTCCCAGCATGCACAGCAGGCCAGAACCGCCCACCAACAGCAGCCGAGAAAGGACATCCAATACCTACTCCATCACCTGTGGTTCAACCCTGGGTATAGGTGATAACACCACCCATACGCCTAAAGGGGAACTGCACGCCAGGTGACACAGCAGTAAGGCAGAGTCCAAATAATTAAGAGACCCAAGCTAACTATTGCTCTGGTCCCCCCCTAAATTTAGGTATAGCGGGGTTGAATTTGGGGACCCGCTACAATACTTTTATGTTTTAATTGCTCAGTCCCACCTACCTGATGATGGTGAGGGATGGTGTGACCTTCCTGTGTGGAATCCTGGGAATACAGAGGACGGGGACATCTCTCTGGTGGGTTCCCATTACTGGATCCATCTGTAGGAAACACACACACTGACTGAATACATTGTTTCTATGTGTTTATCAGATGATGGGGGATCTAGGTGGAGCCTCCGTACTGCTCTCTCCTTTACAATAAAGTCTCCTCTTACCCGGTGATGTGAGGGGCGGCTGATTCTCCATCATGACGTCCTTGTAGAAATCCTTATGTCCTTCTAATTGAATTATAATGTGATTCCCTCCTCTGCTGCCAATTCCAACGTTTTCTCTTTCTTTCCTTTCTCACACCACACCTTTCAACCAGGACTTCCTTTATTAGACCCTTACATCACTTCCTGTTCCTTAGTTACATCACTTCCTGTGCAACTATCACTTCCTGGCTGCACCTGACATCACGTCCTCTCCAGCTAAGGGGGTGTGGCTGCAGAGTGGAGCTCCACTGATGATAGGAAGCATGTGTCCTCCACTCCACTCTTTTTTTTTTTTTTCTGAACTTTATTGTGAATCTCTGCAGCTGAAGCTCCACTGTCACATGAAACAACATGTGTTCTCCATGACTCCACTTTTTTAATTTTTAAAGGAACTTAAATGTAATAAATAACAAATAGACACTACTACAGGAAGTGGAGCCTGGGATTTGCAGAAATATAAGATATTTTTGGGATGTTTTGTACTTTCTGTTAAAGTGCTCTCCTTAAGTTAACCACTTCCCGCCCAGTCAATAGCATATTGACGTCCGGGAAGTGGTTGTGTTATCCCCACTGGACGTCATATGACGTCCTGCAGGATAACAGCCGCCGGGGGGGCGCGCATCGCGGCGATCGGTGGAGCGGTGTGTCAGTCTGACACACCGCTACACTGATCTCGGTAAAGAGCCTCCGGTGGAGGCTTTTTACCACGTGATCAGCCGTGTCGAATCACGGCTGATCACGATGTAAACAGGAAGAGCCGTTGATCAGCTCTTCCTCACTCGTGTCTGACAGACGCGAGTAGAGGAGAGCCGATCGGCGGCTCTCCTGACAGGGGGGGTTCGCGCTGATTGTTTATCAGCGCAGCCCCCCCTCGGATACCCACACTGGATCACCAGCGAAGCCCCCCAGGACCACCAGGGAAGCCCCAAGCATGTGGATGGCCAGGTAAGTACCCCATGGCCATCCACATGCACAAATACTCAAAAAACATATGCCAATCAGTGCCCACAAATGGGCACTGACTGGCACCACCACAATGTGCAATGCCCAGCAATGCCAGTCACCAGTGTGAACAGTGCCACCTACCAGTGTCAACAGTGCCACCTACCAGTGCCCATCCGTGCCACCTATCAGTGCCCATCCGTGCCCATAAGTGCCCACCTATCAGTGCCCGTCTGTGCCACCTATCAGTGCCACCCATAAGTGCTCATCAGTGCCGCCTATAAGTGCCCATCAGTGCCGCCTATGAGTGCCCATCAGTGCCGCATACCAGTGCCACATATCAGTGCCCATCAGTGCCGCCTATCAGTGCCCATCAGTGCCGCCTATCAGTGCCTATCATCAGTGCCCATCAGTGCCACCTCATTGGTGCCACCTCATTGGTGCCCATCAGTGTCGCCTTATCAGTGCCCGTCAGTGCCGCCTTATCAGTGCCCGTCATTGAAGTAGAAAAGGTACTTATTTACAAAAAAAATTAACAGAAACAAAGAAAAACTTAGTTTTTTTCAAAATGTTCGCTCTTTTTTTATTTGTTGTGCAAAAAATAAAAATCACAGAGGTGATCAAATACCACTGAAAGAAAGCTCTATTTGTGGGAACAAAATGATAAAAAAATTATTTGGGTACAGTGTAGCATGACCGCGCAATTGTCATTCAAATTGCGACAGAGCTGAAAGCTCAAAATTGGCTTGGGCAGGAAAGTGTATAAGTGCATGGTATTGAAGTGGTTAAAGGGGTATTAAAGGTTCATTTTTTTTTTAAAATAACAAACATGTTATACTTACCTCCACTGTGCAGCTCGTTTTGCACAGAGTGGCCCCAAACGCTGTCTTCTGGGGTCCCTCGGCGTCTCTCTCGGCTCCTCACCACCTCAGATAACCCCCTCTGGGAAGGGCTTTCCCAAAGGGGTTACCTTGCGGACACGCTCCCGAGTCCTTCATTTGCATCCAAAGCCTGCGTCATTGGATTTGATTGACATCAGCAGGAGCCAATGGCTGTGCTGCTATTAATCTATCCAATCAAGAGCCGAGAAGACCGGGCCGAGATCAAGCGCAAGACTTTCGAGGGCTCAGGTAAGTAAATGGGGGGGGGGGGGGCTGGGGGGCCTGTAATCATCGGATGTTTTTTCATCTTATGCATTAAGGTGAAAAAAAACAGGAACCTTTACAACCCCTTTAACTTTGTAAACTGGATTGTTTATTATTTCTGTAGCGACCTCACCCCTCTCACCCCTTCTCATTCTCGGCTTGTCTTTCTTTGTCTAGGGGTGTTAGTGCTGGGGGAAGGGATGAGATACACCACGGCCCATGTCCTCCCTAGTGACGAGGTGAAGGCCAGAAAAATCGGGCTTTGTGTAGGAGTCCTAGAGTCAAGTCCTGTACTTCATCCCTGACTCCATTGCTCCTAGTAACCAGAGTTCCACACAGTGAATAGGTCCAACACAGTTTTATTCTTCTCAGCGAATAAACACACAGCACAGTTAAGTTGGATTCTTTTGCAACAACTTAGTAGTAACGGGAATAGGTCGAGGCACAATCCTTTCCCTTCTCTTGCCAACCACTGTGGTTTCACTAGTGGCGAATAGTCACTGCCACTGACTATGTGAAGTAGAACGTGAATTACCTTCGTGAGCACGGCCCCTGTCAGGGGAAGGATATCCGTCCAAGGGAGATACCGGAGGCCTCTCTGTCACCAGCGATGCTGCGCCGGACTCTCCAGAGAAGTTCTGCACACCAGACCTCACAAACTCAGACATGGGCACCCAAGGAGTTAGGGCCCCCTCGGATTCCTCCACCCTCGCAGAACTCAGTCAAAGGTACTGGGCCCCAGGCATCCGCCATACTACCTCACCCCAGGCTAAAGGTGCCTGAGATGGACTCCATCTCCGCTCCGGCCAGGCCAAAGGCACCTGGGCCCGGAACACCGGAACGCCAGCACCCAAGCTGAAGGTGCCTGGGTGCGGCCACATCCTCCGACTATGCACTCTGAACCCCGTGGTAAGGGCTTCCGCCCCTTTTATCTCCTCTCCCTTCGCGCCACAGCGGGTTCCCCGCCCCGCTGTACCATCTCTAGGGGAGGACAAAAAGGCACAGTCCTGCAGTGTGAGTTCACTTCCGGCCCCCAGGAACAACGCCACCTATAGGCCCAGGGAACCTCACACCACCAGAGTCCTCCAACAACCATAAAAGGACCTCAGATTCCCTAACAATCAGTGCATCCGGGTTACACTACCACCCAGATGCTTCCCCTAAATTCAAATACCCGCTACATTTCCTTTTTTGGTGATGATCGAAATTCATGTTTATGTTGGAAGAAGAATACAATCCGTGTCTCTAATTACAATCTCATTGCTTTTTTTTTGCCCAACTTCATGGCAACTAACAGGGCCAATATTGAGACACACACGGATCTCCATGCAAAAAATGTTTTCCGGTTCAATAGTAGGGTTGTCACCTTTTCTTCAAGCCATACCCGAACACTTTAGCAGCGCACGGCAAATATTCTATTTTTGTAGTACATTAACACTTAAAGGGGTTATATGCATTAAGGTGAAAAAACATCTTATGATTACCAGCCCCCCAGCCCCCCCCCTTTTACTTACCTGAGCCCTCAAAAGTCCCGCGTCACAAACACGCTCGATCGTTGCCCGGGCTTCTCTGCTCTTCGTTGGATAGATTGATAGCAGCGCAGCCATTGGCTCGCGCTGCTGTCAATCAACTCCAATGACGCGAGGGCCGGGCGGCGGGGCCGAGTCCTGTAGTCGGTGGCTATGCACGCTGTCTACAGGACTCGGGAGCATGCCTGCAGGGTAACCCCCTTGGGAAAGTGCTTCCCAGAGGGGGTTATCAGAAGCGGGGAGGAGCCGAGACAGCCGCCGATGGACCCCAGAAGATGAGGATCGGGGCCACTCTGTGCAAAACCAGCTGCACAGTGGAGCTAAGTATGACATGTTTGTTATTTTAAAAAAAATGAAGCTTTAGTATCACTTTAACAACCGCGCTATAGCCGAATGACGGCTACAGCGCGGCTTGATAACTCTGGGAGGGTGTACTATGATGTCCTCCCAGAATCGCGATCCCATGCGCCCCCTGGGGGCATCACGGATCACGGTAAATGTCTGCTGACAGCGGCCGTTTACCACGCGATCGCTCCATCAAATGACGGAGCGATCACTTGTAAACAAAACGGCATCATGTCCAGTTCCTCTCTCCCCTCTCTGTACCGATCGGTACAGTGTGTGTGGAGAGGGGAGAGATCGGGTGCAGCAGTGCTGTGGGCTGGATGTGTAGTGCCCACAGCGCTGATCTGTGCCCATTCCAGCACTCATCCATCCATACTCATCCATCCATACTCAGCCATCTATACTCATCCATCAATACTCATCCATCCATACTCAGCCAGCCATCAATACTCAACCATCCATCCATACCCAGCTAGCCATCCATACTCAGCCACCCATCCCTACTCAGCCATCCCATCCATACTCAGCCATCCCATCCATACTCAGCCACCCATACTCAGCTATCCATACCCTGCCATCCATCCATACTCAGCCAGCCATCCATACTCAGCCATCCCATCCACCCCCATCCATACTCAAGCCTACCCAGCCATACCCAGCAATACTCAGCCATATCCAGTGTAGCGGGGTGTTCCCCTTTAATGCGGAAAGACTACATCACCCAGAACCCCATACTTCCTATGTTCCACCGCAGAGACTCATGGGAGGGGTTATAAAGGGAGGAGGCGAGGCTGGGCTCGGCCTCTTTGGGACACGAGACTTCAGAGACTGATCCTCCTGTGCGGGTGTGTCGGAGTGCAAGGCCTGAAGCCTGAGGCCTTGCGCAGCACCAAAGAGCCCTTCCACCCCTCTGCGAGCCTGGGTGGCATCTGACTTCGCTCGTCTACAGCCTTGTTGGATCGGGGACCCGATCGCTGAAGAGACTGAGTGTGTGTGGGACACAGTTGGTGGAAGTTCCCGGACTGGGACCGTAGTCCAGGCGGGTGAGAGGGCATATGCCCAACCGATATACTGTTACTGCATATAGGCCTATAGACTGCCGTGGCCTACGAGTTGTTCTTGATACTCTTATTGAAGACCCTTGTCAGAGCTGAACCTATCGTTCGTATAGCCAAGTTTCTACCCCATCTTTACCTACCCCATTGGATTACAAAGTTTGTACTCTGTTAATGTGCACCACCGTTAAAGATCTGCCGGTGAAGAAAAAGGACTAAGTTGTAGATATCAGAACCAGGCCCGGTGGGGTTTCTAATGTGTTTTGGTTACTGCGCCATAGGGCACTTAGCTAACGGTCGCCCGTGTGGCCCACTTGTTGTGTGTTAACTCCATAGTGTGTTAGTCTGGCAGGGCTCTGCATTACTAATGATTATTCTGTAAACTGTGATTAATGTTATCCCTTTTCTTATCAAGAGCTTAAGTAAAAATCTTATACTTATTTCAATTTAGTATTGTCTCAATGCTCAGTTATTCATACAGTATAAGATATACAATTTTCTGTCAGTACTAGCTGTGCCAGTAGGGGGTAGAGCATATTGCCGGGGGTTGGCGGAGCTGTCTTCAGGGCCCAAACTAAATCTGCGGCCTTCTTAGTTGGAGGTATCGCTACACGTGGGGGTTCTCGTCCGGGATCCTGATGCAGCAAGTGAACGCCAGAGGTGCCGGCATGGACCCCATGGATCCACGAGCGGTAGAAGAGTGGTGCAAAGCCGCTAACACAGAGCCAAAGCAGTCGATAGCCATTAGCCTCCCTGGGGAGGAATGGTCGAGTGAGACGGTAGAGGAATTTATGAAATCAGTGTCCCCAGATCACACACCGTGGGTGATGGACATAAAGACAGACCCAGACATCTCATATCAATATGCATTAGTTGAATACTGGGACGGGATGCCAGAGGCCTGTAGGCGCAAGTGTGTGCGGACGCCAGACAACAGAACATGTAGGTTGGCGCACGCAGTAACTGTAGAGAAGGAACCATCCCCTACGGGATCACCGCAGGCTGCGGCCCGTGCTCCACCGGAAAGAGAAGACAGGGCGACACCCCCGGTGGCGCCTGCACCTGTCACCGCTATATCACGAGAACTGATAAATGCAATAGGGGATCTGCTAACCAAATGTCAGAAGACAAGTACGGTGCATGTGGAAACCAGCTACCGGAGACTAAAGACATTCTCAGGGAAGCTCCCTGTCCCGGCAGGGGAAGAAGATTTTGATACCTGGGTGGAGCAGGCATTACAGGCAGTGGAGGCATGGGAGGTGCCTGAAGCACAGAAGAGGCAGCGAGTGATAGAAAGCCTTAAAGGCGCAGCAGCTGAAGCAGTGAAAAGTTTTCGGTTTGGGAATGCAGGGTGCACGGCTCAAGACTGTCTAGCCATGCTACAGGAAGAGTTTGGTCAATTAGAAAAGGTGACAGAGATGGTCTACCAATTTGAACACACTTTCCAAAAACCAGAGGAGAAACTTTCCGAGTATGTTAGAAGACTGAACAGGTTGCTGTGCAAGATTGTGTTGAAGAAGGGGATGAAGCCCCAAGATACAGATGCGGCAAGAATGAAGCAAGTCTTAAAGGGAGCGCTGTGCTCGGATCCAGTCTGGCTGCATCTGAAAGCCTCAGGAGGAGGAACGTTGCTGACTTATGCTGACTTGATAAAAATCATCAGAGATGAGGAGGCGCTGCAACAGGACCAGCAAATAATTAAGGCAAATGTTGCACCCGCACAGACGTTAGTCAATCCAATGATGACCCCAGAAAGAGACTCAGAGATAGACGCCCTGAAACCTCAGATGTCCAAGGTGTTAGAGATGCTGACCTCTTTGATGGCGAAGGACACTGAGAGTCCCAAGAGAGAAGTACCAAGGAAGGAAATATTCCCAATTGCCTCGGCACCCGAATCTTTACAAGAATGGGGAGATATAGTCTGCTTTAACTGTGGGGGAATTGGCCACATTGCGGCTACATGTTCCAGTCCCAAGAAGAAGAGACCAGAAAACCAAAAGCCGGCAGGAAACTTCAGAGGGCCCCGGTGAAGGAGTCAACCGGGTGCCCATCACCTTCAGTGAGCTCCAAGCTGAATGCGAAGCAAAAGAAAAAAAGGGATAAAACACCAAAGGGGAAACGCAATGCCCCTCAACAAAGCTATACCCCAGGAAGAAGGGGCGAGACCCATCAGAAGAGGCACAGCACTCCCCAAAGGGGGTGCCCACCTAAGAAAAATAATAATATCCCTCAGCGGGTTCCTACACCCAATAAAAGGGGGGAAGTCAATGCATACCAGGCTCAAGGAAAGTTCAAGTCCAAAGGGATTAGGACGAGAGAGAGTCCAAAAGGAAAAAGTCAGAAGAAGGTGACCCCTGCAGGCCCATATCCAGAGAAGTTGGTAGGCCCATCTCCTATAGTGTCCATTCAAGTGGAGGGAGTCTACACCAGAGCAATCCTGGATACTGGGGCGCAAGTGACTCTGCTATACAGAGACTTCTACGATAAGCACTTGAGTCACATACCCATCCGGAAGATAGAGGGACTGGAGATATGTGGGATTGGAACCCAGAACTTCCCCTATGATGGCTATCTGCCTGTCAGAATGATCTTTGACCCGTCGGTGGCTGGAAGAACCAAAGTATTTGACACCCTGGCGGTTGCATGCCCTCGGCCGCTGGGAACCAACACGAGTTCCCTTATAATAGGGACGAACACGGACCTGGTCCGAAGACTTCTGACCCCTATAGTGAAGGAAGAAGGGGATGCGGCCACCAAGATCCACCCCATGCTGAGGACGGCTTACCAACGGCTGGTCTTGGAGCAGAAGACCCCAGGAGAAGGGATAGGGAAGGTGTGGAGACTTGGAAGAGGGGGGACAGTACTGCAGCCCGGCCAAGTAACCTGTCTCAGAGCCACTGTGAAGCTTGCTTGGCAGCAGCCTGGACCCTTTGTCATGTTGGAATCTGACCCAAAAGAAGGAACCCACGGTCTGGAAGTGATACCAGAAGTGATTCCGCTGAAGGCTCTGAAGAAGGCCCATTGTAGAGTCCCAGTGAGTGTTAGGAACAATACAGATGGCCCCATGGAAATCCCTGCCAGGATGTTTTTGGGCCAAGTGAGCCCCGCTGCCCCTGTCAACCTATCAGAGGTGGGCGAAGGAGGAGACACTTGGGAGAAGATATCCATGGAAAACCCGAATCTGTCCAGGGCTTGGAAGGAGAGAGCCAAGGCCCAGTTGAATAGATGGGATATTCAGTTATTTGGATTATTAGTGGTTGCACTTCACAATAATTTGGATTGAGTTATATATTAATTTTTTTTTGTGTGATAATTTACATAGCGATTATTGATTTATTCTCTTGTTTTTTGCACCTGTGGTATTTGCAAGAGGATCATTTTTGTTGCAAACATATATTTTTTGGTGATTGCGCACTCTTTTTTTCTCTTTTTTATTGCACATAAGTTGGTTGGTCTTAAGTATTTAGGCCTTTTTTTGGAGTTGCTGCATGTTGTTAAAACAAAACACCAGAGTGTTATAAGGTTAAGCGCAGAATTAGTTTTATTATTTTTGCATTTGTATTAGAAATACATTTTATTTTGCGGCTTCCTACATTGGTTTATATTCACTTTATATACCTTTATAAATTTTTATATATACACGTTTTTACTTTCCCTATGGATATCTTTGAATATCACAAAAATAGGAAAATAAATCCAGAGGAGGTCTTTGATCAGACTACCCTGGAGACAGATAACATCAGAGGGATCTTTATGAGACTTAAGAATGTTCTGATTGCTGAGTTACATGCCACCTGGGATATTATCTTCCTGGATAGGTACTTAAAAGAAAAGATGATCCCAAGGAGTTTACGGTGGCATTAGGGTTGCCACCTCATCCCTTTAAACCCGAACACATATGAATTACACAGGTTCTGAGGCTAATTTATTGCAGGTAAGGCACCAAGTGTGTTTAATTACCACCTAAATCAGCCACAGAGCCTGTGTAATTAATATGTGTTCGGTTTTAAAGGGATGAGGTGGCAACCCTAGGTGGCATGTATACCCAGATAAGGGGGATAAGGACCCCAAAGAATGGTTTTTATATTTCAATGATGTGGGCCTTGCGTTTTTGAATTTTCTAATAACCAGAAAACAAAGCAAGGCTGCAAAATTGCAACAGGAAATCAACGAAATTAGGGATAAACTCATACCATTCAATAAAGAGGGTATATACCAGGTATATACTAAGGAACTTAGAGAGATAATGATAGAGGAGGAAGAGGAACAACGGATTAAAAAAAGAAAAAAATACTTAAGGGACGTAGAAGATTACAAAATGAATAATGTCTTTAAATGGCAGGAATTATACAGGGAAGCCCTAGTTAATAATATGGACACTACAGTGGCTGAAAATATGGATGCTAATGGGGGAACCCTAATACATCCTGTCCCTGATGTGAACAGAAGGGATTTTGATATTGCAGCCCCAATATATCAAAATGTGGGTGCACTTAAGGGGGGAAGGGAACGTTCTGCACAACAAGCAAAGAAAAAGGGAACAAATGCCCCACACAAAAGTAATTACCCCTCTAAAAATCAATATCCAAACTCTTCAGTAAATGGCTACCCGAGAAATGCAGGGAAGCCTCAATATTTAAATCAGAATAGAGGAAATAAACCCCCTCAAACCCCTCAAAATTATGGGAATTATTATATGTACCCACCAGGAAGACCGTCACAAATGGACTACACAGGGAGGTATGAGGATCCAAACCAGAGGAGACCCCCCTGGAATGATCAATATGAAGGACCTCAAAATTCACAGAGAGCCCCCTGGAAATATGATTTGATGGTGGAAAATCATTATAGTTTCCTTCAGGATTGTGACAGTGAGCAGGAAGGTGAATACACGAGAGATGGATATGGACCTCTACGAGATAGTGATCCCAGATCATATGATGGACCATCGTATGCAGCCCCCCTTAGAAATAAATTAGAGAGTTTCTTAGGGAAAGGACAGACAAAAAAAGGAAGATTACGAGAGGATGCAGGGGAGGGAAACGGAACTCCTGGAAAAAGGAGAAAGAGATAAACATTAATAATTAATGATTTTTTTCCCCCTGTGTCCTTTTGATTTTTATTTTTAACTTTAATTTTAATATATATTTTTAATACATATATATAATACATTTTATGAATTTTATCATAACTTCCTATATAATTGATTCATATTGGTGTAGTGTATTGATAGACATATACACACTCTTGTGTATGGTACAATAGAGAAAGATATTTGGTTTAGGAATATACATATATGTCTTCAGATTGTTGTTTTTATTAATTTCTGTTTTTGGTTAATGCTGAGCGTGCTCAAAGTAATGTGATGTATTAATCCAGCTGAAAAATTTGGAGAATTTAATATGTATGAATAACTTCAATCCTGGTGACACCATGATGAATTTAACTAATTTGACTTCCGGTGTCACGGCTGCCATTTTGAGTATAAAAGCATGATGTGATGACGTGGGTAAATCAGCCTCCGTTCCCAGTAGAAGCCATTTTTGGGGAAACATGTCGGGTGGAGCATTGAACACTAACGTTATCACGTTCACCTAGCTGGTGGTTTGTTCCTCGGCTGGTTTAAAACATTTTTTTACCGTTGATTAATTTTTTTGCCTCTTCTTGCCTTTATCATTTGCCGTGGACACTTGCTGTCATTTTTAAAATTTTGATGTGAACATTGCTGTGTTTTTACAAATAAATATGTTGTTTTTTTGGATATACTACACTATGAAGCCTTCTTTTTAAATTTTTTTCCTGCCGAGCCACCGTTCCTGAGGCCTGGTTCACACTGGGGCGACAAACGCTCCGACATTGGGAGCTCATGTCGCATGACGTGTGAAAATCAATGTTTCCCTATGGGAGCCGTCTTAACTGGTCCGACACATGTCGGTCTGACTTTGAGAATGCTCCCTGTACTACTTTGGTCCGACTTTGATCCGACTTCAGCCCATTGACTATCATTGAAGTCGGATCAAAGTCAGACCGCAGTCTTGCATGATCCGACTTTGGCATGCGACTTGTGCTGTACTGCTCTAGAGGGGGAACTCCAGGCCAAATTTTAAATAAAAAAACGGCATGGGTTCCCCCTCCAGGAGCATACCAGGCCCTTAGGTCTGGTCTGGATTTGAAGGGGCGCCCCAACGTCAAAAAAACGGCGTGGGGGTCCCCTCAAAATCCAAACCAGACCCTTATCCGAGCACGCAACCTGGCAGGCCGCAGGGGAAGAGGGGGGGACGAGAGAGCGGCCCCCCCTCCCTCCTGAACCGTACCAGGCCGCATGCCCTCAACATGGGGGGGTTTGGTGCTCTGGGGCAGGGGGGCGACCTGCGGCCCCCCCACCCCAGAGCACCCTGCCCCCATGTTGATGAGGACAGGGCCTCTTCCCGACAACCCTGGCCGTTGGTTGTCGGGGTCTGCGGGCGGGGGGCTTATCGGAATCCGGGAGCCCCCTTCAATAAGGGGGCCCCCGGATCCCGGGCCCCCCACCCTATGTGATTGAGTATGGGGTACACCGTACCCCTACCCATTCACCTGGTGGAAAAAAATTGCAATAAAAAAACCACACAGCTTTTTAAAGTATTTTATTGCACAGCTCCGGGGGTCTTCTTCCGACTTCGGGGGTCTCCGGTGTCGTCGCCGCGCTCTCCGGTTCTTTCTTCTGCCGGGCCACCGCTAACTTCTTTTTAGCTCTTTTGCTAGCGGAGGACCGGTCTTCTCCGTCGTCTTCTTCTTCTTCTCCCGCTCTCCGGTTCTTCTCCCGCTCTCCGGTTCTTTCTTCTGCCGGGCCACCGCTAACTTCTTTTTAGCTCTTTTGCTAACGGAGGCCCGGTCTTCTCCGTCGTCTCGTCCGGCTCTCCGTTGTCCTTCTGCCGGCCCCTCCACTAACTTCTTTAGCTCTTTTGCTAGTGGAGGGGCCGGTCTTCCCGTCGTCGCCGTCGGCGTCTTCTTCCCTCTTCTCCTCCTCGATGTTGACGCGTCGCTTCCTCCCGCTGTAATACTGGCTCTCCGCTCCGCTCCGCATTAATATAGGCTTCTCATGACGTCACAGTCACATGTTCCGGGGCACATGGCCCCGGAGCATGTGACTGTGACGTCATGGGAACATGTGACTGTGACGTCATGAGAAGCCTATATTAATGCGGAGTGGAGCGGAGAGCCAGTATTACAGCGGGAGGAAGCGACGCGTCAACATCGAGGAGGAGAAGAGGGAAGAAGACGCAGACGGCGACGACGGGAAGACCGGCCCCTCCACTAGCAAAAGAGCTAAAGAAGTTAGTGGAGGGGCCGGCAGAAGGACAACGGAGAGCCGGACGAGACGACGGAGAAGACCGGGCCTCCGCTAGCAAAAGAGCTAAAAAGAAGTTAGCGGTGGCCCGGCAGAAGAAAGAACTGGAGAGCGCGGCGACGACACCGGAGACCCCCGAAGTCGGAAGAAGACCCCCGGAGCTGTGCAATAAAATACTTTAAAAAGCTGTGTGGTTTTTTTATTGCAATTTTTTTTCCACCAGGTGAATGGGTAGTGGTACGATGTAACCCATACTCATTCACATAGGGTGGGGGGGCCGGGATCCGGGGGCCCCTTTATTAAAGGGGGCTCCCGGATTCCGATAAGCCCCCCGCCCGCAGACCCCGACAACCAACGGCCAGGGTTGTCGGGAAGAGGCCCTGTCCTCATCAACATGGGGGCAGGGTGCTCTGGGGTGGGGGGGGCCGCAGGTCGCCCCCCTGCCCCAGAGCACCAAACCCCCCATGTTGAGGGCATGCGGCCTGGTACGGTTCAGGAGGGAGGGGGGGGCCGCTCTCTCGTCCCCCCCTCTTCCCCTGCGGCCTGCCAGGTTGCGTGCTCGGATAAGGGTCTGGTTTGGATTTTGGGGGGGACCCTCACGCCGTTTTTTTGGCGTTGGGGCGGCCCTTTAAATCCAGACCAGACCCAAGGGCCTGGTATGCCTCTGGAGGGGGAACCCATGCCGGTTTTTTATTTAAAATTTGGCGTGGAGTTCCCCCTCAAGATTCATACCAAACACAGTGCCTGATATTGGCGGGGATCCAAGTCGGATCCCCGTTCATTGAAAGTCGGACATATGTCAGCTTCATGTCGCAGGGCAAAGTCGGATCCAAAGTAGGACAGATGTCGTGTCGCACTAGTGTGAACCCAGCCTAAGGAACGTACCTGGAAAGTTGGAGTGATTTCTCACCTGTGTTCTTCCTTGCCTGATACGGGGTAATGAACAGCTGAGACGGGCTATCTTCTCCAGGACTCGGATGTGAAGATCCCTTCCTCCATCTAGGAACAGGTGACTGTTGTTGGAGCCGGCAGGCTGATGCACATGCTTCTGTGATCTCTATAACTTGAGATCCCAACTATCCGGTAAGCGGCAGTAATATCATTTATCTTGGCTGCTCAGTAATCAAGGCTTCTGAATATTTCCATCGATTGTCCTATATTTGAGTTGAACTCCAGAGATCATCTATTTTTGAACAAAATTTCTATCCATTTGGGACACATTTATTTTGGTTGCACTGCACTGTTTTTTCATTATTCAGTTATTTGGACTATATTAGTGCTTGCACTTCACAAACATTCACTATTTTTATATTCAGTTATTTGGATTATTAGTGGTTGCACTTCACAATAATTTGGATTGAGTTATATATTAATTTTTTTCTTTTGTGTGGTAATTTACATAGCGATTATTGATTAATTCTCTTGTTTTTTGCACTTGTGGTATTTGCAAGAGGATCATTTTTGTTGCAAACATATATTTTTTGGTGATTGCGCACTCTTTTTTTCTCTTTTTTATTGCACATAAGTTGGTTGGTCTTAAGTATTTAGGCCTTTTTTTGGAGTTGCTGCATGTTGTTAAAACAAAACACCAGAGTGTTATAAGGTTAAGCGCAGAATTAGTTTTATTATTTTTGCAGTTGTATGCCCTCGGCCGCTGGGAACCAACACGAGTTCCCTTATAATAGGGACGAACACGGACCTGGTCCGAAGACTTCTGACCCCTATAGTGAAGCAAGAAGGGGATGCGGCCACCAAGATCCACCCCATGCTGAGGACGGCTTACCAACGGCTGGTCTTGGAGCAGAAGACCCCAGGAGAAGGGATAGGGAAGGTGTGGAGACTTGGAAGAGGGGGGACAGTACTGCAGCCCGGCCAAGTAACCTGTCTCAGAGCCACTGTGAAGCTTGCTTGGCAGCAGCCTGGACCCTTTGTCATGTTGGAATCTGACCCAAAAGAAGGGACCCACAGTCTGGAAGTGATACCAGAAGTGATTCCGCTGAAGGCTCTGAAGAAGGCCCATTGTAGAGTCCCAGTGAGTGTTAGGAACAATACAGATGGCCCCATGGAAATCCCAGCCAGGATGCTGTTGGGCCAAGTGAGCCCCGCTGCCCCTGTCAACCTATCAGAGGTGGGCGAAGGAGGAGACACTTGGGAGAAGATATCCATGGAAAACCCGAATCTGTCCAGGGCTTGAAAGGAGAGAGCCAAGGCCCAGTTGAATAGATGGGAGAAGATCTTCTCTAAGGATGAGTTCGATGTGGGGTGTGCAAGGAGTGCCACCCATCGGATCTGCCTCCAGGAAGACAAGCCCTTCCGAGAGAGGGTCAGGCGGGTCCCCCTAGCAGATCTGGAGGATCTAAGGGAACAACTTGCAGAACTCAAGAGGACTGGTGTGATACGGGAGTCCAGAAGCCCCTATGCCTCTCCCATAGTGGTGGTCAGAAAGAAGAATGGATCCTTGAGGCTCTGTATCGACTACAGGACTCTTAATAGGAGAACCATACCCGACCAGTACACCACTCCGAGGATAGAAGATGCCTTACAGAGCTTGTCTGGAGCCAAATGGTTCAGCGTTATGGATCTTAAGAGCGGGTACTATCAGATCCCTATGCATCCAGAAGACAAGGAGAAGACCGCTTTCATAACCCCAGTGAGGTTCTTTGAATTCGACCGGATGCCTCAAGGTCTGTCTGGAGCCCCAGCTACTTTCCAACGTCTCATGGAAAAGACTGTAGGAGACATGAACCTTATCGAAGTCCTTGTATACCTGGACGATGTCATTGTCTTTGGGAGAACCTTGGAAGAACACGAGGAGAGGTTGGAAAAAGTGTTGAGAAGACTCAGTGAAGAGGGACTCAAGCTTTCACCTGAGAAGTGTCGGTTCTACCAGTCTTCTGTGAACTACCTGGGGCATATAGTGTCTGAAGAAGGGGTGGCCACAGACCCTGAGAAATTGGAGGCAGTTAACTCCTGGCCCCGGCCCACTACAGTAACAGAACTCAGATCTTTCTTGGGCTTCTGCTCCTACTACAGGAGGTTTGAGGAGGGATTTGCCCGAATTGCTAGACCATTGAATGAACTGTTCAAGACTGAAGGAGAAGAGGATGACTCAGGGCCCAGGAGGCTGGGAGAGTCCATCAGAGACCAGTGGAATCAGAAGTGTGAAGAGGCTTTCCAGGTGTTGAAGAAGAGCCTGACCACTGCACCAGTCTTGGCCTACGCAGACCCAACCAAACCCTATGAGCTGCACGTGGATGCTAGTCATGACGTTCTGGGAGGAGTACTTTACCAAGAACACGAAGGGCAACTGCGGCCTGTTGCCTACGTGAGTAGGAGCCTGACCCCCTCTGAGAAGAACTACCCCACCCATAAGCTGGAGTTCCTGGCTCTCAAGTGGGCGGTAGTAGACAAGCTCAAATACTACCTGTATGGGACGGAGTTTACTGTGAAGACTGACAACAACCCCCTTACCTACCTTTTCACCACGGCCAAGCTGGACGCCACTGGACACAGGTGGCTGGCCGCACTGTCTGGGTTCAACTTCAGCCTAAAGTACAGGCCAGGGGCTGGGAATCGAGACGCTGATGCTTTGTCCAGGAGATCTCGTGCCCCCATCAGTGACATGGAAGATTGGACCCAAGTGGCACCGGACGGGGTGTGGGCCCTTTGTCAAGGAGCTGAATTCCAAGCCAGAGGAGGCTCCAGAGCAGAAGAAATAGGAGTTACCATGGTGGGAGTCCCCAAACACTACTGTGGAGTAACTCAACTGGAAGAAGACAACCTGCTGAGACTGTCCAAGAAGGAGTTGAGGTGTGACCAATTGGAAGACCCCATGGGGAGATTGGTCCTGGAGGCCCTGGAGAATCAGGATCCAAACAGACTCCTGCGTCATCCCTCAAAGGAAGCTCGCCTGCTGAGGAAAGAATGGGACAGGTTGCAGGTACATCAGGGAGTGGTCTACCGAAGGGGCCCCTCTGATGACTCAGAAGATAAGTGGCAACTGTTCCTCCCAGAGAAACATCGAGAGACTGTTCTAGTTGCCTTGCATGACAATCATGGCCATCTAGGGGCTGAAAGGACCTTTCAACTTGTCAGAAGTCGGTTCTATTGGCCCTGCATGAGGGCAGAGGTAGAAGAGTACTGCCACTCATGTGCATGATGCATCCAGAGGAAGACTTTACCCCATCAAGCTGCCCCAATGGGCCATCTACAAAGTCAAGGCCCAATGGATCTGGTATGCATTGATTTTCTCTGCCTCAAACCCGACCTGAGTGGACTAGGAAATGTTCTGGTGATAACCGACCATTTCACCCGGTATGCCCAGGCTTTCCCAACCAAAGACCAGAAGGCCTCCACCGTGGCCAAGGTACTTATGGAGAAGTATTTTGTACATTATGGGCTGCCACAGCGACTTCATTCAGATCAAGGAAGGGACTTTGAGAGTAAACTGATCCGGAAGCTCCTGGATTCGTTGGGAATCAAGAAGACTCGAACTACACCTTACCACCCACAGGGAGATGCTCAGCCGGAGAGGTTTAACCGAACCTTGCTCAACATGTTGGGAACTCTGGAAAATGATAAGAAGCAACATTGGAGCAAACACATAGCAGCCCTAGTACATGCTTACAACTGCACCATCAGTGATGCCACAGGCTACTCCCCATATCGACTTATGTTTGGGAGAGAAGCGAGACTACCTGTGGACTTGGCCTTTGGCACCTCTCTGGACCATTCCTCAGTCACATCCCACAAAGGGTATGTGGACAGGCTCAGACATAGCCTGAAAGTAGCTTATGAGCAAGCTCAAGCGGCTTCAGATAAAAGGGGGGCTCGAAATAAAAGAAACTTCGACTTGAAGGTCCGGGTACAAGACCTACAGCCCGGGGATCGAGTGCTGTTACGCAATCTGGGGGTCCCTGGGAAGCACAAACTTGCAGACAGATGGAGATCTGAACCCTATGTCATCTGCAGGAAGTTGCCGGGCCTACCTGTCTACAAGTTGAAGCCAGAAGGAAAGGTAGGCCCACTGAAGACGTGGCATCGAAACCACCTGCTCCCACTTGCTGAGGCAGTCAGGATACCTCCTGTGAGAGACTCCCCTGGACTGGCCTCTATCCTGGATACTCCTAGGCCGAACACCCGGTCGCAGACCTCCCGAGCTGAAGATGGAGAGGTCTCTCAACTTAGTGAAAATGAAGAAGGAGAACTTGATTGGCTGTGGCCTTCTCCAACTCCAGGAACTTCTAATATAGATCTTCCAACTACTGAAGACGCTCCAGGTGGAACACTGAACCCAGAAGCCACAGAGTTCACCCCATCTAGTCCTTCAACAGATTACTGGGGAGATGCCCATGATAGTTGTCCAGAGGAAGAGGAGCCTGTGGTGCCAGAGCCAGAAATCCCAAGAGAGCAAAGGGCTCGAAGAGTCATCCGGCCTCCTAAGAAGCTGACCTACCCACAAATGGGGAACAGCTCAGAAGACTCTGTAGTTACTGCTAGGAGGAATGCTGAGAATCCGGATCCCTCCACTGTCCATTTGGTGGAGGGCAACCCCAGCTCACTCTCTGGCACAGTTAGGCAGGCCACCCATAATAATGTGACCTGTGGGCAAGGGAATTCTACCCCTAAGTTTTGGTGGGAATCCCCTATGCCAACATCGTTTGCAGAATTGTCTAGAGTTATACATAGTTTTTGTTAAAGTTTATCTTTGGGGACCAAAGAGTTCAAGTGGGGGGAGTGTGTAGCGGGGTGTTCCCCTTTAATGCGGAAAGACTACATCACCCAGAACCCCATTCTTCCTATGTTCCACCGCAGAGACTCATGGGAGGGGTTATAAAAGGAGGAGGCGAGGCTGGGCTCGGCCTCTTTGGGACACGAGACTTCAGAGACTGATCCTCCTGTGCGGGTGTGTCAGAGTGCAAGGCCTGAAGCCTGAGGCCTTGCGCAGCACCAAAGAGCCCTTCCACCCCTCTGCGAGCCTGGGTGGCATCTGACTTCACTCGACTACAGCCTTGTTGGATCGGGACCCGATCGCTGAAGAGACTGAGTGTGTGTGGGACACAGTTGGTGGAAGTTCCCGGACTGGGACCGTAGTCCGGGCGGGTGAGAGGGCATATGCCCAACCGATATACTGTTACTGCATATAGGCCTATAGACTGCCATTGCCTACGAGTTGTTCTTGATACTCTTATTGAAGACCCTTGTCAGAGCTGAACCTATCGTTCGTATAGCCAAGTTTCTACCCCATCTTTACCTACCCCATTGGATTACAAAGTTTGTACTCTGTTAATGTACACCACCGTTAAAGATCTGCCGGTGAAGAAAAAGGACTAAGTTGTAGATATCAGAACCAGGCCCAGTTGGGTTTCTAATGTGTTTTGGTTACTGCGCCATAGGGCACTTAGCTAACGGTCGCCCGTGTGGCGCACTTGTTGTGTGTTAACTCCATAGTGTGTTAGTCTGGCAGGGCTCTGCATTACTAATGATTATTCTGTAAACTGTGATTAATGTTACCCCTTTTCTTATCAAGAGCTTAAGTAAAAATCTTATACTTATTTCAATTTAGTATTGTCTCAATGCTCAGTTATTCATACAGTATAAGATATACAATTTTCTGTCAGTACTAGCTGTGCCAGTAGGGGGTAGAGCATATTGCCGGGGGTTGGCGGAGCTGTCTTCAGGGCCCAAACGAAATCTGCGGCTTTCTTAGTTGGAGGTATCGCTACACCAGCAATACCCAGCCATACCCAAAAAAAACACCAAATTCTATATTAATAAATAGTTATGACTGAGGCTTCATTATCCAAAATGCGTTAGTGGATTGTTACTACATCGGATTGGCTGGATTTTATATGATGAAGAGTTTGCAGATCATATATGGACTCCAAGCTGAGTCAGCAAGAAAAAACAGTCACATTGGTCTAGCAGTCAACACTTTCACAGAGCTCTGGCATGGAACTGGGTACAACTGTAACATCAAAATATGGAAAAAAAAAAAACCTTCCTCCAAGATTTACAATGCTGGTGTCCTAGGGTGGCACCATCCCTCCTCCATCAGTGTGGAGACAACCTAAGCTGTTAGTGCAATGGTTTATTAAAGGGTTAGATCACCTATACAGAAGAACTGTAAAGCTGAACACCAGATCCCCCCCACCCTCCTGGACTCCGCTTTACAATAGATGGCGCTGACCAATTAGAATCCATCTGGTCCATCCTGGCAGCTCAGTATTGAGAAGACAGAGCAGTGGGTTATTTCATATCCCCTGACCATTGGAGTGGTAAGAGAGTCCTGATAGTAGAGGATGGCTGACGGTAAATACAGTGAGGACCTGCGGTGGGGGGTGAAGGGGGTCCGGTGTTTGGTCACCTTTACAGTTTCTCTGTATTAGGCAAATTAACCCTTTAATGTGACTTTAGGGGTCTGTTTGACAAGTGATGTCTCATCTGCCTTCCATTGAAGGTAATGAAGTACATATTGGACTCCATCCGCTTTTTCCCCTCAACCACAACAACCCGGGAAAGTGACAGCCGGACCCGGAAGTGATGTCATCCACATACAGTGTATCTGGAATGTATTTACAGCGCTTCACTTTTTCCACATTTTGTTGTTATGTTACAGCCTTATTTCAAAATGGATTAAATTAATTATTTTCCTAAAAATTCTACAAACACTCCCCCATAAAGACAACGTGAAAGAAATTTGTTTGAAATCTTTGCAGATTTATTCAAAATAAAGAACGAAAAAAATCCCATGTGCATAAGTATCACAGCCTTTGCTCAATACTTTGGTGAAGCCCCTTTGGCACCAATTACAACCTCAAGTCTTTTTGAGTATGATTCTACAAGCTTGGCACATATTTTTGGGCAGTTTCTCCAGTTCTTTGCAGGACCTCTGAAGCTCTATCAGGTTGTATGGGGGGGATCAGTGCACAGCCATTTTCAGATCTCTCCAGAGATGTTCAATCGGATTCAAGTCTGAGCCCTGGCTGGATCACTCAAGGACATTCACAGAGTTGTCTCGTAGCCACTCCTTTGTAATCTCGGCTGTGTGCTTAGGGTGGTTGTCCTGTTGGAAGATGAACCTTCATCCCAATCTGAGATCCAGAGCGCTCTGGAGCTGGTTTTCATCAAGGATGTCTCTGTACATTAGTGCATTCATCTTTCCCTCGATCCTGACTAGTCTCCCAGTTCCTGCCACTAAAAAACATCCCCACAGCATGATGCTGCCACCACCATGCTTCACTGTAGGGATGGTATTGGCCAGGTGATAAGCGGTGCCTGATTTACTCCAGACATGTTGCTTGCCATTTAGGCCAAAGAGTTCAATCTTTGTTTCATCAGACCATTTCATTTCTCATGGTCAGACTCCTTCAGGTGCCTTTTGGCAAACACCACGCAGGCTGTCATGTGCCATTTACTGAGGAGTGGCTTCCGTCTGGCCACTCTACCATACAGGCCTGATTGGTGGAGTGCTGCAGAGATGGTTGTTCTTCTGGAAGGTTCTCCTCTCTCCACAGAGAAACGCTGGAGCTCTGTCAGAGTGACCATCGGGTTCTTGGTCACCTCCCTGACTAAGGCCCTTTTCCCCCGATCACTCAGTTTGGTGGCCCGCTCTAGGAAGGGTCCTGGTGGTTCAAATGTTTTCCATTTACAGATAATGGAGGCCACTGTGCTCATTGGGACCTTCAATGCTGCAGAATTTTTTCTGTACCCTTCCCCACATCTGTGCCTCCATACAATCCTGTCTGAGGTCTACAGACAATTCCTTTGACTTCATGGCTTGGTTTGTGCTCTGACATGCACTGTTAACTGTGGGAACATATATATAGACAGGTGTGTGCCTTTCCAAATCATGATTTCAAACAAACTTCTTCCAGATGCACTGTAGCTTTCAGGTTCTTATTAGGGAAGGGAGATCAGTGAATTAACATTCGTTCACTCCCCTCTATGTGGCGACACCCACCATGGAGGTCCCGGACCCACAAGTGGGGTGAAACATGGCACGGGTGCACGTGGGGAGAGAGGTGGTGTGGAAGTTATACAGCCACCTGATTACTTCCTCCTGACAGCCAACAGTCGGCTTGTCAGCGTTTAAAACCACCTGCTGCTGCTGCTGCTGCTGACATATATCATATATTAGTGGCAAAGAAAAGGTTAAAGGAGGCGGTACTCTGTATATATACACCTAAATACACTGGTGTACCAGTATCTGTGACAACTCTGTATAAACTATTTATATATATTAAATATTGTTTTCAATCTATCTTTATTGACATTTTTCTTACAAAATATTTGCATCTATATGTAGCGCCCTGCTCCTGTTGACCAGGTGCTATTATTCAAATTTAGTGGGATGTCTGAGATATAGTTATTTCAGATTCATGATTATGCTAAATTGGCTTTTGCCCCAGCTTTGGCTGAGTTGGGTGTGTTTCCCACGGGGACCAGCAGGTGTCGTTGTCACCACTGGTTCCGTGTTGGAAGGTTCAACCAGTCAGAGTGTATTGGTTGCTCTCTCCCAGAACCAGCCTAGTGGGAGTGGTCTTGGGCATGCTGGGAGAGGGTACTTAAGGGGTGGACCCCATTTTTTTGGGCGTGCTCTGACCTCATGGTCACCTTGACCTGTGGAATGTGACAGTTCTTGTCTGCCTTGGGGCCGGCTGACCCGAGGCTTCGCAACTGAAGGGAGGCCCAGAAGCTATCTGGGGGCCTTCTGGTTCGAGGGTGGTCCTATGCTGTCTGTCCTGCGGGAAGAAGCTGTTCAACTGAAGGAATCGGGGGAGGACTCGTCTTGGAGAGGACACAGCTGGAAGCTGGTGTAGCGGGCATGCACTTTCCCTGTGTATTTAAAACTGGCAGAGACACCAGTAATGTGCAGTTCCCTGCAGCTCAGCGGGTGGCGCTGTCGCCTTGGGCTGGGGTTGAACCATTGCTGTGTGCCGTACCCCTTTTTGTCCTCCCTTGGCAGTGGTATGGTGGGGCGGGGAACCCGCCGTGCTTGCTGGGAGAGGGTATAAAGGGGCCGGCCATCTTTGTCACGGGTTCGAGTCCCAGGCACCTTCAGCCTGAGGGCGGTGGTTCGTGTCGGTCCTCTAGGCGGCCTAGGCCTAGAGGACGTTCGGAGGTCGTGTTCCATCCCAGGCACCTTTAGCCTGGGGTGAGGTACTCAGATGGAGGTCTGGAGCTTAGTGCCCACCACTGAGTTCCGCGAGGGAAGGAGATCCTAGGGAACCCCAGGAGTGGGTACCCAAATCCAGAGACGTAATGGACCGGGAGGGGGTACTTGCTTGAAGACCTGGTGCAGCATATTGCCAGTGACGGGTGAGCCTCCACCGGAGACTGCCTGGAAGGATATTTCCCCTCGATCGGAGACCGCAACCCACTTTCAGGAAGGAAAGTGGAGAGTTCATTGTGTCTGGGCCTACTCGCATCCACACCCCCTGTCTGTTCTGTTCTTTGAGGGAGTCCAACTGATTGTGTTCACTTTTGCATTAAGAAGAATAAAGGAGTGTTGGACTTTGATGGTGTGGGGCTCATTTACTGGCAGACATTGTTCAAGAAACCAGGAGGAGGCTGCAGATGCAGAACACCGACCCGAAGGTAAAAGAGAATTGTCTTCCACTACACACACATCTGCCGTGGGAACTTGGCGTGGTGACCCCACACTCTCTCCTTCGAGGTACCCCTAGACGAAAGCCAGAGCCAGAAAACTGTTACATAGAGGGAGAGAGTGGAGGCCGCTACACTGGTATCTCGAGAGGAGCCTGGTACCTCAGTTGGAGGATGCATCCTAACTTAACTGCCTCACAGTATTGCCGGGTCGGCTTAAAGGGACTTTTTCATACTGTGCAAATGAGTTCACTAAGTAAAATTCTGACGATTGGATCCTGTGGCAGAGGATCGTTTAGCAGCTACTTTACTACAAGGTCTGTGGCAGAGACTTTACTTTTGTTTGTTCGTGCATCATTCCGGTTGCTAGGCCTGTGGCAGAGGCCTATCTGGGTGAGCAAGATCCAGTGACAGCAAGTGCACCTGTCTTTGGGATACCAAGGTTTCATTGATCTACAGAAAGGTACCTGAACTTTCCCTCTCCCTCCATCCCTCTTTTGCCAACGTTGTGGTTGAATAAAAAACCCTAATGCCGATCAGTCGGGAAAACTGTCATGTTTTCTCTTGGACGAGAAAACTGGCCGTGTGTAGGCTCTCCAGCAGTTTTCCCGACTAGAAACCCGCCAAGAATCACGACGGGAAAATTTAGAACATGTTCTAAATTTTCTCTTCGCGAATCGCGGCGTTTTTTTGCTCGCAGTTTTCCCATAGGGAAACACTGCGGTGGAGCATACACACGGCCGGTTTTCTCAACCAAGAGAAAACCTGTCGGGAAAAACGGCCGTGTGTACACGGGGAAAAGGGACCAAGCCGGTCCTCGGTTTTCCCGTCGGGTTTCTCTGCGGTGGTTTCCCCACCGAGAAACCCGATCGTGTGTACGCGGCATTAGAAAAGACTCAGTGACTGGCAACTGTGTTCTTTTGCAATTTTATTCACCCTAGACTCTGAGCCAACACGGAGAACAGTGTGGTAACGGCAGACCAAAACTAACCAGCAGCTCCTCCGCGGGTAGTGCTACACATACAAGATTCATTACAATATACATTTGCTCCTTCTTGTTATTTAAAATACAGAACCTTGATTAATATCTATTAGCTTCTTTATGATTAAAAAAGAAACATCAACAATCACAGTCACACACCCACATTCATAGTTTCTTCCATACCCATTCACCCAATCATCTCCAAAAAAAAAAAAGGAAGCATTTATCTCCCCCTTATTCTCTCTCCCTCCCTTTTTCTCTCTTTCTTTATTAAATATTGTAAAGCTCCGCACTCCGAGGAATTGAATACATGTGTAGCGGGTGGTTACATTTAGGGGAGGCATCTGAGTGATAAATGGCTCAGATGCAGCAATTGTTAGGGTTCGTGGATCAATTTATGCCAGTGGAGGATACAAGGGTGTCCAGTTCCCTGCGGCCTGTAGGTGGCGCTGTCGCCATAGGCCGGGGTTGAACCACCATTGTAAGTCTGTACCCTTTTTGTCCTCTCGCAGCAGTAGTACAGCGGGGCGGGGAACCTGCTGTGCATGCTGGGAGGGGATAAAAGGGGCGGACATCTTCCGCTCGGGGTCCACACCCAGGCACCTTCAGCCTAGGGGTGCGTGTTGGTTGTCTCCGGGCGCCCTCGGCCCGGGGACAGTGCTACGATTCCACCCCAGACACCTTAGGTCTGGGGTCAGGTACTCTCTGGAGGCCTGGGGCCCTGTACCTTCGACTGGGTCCCGCATGGGATGGAGGATTCCTAGGGTTTCTACCGGTTTTGGACACCCGAATCTAGGGCGAGGGGGACCAAAGAAGTGACCTTCCCGGAGATCCAGCGCAGCATTGGCTGGTGACGGCGGAGGCCTCTGGTGACCGTCCAGATGGATGACTCCCCTGACAGGGGCCGCATCTCAAGAAGGTAGTTCATGTTCTCATGGTCGGTGGCAGCGACCCAACTGAAACCCAGGTCGGTGTCAGATGCCTAAATCCTATTTCACCCGGTCGGTGGCAGCGACCACCCTCACGGTCGGTGGCAGCGACCGTGTGCCAAGCCTGTTTGCGCATACTGAAACAGGAGAGTAATAAGTTTATGTTTGTGCCTGGACCTTCCTCTTCACCTTGCCTGTTCATTGTCTAACCAGTCTGCTCGCAAAGGACTATTTATTGCTCTACAAGAATAAATAAGTGTTGGACTTTCAATGGTGTGGAACTTGGCTTTCTGGGAGTTAAAGGATCATCATCAAGGGGAGCTTTGTCTCTGGACAGGGGCACAGACCCGAAGGTAATTGGGTATAGCTCACACCTCTACACACTGGAGGGTACGAGCTGGTGGTGCGTCACACTCTCCTCCCTGGTCCCCTAGACGAGAGCCATTGACATTGACAGAGAAGGAGAGAGTGAGAGGTGAGGCCGCTACACATAGAAAAGGTGGTAGGAAGATTGCACTCACTTATACCGGAATACAAAGGAATGAATCTGATGGAAAATATGCAATCATGTGAAGCGTACAGTACATGTGTAGCACACCCCCTTAGGAGCTGGTGGCTTTTTGTTTGGGCCTTGCACGTTACCTCGATATTCGTTGTCTAGGGGAAGAAAGTCTGTAAGAAATTCCAATGTCCACACAAGATGTAAAACCTTTTGCCGTTTTATTTTTGCTTAAAACTTGTGAAGAAAGTAGAAGGATGAGGGAGGAAGGGGAAGGTTCAGGTATGCGGTACAGATCACTGGGGAAAAGAACTTCTCAACTCCAAAGTCATTCACCACTCCCCTCGAGTGGGTATTGCTCACCCGGATAGACCCCTCTCACCTGACCTAGCAGCCGGAATGATGCACGGACAATGATCAGGAACAGTCTCTGCCACAGACTGGTTGCACGTGTAGCACACGGCCCTTTTTCTCCCGTCTTTGGCTCACTCACAGGGAAAAGGGCGCACCATGCTAGCATGCCCGTACCCTCTGGTATAAAGAGGTTAAGCTCACTTTTAACTTACGGGTCCTGCAGTGAACCGTTCCTTTCTTTCTGGTTCTCCCCTCTAAGTTTATAGAGGCAAGTCCTTTACTTTCCCAAGGAGGTGAATGTCCACACAGGATATACTCCAACACAAGTTTATTTTCTTTATGCACAAGTAACCACAAAGTGGAGAAGAGAGAAAGGTGTTAGAAAGGCAGATCAGATTCAGGCACACCTCTGGCTTCGTCGCCACTCGATCCCGAGTGGGTACAGCTCACCCGGATAGTCACCCAATGGCACTAGCAGCCGGCATGTAGCGCGAATAATGACTCTGTCCCCTTCAAGCACAAAGTCAGGAGATCCCTCCTTTTAAGCAGCAAACAACTACTCTAAGGCAGTCCGTGAAGATAGGAATCCTTCCCTCTGACAGGTCACCAGGCCTTTCCCGAGTTAGCAATCTTTATCACTACCCTCTTGTTATGGGATCGATCCTCCCCCGGTTCCCCTTCAGTCAGAGCGGTCACCCCTCCAAGGTTCCCTGGGTTTCCTCAGCCTCTTCTGTGGACTCAGTCATAGGTACTGAGCCCATCCGGAACTCTGTAGTCCCGGGCTAAAGGTGCCCGAGACCCCACAGTCTGTGAGCATATCCCCCATCGAGGGGATACGCTCCCTCCTGGGTACCGGTCCCTGACAAACGTTTTTTTGAGCAATGGCGTCTGCCCCTTTTGTACCCTCTCCCGGCATGCACAGCGGGTAGACCATGCCCACTGCACGGTTGCCGAGAGAGGACACCCAATCGCCACTCCATCACCTGTGGTTCAACCCCGAGTACAAGCGACAGTGCCACCCATACCTCTAAGGGGAACTGCACGCCAGGTGAAAACAGCAGCAAGGCAGAGTCCAATGAAATAGAAGATCCGAGCTAACTACCGCTCGAATCACCCCTAAATTTGGTATAGCAACCCCCTAATTTGGGACCCCGCTACACACACAAAAATGGATAGTCCAGAATCCTCTGTCACAGGACTTAAAGCGGAGGTCCACCCTAAAAAAAACTTTACATGAACAGCTTTGTTTTAATTAAAAAAATTAAAATAACATTTTTTGACACTTCTATATATCTGTTGCTAGGCAGAATTTGTTTTCTGCCTACTTCCTAGTCCACGGTGATAGAACTTCCTGTCCTAACACGCATTGCCTCCTGGGAAATGATTACACTCATTTCCCAGGAGTATCTAGGCATTACTTTCCCTAAAATCGCGTTATTTCCTTACAGGAAATGACGCGATTTAAGGCGGATCTCCACGCCATTTTTGTAAAGGGATGAATGCCCTGTGTTATGGCACCTGTGATGCTGCCCTCCTCTCCTCTGCAGACTCCAGCTGGTGCCAGCCGCGGCACCCAGATTTGAAACAGGTGCGGGGGGAGGGGGTGCGGGTGGTTGTCCACAGTCCTCTGCCGGCCTGAGGTGGGGGGGTTGTGCCATTGTACTGCTAGTGTGGGAGCCTGGGAGGACTCAGTCTCAGACAGTGGCGCCCTGTTCAAGTATCATAAGGAGGGGGGGTGCAAGGTGGACAATGACACAGCTATAGATAATATATCTATATATATTATGTAATATAGCTGGTCCAGCTGCCCCCGCCCCCCACCAGACCAGCTAACTCAGCTACTGTGCCTATTTCTAATATAATATATCTGTGTCCAGCAGCACCCCCTATCAGAGAGACAACACTCACTATATAATTTATATTAGCTGACTGTGCCACCCCCACCCTGAGCTGGACGAATGATGATGGGGGGTGCTGCTGGGGGTGATGCGATTTGATGTGCTGGGGGTGATGCAATGTGCTGCTCGGGGTGATGCGATTCGATGTGCTGCTGGGGGTGATGCGATTTGATGTGCTGGGGGTGATGCAATGTGCTGCTGGAAGTGATGCGATTCAATGTGCTGGGGGTGATGCAATGTGTTGTGGGCCATGCGATTCGATGTGCTGGGGGCAATGCAATGTGCTGTGAGTGATGCCATTCGATGGGCTCGGGGTGATGTAATGTGCTGTGGACGATGCGATTTGATGTGCTGGGGGTGATGCAATGTGCTGTGAGTGATGCGATTCGATGTGCTGGGGGTGATGCAATGTGCTGTGGGCCATGCGATTCGATGTGCTGGGGGTGATGCAATGTGCTGTGAGTGATGCGATTCGATGTGCTGTGGGCCATGTGATTTGATGTGCTGGGAGTGATGCAATGTGCTGTGGGCCATGCGATTCGATGTGCTGTGGGTAATGCAATTTGATGTGCTGGGGGTGATGCAATGTGCTGCTGGGGGAGATGCGATTCGATGTGCTGGGGGTGATGCAATGTGCTGCTGGGGGTGATGCGATTTGATATGCTGGTGGTGATGCAATGTGCTGCTGGGGGTGATGCAATTCAATGTGCTGGGGGTGATGCAATGTGCTGCTGTGGGTGATGCGATTCGATGTGCTGTGGGTGATGCAATGTGCTGTGGGCCATGCGATTCGATGTGCTGGGGGTGATGCAATGTGCTGTGGGCCATGCGATTCGATGTGTTGGGGGTGATGGAATGTGCTGGGGTAATGCAAATCAATGTGCTGGGGGTGATGCAATGTGCTGTGGGCCATGCGATTCGATGTGCTGGGGGTGATGCAATGTGCTGGGGCGATGCGATTCGATGTGCTGGGGGTGATGCAATATGCTGTGGGCGATTCGATTTGATGTGCTGGGGGTGATGCAATGTGCTGTGGGCCATGTGATTCGATGTGCTGGGGGATGATGCAATGTGCTGTGGGCCATGCGCTTTAATGTGCTGGGGTGATGCAATGTGCTGTGGGCCATGCAATTCGATGTGCTGGGGTTGATGCAATGTGCTGTGGGCCATGCGATTCGATGTGCTGGGGGTGATGCAATGTGCTGTGAGTGATGCAATGTGCTGCTGGGGGTGATGCAATTCGATGTGCTGGGGGTGATGCAATGTGCTGTGGGCCATGCGATTCGATGTGCTGGGGGTGATGCATTGTGCTGTGGGCCATGCGATTCAATGTGCTGGGGGTGATGCAATGTGCTGTGGGCCATGCGATTCGATGTGCTGGGGGTGATGCAATGTGCTGGGGGCAATGCGATTAGAAGTGCTGGGGGTGATGCAATTTGCTGTGGGCCATGCGATTCGATGTGCTGGGGGTGATGCAATGTGCTGGGGCAATGTGATTCGATGTGCTGGGGGTGATGCAATGTGCTGTGGGCCATGCGATTCGATGTGCTGGGGGTGATGCAATATGCTGTGGGCCATGCGATTCGATGTGCTGGGGGTGATGCAATGTGCTGTGGGCCATGCGATTCGATGTGCTGGGGGTGATGCAATGTGCTTGGGGCAATGCGATTCGATGTGCTGGGGGTGATGCAATGTGCTGTGGGCCATGCGATTCGATGTGCTGGGGGTGATGCAATGTGCTGTGGGTGATGCGTTTCGATGTGCTGGGGGTGATGCAATGTGCTGCTGGGGGTGATGCGATTCGATGTGCTGGGGGTTATGCAATGTGTTACTGGGGGTGATGCGATTCGATGTGCTGGGGGTGATGCAATGTGCTGTGGGCCATGCGATTCGATGTGCTGGGGGTGATGCAATGTGCTGTGGGTGATGCGATTCGATGTGCTGGGGGTGATGCAATGTGCTGTGGGCCATGTGATTCAATGTGCTGGGGGTGATGCAATGTGCTGTGGGCCATGCAAATCGATGTGCTGGGGGTGATGCAATGTGCTGTGCGCCATGCGATTTGATGTGGGGGGGTGATGCAATGTGCTGTGGGCCATGCGATTCGATGTGCTGGGGGTGATGCAATGTGCTGTGGGCACATTAAATTGCATCACTCACAGCACATTGCATCACCCCCAGCACATCGAATCGCATGGCCCACAGCACATTGCATCACCCCCAGCACATCGATTCTCATCACCCACAGCACATTGCATCACCCCAGCACATCGAATCGCATGGCCCAGAGCACATTGCATCACCCCCAGCACATCGACTTGCATGGCCCACAGCACATTGCATCACCCCCAGCACATTGCATCACCCCCAGCACATCGAATCGCATCGTCCACAGCACATTGCATCACCCCCAGCACATCGAATCGCATGGCCCACAGCACATTGCATCACCCCCAGCACATCGAATCGCATCACCCCCAGCAGCAAATTGCATCACCCCCAGCACATCGAATCGCATGGCCCACAGCACATTGCATCACCCCCAGCACATCGAATTGCATGGCCCACAGCACATTGCATCACCCCCAGCACATCGAATCGCATGGCCCAGAGCACATTGCATCACCCCCAGCACATTGAATCACATGGCCCACAGCACATTGCATCGCCCCCAGCACATCGAAATCACATCACCCACAGCACATTGCATCACCCCCAGCACATCGAATCGCATGGCCCACAGCACATTGCATCACCCCCAGCACATCAAATTGCATCACTCACAGCACATTGCATCACCCCCAGCACATCGAATCGCATGGCCCACAGCACATTGCATCACCCCCAGCACATCGAATCGCATGGCCCACAGCACATTGCATCACCCCCAGCAAATCGAATCGCATGGCCCACAGCACATTGCTTCACCCCCAGCACATCGAATCGCATCACCCCCAGCAACACATTGCATCATCCCCAGCACATCGAATCACATCAACCCCGGCAGCACATTGCATCACCCCCAGCACATCAAATCACATGGCCCATAGCACATTGCATCACCCCAGCACATCAAATTGCATCACTCACATCACATTGGATCACCCCCAGCACATCGAATCGCATGTCCCACAGCACATTGCATCACCCCCAGCACATTGAATCGCATGGCCCAGAGCACATTGCATCACCCCCACCACATCAAATCACATCACCCACAGCACATTGCATCACCCCTAGCACATCGAATCACATTACCCCCAGCACATTCCATCACCCCCAGCACATCGAATCGCATGGCCCACAGCACATTGCATCACCCCCAGCACATCGAATCGCATGGCCCACAGCAATTGTGGGTGATGCGATTCGATGTGATGGGGGTGATGCAATGTGCTGTGGGCCATGCGATTCGATGTGCTGGGGTGATGCAATGTGCTGTGGGCTATGCGATTCGATGTACTGGGGGTGATGCAATTTGCTGTGAACCATGCGATACAATGTGCTGGGGGTGATGCAATGTGCTGTGGGCCATGCGATTCGATGTGCTAGGGATGATGCAATGTGCTGTGGGCCATGCGATTCGATGTGCTGTGGGTGGTGCAATGTGCTGTGGGCCATGCGATTCGATGTGCTGGGGGTGATGCAATGTGCTGTGGGCCATGCGATTCGATGTGCTGAGGTGATGCAATGTGCTGTGGGCCATGCGATTTGATGTGCTGTGGGTGATGCGATTTGATGTGCTACTGGGGGTGATGCAATGTGCTACTGGGGGTCATGCGATTTGATGTGCTGGGGGGTGATGCAATGTGCTGCTGGGTGTGATGCGATTCGATGTGCTGGGGGTGATGCGATTTGATGTGTTGGGGGTGATGCAATGTGCTGTGGGCCATGCGATTCGATGTGCTGGGGGTGATGCAATGTGCTGTGGGCCATGCGATTCGATGTGCTGGGGGTGATGCAATGTGCTGGGGGCAATGTGATTCGATGTGCTGGGGGTGATGCAATGTGCTGTGGGTGATGCCATTCAATGTGCTGTGGGCCATGCGATTCAATGTGCTGGGGGTGGTGCAATGTGCTGTGAGTGATGCAATTTGATGTGCTGGGGGTGATGCAATGTGCTGTGGGCCATGCGATTTGATGTGCTGGGGGTGATGCAATGTGCTGTGGGCCATGAGATTCGATGTGCTGGGGGTGATGCAATGTGCTGGGGGCAATGTGATTCGATGTGCTGGGGGTAATGCAATGTGCTGTGGGTGATGCGAATCAATGTGCTGTGGGCCATGAGATTCAATGTGCTGCGGGTGGTGCAATGTGCTTTAGGCCATGGGATTCGATGTGCTGACGGTGATGCAATGTGCAGTGGGTCAAGCGATTCGATGTGCTGGGGGTGATAAAATGTGCTGTGAGTGATGCGATTTGATGTGCTGGGGTTGATGCAATGTGCTGTGGGCCATGCGATTCGATGTGCTGGGGGTGATGTAATGTGCTGTGGGTGATGCGATTCGATGTGCTGGGATGATTCAATGTGCTGATAGGGGTGATGTGATTCGATGTGCTGGAAGTGATGCAATGTGCTGCTGGGGGTGATGCGATTCGATATGCTGGGGGTGATGCAATGTGCTGTGGGCCATGCGATTCGATGTGCTGGGGGTGATGCAATGTGCTGTGGGCCATGCGATTCGATGTGCTGGGGGTGATGCAATGTGCTGTGGGCCATGTGAGTCGATGTGCTGGGGGTGATGCAATGTGCTGGGGGCAATGTGATTCGATGTGCTGGGGGTGATGCAATGTGCTGTGGGTGATGCCATTCAATGTGCTGTGGGCCATGCGATTCAATGTGCTGGGGGTGGTGCAATGTGCTGTGAGTGATGCGATTTGATGTGCTGGGGGTGATGCAATGTGCTGTGGGCCATGCGATTTGAAGTGCTGGGGGTGATGCAATGTGCTGTGGGCCATGAGATTCGATGTGCTGGGGGTGATGCAATGTGCTGGGGGCAATGTGATTCGATGTGCTGGGGGTAATGCAATGTGCTGTGGGTGATGCGAATCAATGTGCTGTGGGCCATGAGATTCAATGTGCTGCGGGTGGTGCAATGTGCTTTAGGCCATGGGATTCGATGTGCTGACGGTGATGCAATGTGCAGTGGGTCAAGCGATTCGATGTGCTGGGGGTGATAAAATGTGCTGTGAGTGATGCGATTTGATGTGCTGGGGTTGATGCAATGTGCTGTGGGCCATGCGATTCGATGTGCTGGGGGTGATGTAATGTGCTGTGGGTGATGCGATTCGATGTGCTGGGATGATTCAATGTGCTGATAGGGGTGATGTGATTCGATGTGCTGGAAGTGATGCAATGTGCTGCTGGGGGTGATGCGATTCAATGTGCTGGGGGTGATGCAATGTGCTGTGGGTCATGCGATTCGATGTTCTGGGGGTGATGCAATGTGCTGTGGATGATGCGATTCGATGTGCTGGGGGTGATGCGATGTGCTGTGGGCCATGTGAGTCGATGTGCTGGGGGTGATGCAATGTGCTGTGAGCCATGCGATTCGATGTGCTGGGGGTGATGCAATGTACTGTGGGCCATGCGATTTGATGTGCTGGGTGTGATGCAATGTGCTGTGGGCCATGTGATTCGATGTTCTGTGGGTGATGCAATGTGCTGTGGGCCATGTGATTCAATGTGCTGGGGGTGATGCAATGTGCAGAAAGTGATGCGATTCGATGTGCTGGGGTTGATGCAATGTGCTGTGGGCCATGCGATTTGATGTGCTGGGGTGATGCAATGTGCTGTGGGCCATGCGATTCGATGTGCTGGGGGTGATGCAATGTGCTGTGGGCCATGCGATTCGATGTGCTGGGGGTGATGCAATGTGCTGTGAATGATGCAATTTGATGTGCTGGGGGTGATGCAATGTGCTGTGGGCCATGCGATTCGATGTGCGGGGGTGATGCAATGTAATGTGGGCCATGTGATTCGATGTGCTGGGGTTTATGCAATGTGCTGTGGGCCATGCGATTCGATGTGCTGGGGTGATGCAATGTGCTGTGGGCCATGCGATTCGATGTGCTGGGGGTGATGCAATGTGCTGTGGGCCATGCGATTTGATGTGCTGGGGGTGATGCAATGTGCTGTGGGCCATGAGATTCGATGTGCTGGGGGTGATGCAATGTGCTGGGGGCAATGTGATTCGATGTGCTGGGGGTAATGCAATGTGCTGTGGGTGATGCGAATCAATGTGCTGTGGGCCATGAGATTCAATGTGCTGCGGGTGGTGCAATGTGCTTTAGGCCATGGGATTCGATGTGCTGACGGTGATGCAATGTGCAGTGGGTCAAGCGATTCGATGTGCTGGGGGTGATAAAATGTGCTGTGAGTGATGCGATTTGATGTGCTGGGGTTGATGCAATGTGCTGTGGGCCATGCGATTTGATGTGCTGGGGGTGATGTAATGTGCTGTGGGTGATGCGATTCGATGTGCTGGGATGATTCAATGTGCTGATAGGGGTGATGTGATTCGATGTGCTGGAAGTGATGCAATGTGCTGCTGGGGGTGATGCGATTCGATATGCTGGGGGTGATGCAATGTGCTGTGGGCCATGCGATTCGATGTGCTGGGGGTGATGCAATGTGCTGCTGGGGGTGATGCGATTCAATGTGCTGGGGGTGATGCAATGTGCTGTGGGTCATGCGATTCGATGTTCTGGGGGTGATGCAATGTGCTGTGGATGATGCGATTCGATGTGCTGGGGGTGATGCGATGTGCTGTGGGCCATGTGAGTCGATGTGCTGGGGGTGATGCAATGTGCTGTGAGCCATGCGATTCGATGTGCTGGGGGTGATGCAATGTACTGTGGGCCATGCGATTTGATGTGCTGGGTGTGATGCAATGTGCTGTGGGCCATGTGATTCGATGTTCTGTGGGTGATGCAATGTGCTGTGGGCCATGTGATTCAATGTGCTGGGGGTGATGCAATGTGCAGAAAGTGATGCGATTTGATGTGCAGGGGGAGATGCAATGTGCTGTGGGCCATGCGATTCGTTGTGCTGAGGGTGATGCAATGTAATGTGGGCAATGCGATTCGATGTGCTGGGGTTGATGCAATGTGCTGTGGGCCATGCGATTTGATGTGCTGGGGTGATGCAATGTGCTGTGGGCCATGCGATTCGATGTGCTGGGGGTGATGCAATGTGCTGTGGGCCATGCGATTCGATGTGCTGGGGGTGATGCAATGTGCTGTGAATGATGCAATTTGATGTGCTGGGGGTGATGCAATGTGCTGTGGGCCATGCGATTCGATGTGCGGGGGTGATGCAATGTAATGTGGGCCATGCGATTCGATGTGCTGGGGTTTATGCAATGTGCTGTGGGCCTTGCGATTCGATGTGCTGGGGTGATGCAATGTGCTGTGGGCCATGCGATTCGATGTGCTGGGGGTGATGCAATGTGCTGTGGGCCATGCGATTTGATGTGCTGGGGGTGATGCAATGTGCTCTGGGCCATGCGATTCAATGTGCTGGGGGTGATGCAATGTGCTGTGGGCCATTCGATTCGATGTGCTGGGGGTGATGCAATGTGCTGTTGGCCATGCGATTCGATGTGCTGGGGGTGATGCAATGTGCTGTGAATGATGCAATTTGATGTGCTGGGGGTGATGCAATGTGCTGTGGGCCATGTGATTCGATGTGCGGGGGTGATGCAATGTAATGTGGGCCATGCGATTCGATGTGCTGGGGTTTATGCAATGTGCTGTGGGCCATGCGATTCGATGTGCTGGGGTGATGCAATGTGCTGTGGGCCATGCGATTCGATGTGCTGGGGGTGATGCAATGTGCTGTGGGCATGCGATTTGATGTGCTGGGGGTGATGCAATGTGCTCTGGGCCATGCGATTCAATGTGCTGGGGGTGATGCAATGTGCTGTGGGGCATTCGATTCGATGTGCTGGGGGTGATGCAATGTGCTGTGAGTGATGCGATTTGATGTGCTGGGGGTGATGCAATGTGCTGTGAGTGATGCGATTCAACGTGATGGGGATGATGCAATGTGTTGCTGGGGGTGATGCGATTCGATGTGCTGGGGGTGATGCAATGTGCTGTGGGCCATGCGATTCGATGTGCTGGGGGTAATGCAATGTGCTGTGGGCCATGCGATTCGATGTGCTGGGAGTGAGGCAATGTGCTGTGAGTGATGCCATTTGATGTGCTGGGGGTGATGCAATGTGCTGTGGGCCAATGCGATTTGATGTGCTGGGGGTGATGCAATGTGCTGCTCGGGGTGATGCGATTCGATGTGCTGCTGGGGGTGATGCGATTTGATGTGCTGGGGGTGATGCAATGTGCTGTGGGCCATGCGATTCGATGTGCTGGGGTGATGCAATGTGCTGTGGGCCATGCGATTCGATGTGCTGGGGGTGATGCAATGTGCTGTGGGCCATGTGATTTGATGTGCTGGGGGTGATGCAATGTGCTCTGGGCCATGCGATTCAATGTGCTGGGGGTGATGCAATATGCTGTGGGCCATTCGATTCGATGTGCTGGGGGTGATGCAATGTGCTGTTGGCCATGCGATTCGATGTGCTGGGGGTGATGCAATGTGCTGTGAATGATGCAATTTGATGTGCTGGGGGTGATGCAATGTGCTGTGGGCCATGTGATTCGATGTGCGGGGGTGATGCAATGTAATGTGGGCCATGCGATTCGATGTGCTGGGGGCAATGCAATGTGCTGTGAGTGATGCCATTCGATGTGCTCGGGGTGATGTAATGTGCTGTGGGCGATGCGATTTGATGTGCTGGGGGTGATGCAATGTGCTGTGAGTGATGCGATTCGATGTGCTGGGGGTGATGCAATGTGCTGTGGGCCATGCGATTCGATGTGCTGGGGGTGATGCAATGTGCTGTGAGTGATGCGATTCGATGTGCTGTGGGCCATGTGATTCGATGTGCTGGGAGTGATGCAATGTGCTGTGGGCCATGCGATTCGATGTGCTGTGGGTAATGCAATTTGATGTGCTGGGGGTGATGCAATGTGCTGCTGGGGGAGATGCGATTCGATGTGCTGGGGGTGATGCAATGTGCTGCTGGGGGTGATGCGATTTGATATGCTGGTGGTGATGCAATGTGCTGCTGGGGGTGATGCAATTCAATGTGCTGGGGGTGATGCAATGTGCTGCTGTGGGTGATGCGATTCGATGTGCTGTGGGTGATGCAATGTGCTGTGGGCCATGCGATTCGATGTGCTGGGGGTGATGCAATGTGCTGTGGGCCATGCGATTCGATGTGTTGGGGGTGATGGAATGTGCTGGGGGTAATGCAAATCAATGTGCTGGGGGTGATGCAATGTGCTGTGGGCCATGCGATTCGATGTGCTGGGGTTGATGCAATGTGCTGGGGCGATGCGATTCGATGTGCTGGGGGTGATGCAATATGCTGCGGGCGATTTGATTTGATGTGCTGGGGGTGATGCAATGTGCTGTGGGCCATGTGATTCGATGTGCTGGGGGTGATGCAATGTGCTGTGGGCCATGCGCTTTAATGTGCTGGGGTGATGCAATGTGCTGTGGGCCATGCAATTCGATGTGCTGGGGTTGATGCAATGTGCTGTGGGCCATGCGATTCGATGTGCTGGGGGTGATGCAATGTGCTGTGAGTGATGCAATGTGCTGCTGGGGGTGATGCAATTCGATGTGCTGGGGGTGATGCAATGTGCTG
Organism: Rana muscosa; assembly: GCA_029206835.1. Lineage (NCBI taxonomy): Eukaryota > Metazoa > Chordata > Amphibia > Anura > Ranidae > Rana > Rana muscosa. The sequence goes on from CM055123.1 coordinate 429,359,993, forward strand.
TGGGCCATGCGATTCGATGTGCTGGGGGTGATGCATTGTGCTGTGGGCCATGCGATTCGATGTGCTGGGGGTGATGCAATGTGCTGTGGGCCATGCGATACAATGTGATGGGGGTGATGCAATGTGCTGTGGGCCATGCGATTCGATGTGCTGGGGGTGATGCAATGTGCTGGGGGCAATGCGATTAGAAGTGCTGGGGGTGATGCAATTTGCTGTGGGCCATGCGATTCGATGTGCTGCGGGTGATGCAATGTGCTGGGGCAATGTGATTCGATGTGCTGGGGGTGATGCAATGTGCTGTGGGCCATGTGATTCGATGTGCTGGGGGTGATGCAATATGCTGTGGGCCATGCGATTCGATGTGCTGAGGGTGATGCAATGTGCTGTGGGCCATGCGATTCGATGTGCTGGGGGTGATGCAATGTGCTTGGGGCAATGCGATTCGATGTGCTGGGGGTGATGCAATGTGCTGTGGGCCATGCGATTCGATGTGCTGGGGGTGATGCAATGTGCTGTGGGTGATGCGTTTCGATGTGCTGGGGGTGATGCAATGTGCTGCTGGGGGTGACGCGATTCGATGTGCTGGGGGTTATGCAATGTGTTACTGGGGGTGATGCGATTCGATGTGCTGGGGGTGATGCAATGTGCTGTGGGCCATGCGATTTGATGTGCTGGGGGTGATGCAATGTGCTGTGGGTGATGCGATTCGATGTGCTGGGGGTGATGCAATGTGCTGTGGGCCATGTGATTCAATGTGCTGGGGGTGATGCAATGTGCTGTGGGCCATGCGATTCGATGTGCTGGGGGTGATGCAATGTGCTGGGGGCAATGCGATTTGATGTGCTGGGGTGATGCATTTTGCTGTGGGTGATGCGATTCGATGTGCTGGGGGTGATGCAATGTGCTGTGGGCCACGCGATTTGATGTGCTGGGGTAATGCAATGTGCTTTGGGTGATGCAATTCGATGTGCTGGGGATGATGCAATGTGCTGTGAGTGATGCGATTTGATGTGCTGGGGGTGATGCAATGTGCTGTGGGCCACGCGATTTGATGTGCTGGGGTGATGCAATGTGCTGTGGGCCATGCGATTCGATGTGCTGGGGGTGATGCAATGTGCTGGGGGAAATGCGATTCGATGTGCTGGGGGTGATGCAATGTGCTGGGGCAATGCGATTTGATGTGCTGGGGGTGATGCAATGTGCTGTGGACAATGTGATTCAATGTGCTGGGGGTGATGCAATGTGCTGTGGGCCATGCGAGTCGATGTGCTGGGGGTGATGCAATGTGCTGTGGACCATGCGATTCGATGTGCTGGGGGTGATGCAATGTGCTGGGGGCAATGCGATTTGATGTGCTGGGGGTGATGCATTGTGCTGTGGGTGATGCGATTTGATGTGCTGGGGGTGATGCAATGTGCTGTGAATGATGCGATTTGATGTGCTGGGGGCGATGCAATGTGCTCTGGGTCTTGCGATTCGATGTGCTGGGGGTGATGCAATGTGCTATGGGCCATGCGATTCGATGTGTTGGGGGTGATGCAATGTGCTGTGGGCCATGCAATTTGATTTGCTTGGGGGTGATGCAATGTGCTGTGGGCCATGCGATTCAATGTGCTGGGGGTGAGGCAATGTGCTGTGGGTGATGTGATTCGATGTGCTGGGGGTGATGCAATGTGCTGTGGGCCATGCGATTCGATGTGCTGGGGGTGATGAAATGTGCTGTGGGCCATGCGATTCGATGTGCTGGGGGTGATGCAATTTGCTGTGAACCATGCGATTCAATGTGCTGGGGGTGATGCAATGTGCTGTGGGCCATACATTTCGATGTGCTGGGGGTGATGCAATGTGCTGTGGGCCATGCGGTTCGATGTGCTGGGGGTGATGTAATGTGCTGGGGGCAATGTGATTCGATGTGCTGGGGGTGATGCAATGTGCTGTGGGTGATGCGATTCGATGTGCTGGGGGTGATGCAATGTGCTGCTGGGGATGATGCAATGTGCTGCTGGGGGTGAAGAGATTCGATGTGCTGGGGGTGATGTAATGTGCTGGGGGTGATGCGATTCGATGTGCTGGGAGTGATGCAATGTGCTGTGGGCCATGCGATTCGATGTGCTGGGGGTGATGCAATTTGCTGTGAACCATGCGATTCGATGTGCTGGGGGTGATGCAATGTGGTGTGGGCCATGCGATTCGATGTGCTGGGGGTGATGCAATGTGCTGTGGGCCATGCGATTCGATGTGCTGGGGGTGATGCAATGTGCTGCTGGGGGTGATGCGATTCGATGTGCTGGGTGTGATGCAATGTGCTGCTGGGGGTGATGCAATTCGATGTGCTGGGGGTGATGCAATGTGCTGTGGGCCATGCTATTCGATGTGCTGGGGGTGATGCAATGTGCTGTGGGCCATGCGATTCGATGTGCTGGGGTGATGCAATGTGCTGTGGGCCATGCGATTCGATGTGCTGGGGGTGATGCAATGTGCTGTGGGCCATGCGATTCGATGTGCTGAGGGTGATGCAATTTGATGTGAACCATGCGATTCGATGTGCTGGGGGTGATGCAATGTGCTGTGGGCCATGCGATTTGATGTGCTGGGGGTGATGCAATGTGCTGTGGGCCATGCAATTTGATGTGCTGGGGGTGATGCAATGTGCTGGGGGCAATGCGATTCGATGTGCTGGGGGTGATGCAATGTGCTGTGGGTGATGCGATTCGATGTGCTGGGGGTGATGAAATGTACTGCTGGGGGTGATGCAATGTGCTGCTGGGGGTGATGCGATTCGATGTGCTGGGGGTGATGCAATGTGCTGTGGGCCATGTTATTCGATGTGCTGGGGGTGATGCAATGTGTTGTGGGCAATGCGATTCAATGTGCTGGGGGTGAAGCAATGTGCTGTGGGTGATGCGATTCAATGTGCTGGGGGTGATGCAATGTGCTGTGGGTGATGCGATTCGATGTGCTGGGGGTGATGCAATGTGCTGCTGGGGGTGATGCAATTTGATGTGCTGGGAGTGATGCAATGTGCTGTAATTGATGCGATTCAATGTGCTGGGGGTGATGCAATGTGCTGCTGGGGGTGATGCGATTCAATGTGCTAGGGGTGATGCAATGTGCTGCTGGGGGTGATGCGATTCGATGTGCTGGGGATGATGCAATGTGCTGTGGGCCATGCTATTCAATGTGCTGGGGGTGATGCAATGTGCTGTGGGTGATGCGATTCGATGTGCTGGGGGTGATGAAATGTGCTGTGGGCCATGCAAATCGATGTGTTGGGGGTGATGCAATGTGCTGTGCGCCATGCGATTTGATGTGCTGGGGGGTGATGCAATGTGCTGTGGGCCATGCGATTCGATGTGCTGGGGGTGATGCAATGTGCTGTGGGCACATTAAATTGCATCACTCACAGCACATTGCATCACCCCCAGCACATCGAATCGCATGGCCCACAGCACATTGCATCACCCCCAGCACATCGATTCTCATCACCCACAGCACATTGCATCACCCCAGCACATCGAATCGCATGGCCCAGAGCACATTGCATCACCCCCAGCACATCGACTTGCATGGCCCACAGCACATTGCATCACCCCCAGCACATTGCATCACCCCCAGCACATCGAATCGCATCGTCCACAGCACATTGCATCACCCCCAGCACATCGAATCGCATGGCCCACAGCACATTGCATCACCCCCAGCACATCGAATCGCATCACCCCCAGCAGCAAATTGCATCACCCCCAGCACATCGAATCGCATGGCCCACAGCACATTGCATCACCCCCAGCACATCGAATTGCATGGCCCACAGCACATTGCATCACCCCCAGCACATCGAATCGCATGGCCCAGAGCACATTGCATCACCCCCAGCACATTGAATCACATGGCCCACAGCACATTACATCGCCCCCAGCACATCAAAATCACATCACCCACAGCACATTGCATCACCCCCAGCACATCGAATCGCATGGCCCACAGCACATTGCATCACCCCCAGCACATCAAATTGCATCACTCACAGCACATTGCATCACCCCCAGCACATCGAATCGCATGGCCCACAGCACATTGCATCACCCCCAGCACATCGAATCGCATGGCCCACAGCACATTGCATCACCCCCAGCAAATCGAATCGCATGGCCCACAGCACATTGCATCACCCCCAGCACATCGAATCGCATCACCCCCAGCAACACATTGCATCATCCCCAGCACATCGAATCACATCAACCCCGGCAGCACATTGCATCACCCCCAGCACATCAAATCACATGGCCCATAGCACATTGCATCACCCCCAGCACATCAAATTGCATCACTCACAGCACATTGGATCACCCCCAGCACATCGAATCGCATGGCCCACAGCACATTGCATCACCCCCAGCACATTGAATCGCATGGCCCAGAGCACATTGCATCACCCCCACCACATCGAATCACATCACCCACAGCACATTGCATCACCCCTAGCACATCGAATCACATTACCCCCAGCACATTCCATCACCCCCAGCACATCGAATCGCATGGCCCACAGCACATTGCATCATCCCCAGCACATCGAATCGCATGGCCCACAGCAATTGTGGGTGATGCGATTCGATGTGAGGGGGGTGATGCAATGCGCTGTGGGCCATGCGATTCGATGTGCTGGGGGTGATGCAATGTGCTGTGGGCCATGCAATTCGATGTGCTAGGGGTGATGCAATGTGCTGTGAGCCATGTGATTCGATGCACTGGGGGTGATGCAATGTGCTGTGGGCCATGCGATTCGATGGGCTGGGGGTGATGCAATGTGCTGTGGGCCATGCGATTCGATGTGCTGGGGGTGATGCAATGTGCTGGGGGCCATGCGATTCGATGTGCTGAGGTGATGCAATGTGCTGTGGGCCATGCGATTTGAGGTGCTGTGGGTGATGCGATTTGATGTGCTACTGGGGGTGATGCAATGTGCTACTGGGGGTCATGCGATTTGATGTGCTGGGGGGTGATGCAATGTGCTGCTGGGTGTGATGCGATTCGATGTGCTGGGGGTGATGCGATTCGATGTGCTGGGATGATTCAATGTGCTGATAGGGGTGATGTGATTCGATGTGCTGGAAGTGATGCAATGTGCTGCTGGGGGTGATGCGATTCAATGTGCTGGGGGTGATGCAATGTGCTGTGGGTCATGCGATTCGATGTTCTGGGGGTGATGCAATGTGCTGTGGATGATGCGATTCGATGTGCTGGGGGTGATGCGATGTGCTGTGGGCCATGTGAGTCGATGTGCTGGGGGTGATGCAATGTGCTGTGAGCCATGCGATTCGATGTGCTGGGGGTGATGCAATGTACTGTGGGCCATGCGATTTGATGTGCTGGGTGTGATGCAATGTGCTGTGGGCCATGTGATTCGATGTTCTGTGGGTGATGCAATGTGCTGTGGGCCATGTGATTCAATGTGCTGGGGGTGATGCAATGTGCAGAAAGTGATGCGATTCGATGTGCTGGGGTTGATGCAATGTGCTGTGGGCCATGCGATTTGATGTGCTGGGGTGATGCAATGTGCTGTGGGCCATGCGATTCGATGTGCTGGGGGTGATGCAATGTGCTGTGGGCCATGCGATTCGATGTGCTGGGGGTGATGCAATGTGCTGTGAATGATGCAATTTGATGTGCTGGGGGTGATGCAATGTGCTGTGGGCCATGCGATTCGATGTGCGGGGGTGATGCAATGTAATGTGGGCCATGTGATTCGATGTGCTGGGGTTTATGCAATGTGCTGTGGGCCATGCGATTCGATGTGCTGGGGTGATGCAATGTGCTGTGGGCCATGCGATTCGATGTGCTGGGGGTGATGCAATGTGCTGTGGGCCATGCGATTTGATGTGCTGGGGGTGATGCAATGTGCTGTGGGCCATGAGATTCGATGTGCTGGGGGTGATGCAATGTGCTGGGGGCAATGTGATTCGATGTGCTGGGGGTAATGCAATGTGCTGTGGGTGATGCGAATCAATGTGCTGTGGGCCATGAGATTCAATGTGCTGCGGGTGGTGCAATGTGCTTTAGGCCATGGGATTCGATGTGCTGACGGTGATGCAATGTGCAGTGGGTCAAGCGATTCGATGTGCTGGGGGTGATAAAATGTGCTGTGAGTGATGCGATTTGATGTGCTGGGGTTGATGCAATGTGCTGTGGGCCATGCGATTTGATGTGCTGGGGGTGATGTAATGTGCTGTGGGTGATGCGATTCGATGTGCTGGGATGATTCAATGTGCTGATAGGGGTGATGTGATTCGATGTGCTGGAAGTGATGCAATGTGCTGCTGGGGGTGATGCGATTCGATATGCTGGGGGTGATGCAATGTGCTGTGGGCCATGCGATTCGATGTGCTGGGGGTGATGCAATGTGCTGCTGGGGGTGATGCGATTCAATGTGCTGGGGGTGATGCAATGTGCTGTGGGTCATGCGATTTGATGTTCTGGGGGTGATGCAATGTGCTGTGGATGATGCGATTCGATGTGCTGGGGGTGATGCGATGTGCTGTGGGCCATGTGAGTCGATGTGCTGGGGGTGATGCAATGTGCTGTGAGCCATGCGATTCGATGTGCTGGGGGTGATGCAATGTACTGTGGGCCATGCGATTTGATGTGCTGGGTGTGATGCAATGTGCTGTGGGCCATGTGATTCGATGTTCTGTGGGTGATGCAATGTGCTGTGGGCCATGTGATTCAATGTGCTGGGGGTGATGCAATGTGCAGAAAGTGATGCGATTTGATGTGCAGGGGGAGATGCAATGTGCTGTGGGCCATGCGATTCGTTGTGCTGAGGGTGATGCAATGTAATGTGGGCAATGCGATTCGATGTGCTGGGGTTGATGCAATGTGCTGTGGGCCATGCGATTTGATGTGCTGGGGTGATGCAATGTGCTGTGGGCCATGCGATTCGATGTGCTGGGGGTGATGCAATGTGCTGTGGGCCATGCGATTCGATGTGCTGGGGGTGATGCAATGTGCTGTGAATGATGCAATTTGATGTGCTGGGGGTGATGCAATGTGCTGTGGGCCATGCGATTCGATGTGCGGGGGTGATGCAATGTAATGTGGGCCATGCGATTCGATGTGCTGGGGTTTATGCAATGTGCTGTGGGCCTTGCGATTCGATGTGCTGGGGTGATGCAATGTGCTGTGGGCCATGCGATTCGATGTGCTGGGGGTGATGCAATGTGCTGTGGGCCATGCGATTTGATGTGCTGGGGGTGATGCAATGTGCTCTGGGCCATGCGATTCAATGTGCTGGGGGTGATGCAATGTGCTGTGGGCCATTCGATTCGATGTGCTGGGGGTGATGCAATGTGCTGTTGGCCATGCGATTCGATGTGCTGGGGGTGATGCAATGTGCTGTGAATGATGCAATTTGATGTGCTGGGGGTGATGCAATGTGCTGTGGGCCATGTGATTCGATGTGCGGGGGTGATGCAATGTAATGTGGGCCATGCGATTCGATGTGCTGGGGTTTATGCAATGTGCTGTGGGCCATGCGATTCGATGTGCTGGGGTGATGCAATGTGCTGTGGGCCATGCGATTCGATGTGCTGGGGGTGATGCAATGTGCTGTGGGCATGCGATTTGATGTGCTGGGGGTGATGCAATGTGCTCTGGGCCATGCGATTCAATGTGCTGGGGGTGATGCAATGTGCTGTGGGGCATTCGATTCGATGTGCTGGGGGTGATGCAATGTGCTGTGAGTGATGCGATTTGATGTGCTGGGGGTGATGCAATGTGCTGTGAGTGATGCGATTCAACGTGATGGGGATGATGCAATGTGTTGCTGGGGGTGATGCGATTCGATGTGCTGGGGGTGATGCAATGTGCTGTGGGCCATGCGATTCGATGTGCTGGGGGTAATGCAATGTGCTGTGGGCCATGCGATTCGATGTGCTGGGAGTGAGGCAATGTGCTGTGAGTGATGCCATTTGATGTGCTGGGGGTGATGCAATGTGCTGTGGGCCAATGCGATTTGATGTGCTGGGGGTGATGCAATGTGCTGCTCGGGGTGATGCGATTCGATGTGCTGCTGGGGGTGATGCGATTTGATGTGCTGGGGGTGATGCAATGTGCTGTGGGCCATGCGATTCGATGTGCTGGGGTGATGCAATGTGCTGTGGGCCATGCGATTCGATGTGCTGGGGGTGATGCAATGTGCTGTGGGCCATGTGATTTGATGTGCTGGGGGTGATGCAATGTGCTCTGGGCCATGCGATTCAATGTGCTGGGGGTGATGCAATATGCTGTGGGCCATTCGATTCGATGTGCTGGGGGTGATGCAATGTGCTGTTGGCCATGCGATTCGATGTGCTGGGGGTGATGCAATGTGCTGTGAATGATGCAATTTGATGTGCTGGGGGTGATGCAATGTGCTGTGGGCCATGTGATTCGATGTGCGGGGGTGATGCAATGTAATGTGGGCCATGCGATTCGATGTGCTGGGGGCAATGCAATGTGCTGTGAGTGATGCCATTCGATGTGCTCGGGGTGATGTAATGTGCTGTGGGCGATGCGATTTGATGTGCTGGGGGTGATGCAATGTGCTGTGAGTGATGCGATTCGATGTGCTGGGGGTGATGCAATGTGCTGTGGGCCATGCGATTCGATGTGCTGGGGGTGATGCAATGTGCTGTGAGTGATGCGATTCGATGTGCTGTGGGCCATGTGATTCGATGTGCTGGGAGTGATGCAATGTGCTGTGGGCCATGCGATTCGATGTGCTGTGGGTAATGCAATTTGATGTGCTGGGGGTGATGCAATGTGCTGCTGGGGGAGATGCGATTCGATGTGCTGGGGGTGATGCAATGTGCTGCTGGGGGTGATGCGATTTGATATGCTGGTGGTGATGCAATGTGCTGCTGGGGGTGATGCAATTCAATGTGCTGGGGGTGATGCAATGTGCTGCTGTGGGTGATGCGATTCGATGTGCTGTGGGTGATGCAATGTGCTGTGGGCCATGCGATTCGATGTGCTGGGGGTGATGCAATGTGCTGTGGGCCATGCGATTCGATGTGTTGGGGGTGATGGAATGTGCTGGGGGTAATGCAAATCAATGTGCTGGGGGTGATGCAATGTGCTGTGGGCCATGCGATTCGATGTGCTGGGGTTGATGCAATGTGCTGGGGCGATGCGATTCGATGTGCTGGGGGTGATGCAATATGCTGCGGGCGATTTGATTTGATGTGCTGGGGGTGATGCAATGTGCTGTGGGCCATGTGATTCGATGTGCTGGGGGTGATGCAATGTGCTGTGGGCCATGCGCTTTAATGTGCTGGGGTGATGCAATGTGCTGTGGGCCATGCAATTCGATGTGCTGGGGTTGATGCAATGTGCTGTGGGCCATGCGATTCGATGTGCTGGGGGTGATGCAATGTGCTGTGAGTGATGCAATGTGCTGCTGGGGGTGATGCAATTCGATGTGCTGGGGGTGATGCAATGTGCTGTGGGCCATGCGATTCGATGTGCTGGGGGTGATGCATTGTGCTGTGGGCCATGCGATTCGATGTGCTGGGGGTGATGCAATGTGCTGTGGGCCATGCGATACAATGTGATGGGGGTGATGCAATGTGCTGTGGGCCATGCGATTCGATGTGCTGGGGGTGATGCAATGTGCTGGGGGCAATGCGATTAGAAGTGCTGGGGGTGATGCAATTTGCTGTGGGCCATGCGATTCGATGTGCTGCGGGTGATGCAATGTGCTGGGGCAATGTGATTCGATGTGCTGGGGGTGATGCAATGTGCTGTGGGCCATGTGATTCGATGTGCTGGGGGTGATGCAATATGCTGTGGGCCATGCGATTCGATGTGCTGAGGGTGATGCAATGTGCTGTGGGCCATGCGATTCGATGTGCTGGGGGTGATGCAATGTGCTTGGGGCAATGCGATTCAATGTGCTGGGGGTGATGCAATGTGCTGTGGGCCATGCGATTCGATGTGCTGGGGGTGATGCAATGTGCTGTGGGTGATGCGTTTCGATGTGCTGGGGGTGATGCAATGTGCTGCTGGGGGTGACGCGATTCGATGTGCTGGGGGTTATGCAATGTGTTACTGGGGGTGATGCGATTCGATGTGCTGGGGGTGATGCAATGTGCTGTGGGCCATGCGATTTGATGTGCTGGGGGTGATGCAATGTGCTGTGGGTGATGCGATTCGATGTGCTGGGGGTGATGCAATGTGCTGTGGGCCATGTGATTCAATGTGCTGGGGGTGATGCAATGTGCTGTGGGCCATGCGATTCGATGTGCTGGGGGTGATGCAATGTGCTGGGGGCAATGCGATTTGATGTGCTGGGGTGATGCATTTTGCTGTGGGTGATGCGATTCGATGTGCTGGGGGTGATGCAATGTGCTGTGGGCCACGCGATTTGATGTGCTGGGGTAATGCAATGTGCTTTGGGTGATGCAATTCGATGTGCTGGGGATGATGCAATGTGCTGTGAGTGATGCGATTTGATGTGCTGGGGGTGATGCAATGTGCTGTGGGCCACGCGATTTGATGTGCTGGGGTGATGCAATGTGCTGTGGGCCATGCGATTCGATGTGCTGGGGGTGATGCAATGTGCTGGGGGAAATGCGATTCGATGTGCTGGGGGTGATGCAATGTGCTGGGGCAATGCGATTTGATGTGCTGGGGGTGATGCAATGTGCTGTGGACAATGTGATTCAATGTGCTGGGGGTGATGCAATGTGCTGTGGGCCATGCGAGTCGATGTGCTGGGGGTGATGCAATGTGCTGTGGACCATGCGATTCGATGTGCTGGGGGTGATGCAATGTGCTGGGGGCAATGCGATTTGATGTGCTGGGGGTGATGCATTGTGCTGTGGGTGATGCGATTTGATGTGCTGGGGGTGATGCAATGTGCTGTGAATGATGCGATTTGATGTGCTGGGGGCGATGCAATGTGCTCTGGGTCTTGCGATTCGATGTGCTGGGGGTGATGCAATGTGCTATGGGCCATGCGATTCGATGTGTTGGGGGTGATGCAATGTGCTGTGGGCCATGCAATTTGATTTGCTTGGGGGTGATGCAATGTGCTGTGGGCCATGCGATTCAATGTGCTGGGGGTGAGGCAATGTGCTGTGGGTGATGTGATTCGATGTGCTGGGGGTGATGCAATGTGCTGTGGGCCATGCGATTCGATGTGCTGGGGGTGATGAAATGTGCTGTGGGCCATGCGATTCGATGTGCTGGGGGTGATGCAATTTGCTGTGAACCATGCGATTCAATGTGCTGGGGGTGATGCAATGTGCTGTGGGCCATACATTTCGATGTGCTGGGGGTGATGCAATGTGCTGTGGGCCATGCGGTTCGATGTGCTGGGGGTGATGTAATGTGCTGGGGGCAATGTGATTCGATGTGCTGGGGGTGATGCAATGTGCTGTGGGTGATGCGATTCGATGTGCTGGGGGTGATGCAATGTGCTGCTGGGGATGATGCAATGTGCTGCTGGGGGTGAAGAGATTCGATGTGCTGGGGGTGATGTAATGTGCTGGGGGTGATGCGATTCGATGTGCTGGGAGTGATGCAATGTGCTGTGGGCCATGCGATTCGATGTGCTGGGGGTGATGCAATTTGCTGTGAACCATGCGATTCGATGTGCTGGGGGTGATGCAATGTGGTGTGGGCCATGCGATTCGATGTGCTGGGGGTGATGCAATGTGCTGTGGGCCATGCGATTCGATGTGCTGGGGGTGATGCAATGTGCTGCTGGGGGTGATGCGATTCGATGTGCTGGGTGTGATGCAATGTGCTGCTGGGGGTGATGCAATTCGATGTGCTGGGGGTGATGCAATGTGCTGTGGGCCATGCTATTCGATGTGCTGGGGGTGATGCAATGTGCTGTGGGCCATGCGATTCGATGTGCTGGGGTGATGCAATGTGCTGTGGGCCATGCGATTCGATGTGCTGGGGGTGATGCAATGTGCTGTGGGCCATGCGATTCGATGTGCTGAGGGTGATGCAATTTGATGTGAACCATGCGATTCGATGTGCTGGGGGTGATGCAATGTGCTGTGGGCCATGCGATTTGATGTGCTGGGGGTGATGCAATGTGCTGTGGGCCATGCAATTTGATGTGCTGGGGGTGATGCAATGTGCTGGGGGCAATGCGATTCGATGTGCTGGGGGTGATGCAATGTGCTGTGGGTGATGCGATTCGATGTGCTGGGGGTGATGAAATGTACTGCTGGGGGTGATGCAATGTGCTGCTGGGGGTGATGCGATTCGATGTGCTGGGGGTGATGCAATGTGCTGTGGGCCATGTTATTCGATGTGCTGGGGGTGATGCAATGTGTTGTGGGCAATGCGATTCAATGTGCTGGGGGTGAAGCAATGTGCTGTGGGTGATGCGATTCAATGTGCTGGGGGTGATGCAATGTGCTGTGGGTGATGCGATTCGATGTGCTGGGGGTGATGCAATGTGCTGCTGGGGGTGATGCAATTTGATGTGCTGGGAGTGATGCAATGTGCTGTAATTGATGCGATTCAATGTGCTGGGGGTGATGCAATGTGCTGCTGGGGGTGATGCGATTCAATGTGCTAGGGGTGATGCAATGTGCTGCTGGGGGTGATGCGATTCGATGTGCTGGGGATGATGCAATGTGCTGTGGGCCATGCTATTCAATGTGCTGGGGGTGATGCAATGTGCTGTGGGTGATGCGATTCGATGTGCTGGGGGTGATGAAATGTGCTGTGGGCCATGCAAATCGATGTGCTGGGGGTGATGCAATGTGCTGTGCGCCATGCGATTTGATGTGCTGGGGGGTGATGCAATGTGCTGTGGGCCATGCGATTCGATGTGCTGGGGGTGATGCAATGTGCTGTGGGCACATTAAATTGCATCACTCACAGCACATTGCATCACCCCCAGCACATCGAATCGCATGGCCCACAGCACATTGCATCACCCCCAGCACATCGATTCTCATCACCCACAGCACATTGCATCACCCCAGCACATCGAATCGCATGGCCCAGAGCACATTGCATCACCCCCAGCACATCGACTTGCATGGCCCACAGCACATTGCATCACCCCCAGCACATTGCATCACCCCCAGCACATCGAATCGCATCGTCCACAGCACATTGCATCACCCCCAGCACATCGAATCGCATGGCCCACAGCACATTGCATCACCCCCAGCACATCGAATCGCATCACCCCCAGCAGCAAATTGCATCACCCCCAGCACATCGAATCGCATGGCCCACAGCACATTGCATCACCCCCAGCACATCGAATTGCATGGCCCACAGCACATTGCATCACCCCCAGCACATCGAATCGCATGGCCCAGAGCACATTGCATCACCCCCAGCACATTGAATCACATGGCCCACAGCACATTACATCGCCCCCAGCACATCAAAATCACATCACCCACAGCACATTGCATCACCCCCAGCACATCGAATCGCATGGCCCACAGCACATTGCATCACCCCCAGCACATCAAATTGCATCACTCACAGCACATTGCATCACCCCCAGCACATCGAATCGCATGGCCCACAGCACATTGCATCACCCCCAGCACATCGAATCGCATGGCCCACAGCACATTGCATCACCCCCAGCAAATCGAATCGCATGGCCCACAGCACATTGCATCACCCCCAGCACATCGAATCGCATCACCCCCAGCAACACATTGCATCATCCCCAGCACATCGAATCACATCAACCCCGGCAGCACATTGCATCACCCCCAGCACATCAAATCACATGGCCCATAGCACATTGCATCACCCCCAGCACATCAAATTGCATCACTCACAGCACATTGGATCACCCCCAGCACATCGAATCGCATGGCCCACAGCACATTGCATCACCCCCAGCACATTGAATCGCATGGCCCAGAGCACATTGCATCACCCCCACCACATCGAATCACATCACCCACAGCACATTGCATCACCCCTAGCACATCGAATCACATTACCCCCAGCACATTCCATCACCCCCAGCACATCGAATCGCATGGCCCACAGCACATTGCATCATCCCCAGCACATCGAATCGCATGGCCCACAGCAATTGTGGGTGATGCGATTCGATGTGAGGGGGGTGATGCAATGCGCTGTGGGCCATGCGATTCGATGTGCTGGGGGTGATGCAATGTGCTGTGGGCCATGCAATTCGATGTGCTAGGGGTGATGCAATGTGCTGTGAGCCATGTGATTCGATGCACTGGGGGTGATGCAATGTGCTGTGGGCCATGCGATTCGATGGGCTGGGGGTGATGCAATGTGCTGTGGGCCATGCGATTCGATGTGCTGGGGGTGATGCAATGTGCTGGGGGCCATGCGATTCGATGTGCTGAGGTGATGCAATGTGCTGTGGGCCATGCGATTTGAGGTGCTGTGGGTGATGCGATTTGATGTGCTACTGGGGGTGATGCAATGTGCTACTGGGGGTCATGCGATTTGATGTGCTGGGGGGTGATGCAATGTGCTGCTGGGTGTGATGCGATTCGATGTGCTGGGGGTGATGCGATTCGATGTGCTGGGGGTGATGCAATGTGCTGTGGGCCATGCGATTCGATGTGCTGGGGGTGATGCAATGTGCTGGGGGCAATGTGATTCGATGTGCTGGGGGTGATGCAATGTGCTGTGGGTGATGCCATTCAATGTGCTGTGGGCCATGCGATTCAATGTGCTGGGGGTGGTGCAATGTGCTGTGAGTGATGCGATTTGATGTGCTGGGGGTGATGCAATGTGCTGTGGGCCATGCGATTTGATGTGCTGGGGGTGATGCAATGTGCTGTGGGCCATGAGATTCGATGTGCTGGGGGTGATGCAATGTGCTGGGGGCAATGTGATTCGATGTGCTGGGGGTAATGCAATGTGCTGTGGGTGATGCGAATCAATGTGCTGTGGGCCATGAGAATCAATGTGCTGCGGGTGGTGCAATGTGCTTTAGGCCATGGGATTCAATGTGCTGACGGTGATGCAATGTGCAGTGGGTCAAGCGATTCGATGTGCTGGGGGTGATAAAATGTGCTGTGAGTGATGCGATTTGATGTGCTGGGGTTGATGCAATGTGCTGTGGGCCATGCGATTCGATGTGCTGGGGGTGATGTAATGTGCTGTGGGTGATGCGATTCGATGTGCTGGGATGATTCAATGTGCTGATAGGGGTGATGTGATTCGATGTGCTGGAAGTGATGCAATGTGCTGCTGGGGGTGATGCGATTCGATATGCTGGGGGTGATGCAATGTGCTGTGGGCCATGCGATTCGATGTGCTGGGGGTGATGCAATGTGCTGCTGGGGGTGATGCGATTCAATGTGCTGGGGGTGATGCAATGTGCTGTGGGTCATGCGATTCGATGTTCTGGGGGTGATGCAATGTGCTGTGGATGATGCGATTCGATGTTCTGTGGGTG
The DNA here is from genome assembly GCA_029206835.1 of Rana muscosa. Taxonomy (NCBI): domain Eukaryota; kingdom Metazoa; phylum Chordata; class Amphibia; order Anura; family Ranidae; genus Rana; species Rana muscosa. Next base: position 429,375,426 of record CM055123.1, read on the forward strand.
ATGCAATGTGCTGTGGGCCATGTGATTCAATGTGCTGGGGGTGATGCAATGTGCAGAAAGTGATGCGATTTGATGTGCAGGGGGTGATGCGATGTGCTGTGGGCCATGTGAGTCGATGTGCTGGGGGATGATGCAATGTGCTGTGAGCCATGCGATTCGATGTGCTGGGGGTGATGCAATGTACTGTGGGCCATGCGATTTGATGTGCTGGGTGTGATGCAATGTGCTGTGGGCCATGTGATTCGATGTTGTGTGGGTGATGCAATGTGCTGTGGGCCATGTGATTCAATGTGCTGGGGGTGATGCAATGTGCAGAAAGTGATGCGATTTGATGTGCAGGGGGAGATGCAATGTGCTGTGGGCCATGCGATTCGTTGTGCTGAGGGTGATGCAATGTAATGTGGGCAATGCGATTCGATGTGCTGGGGTTGATGCAATGTGCTGTGGGCCATGCGATTTGATGTGCTGGGGTGATGCAATGTGCTGTGGGCCATGCGATTCGATGTGCTGGGGGTGATGCAATGTGCTGTGGGCCATGCGATTTGATGTGCTGGGGGTGATGCAATGTGCTGTGAATGATGCAATTTGATGTGCTGGGGGTGATGCAATGTGCTGTGGGCCATGCGATTCGATGTGCGGGGGTGATGCAATGTAATGTGGGCCATGCGATTCGATGTGCTGGGGTTTATGCAATGTGCTGTGGGCCATGCGATTCGATGTGCTGGGGTGATGCAATGTGCTGTGGGCCATGCGATTCGATGTGCTGGGGGTGATGCAATGTGCTGTGAATGATGCAATTTGATGTGCTGGGGGTGATGCAATGTGCTGTGGGCCATGCGATTCGATGTGCTGGGGGTGATGCAATGTGCTGTGGGCCATGCGATTCGATGTGCTGGGGGTGATGCAATGTGCTGTGGGTCATGTAATTCGAAGTGCTGGGGGTAATGCAATGTGCTGTGGGCCATGCGATTCGATGTGCTGGGAGTGAGGCAATGTGCTGTGAGTGATGCCATTTGATGTGCTGGGGGTGATGCAATGTGCTGTGGGCCAATGCGATTTGATGTGCTGGGGGTGATGCAATGTGCTGTGGGTGATGTGATTTGATGTGCTCGGGGTGATGCAATGTGCTGTGGGCCATGTGATTCAATGTGCTGGGGGTGATGCAATGTGCTGTGGGCCATGCGATTCGATGTGCTAGGGGTGATGCAATGTGTTTGGGGGGCGATGCGATTCGATGTGCTGGGGGTGATGCGAATCAATGTGCTGTGGGCCATGTGATTCGATGTGCTGGGGGTGATGCAATGTGCTGTGGGCCATGCGATTCGATGTGCTGACGGTGATGCAATGTGCAGTGGGCCAAGTGATTCGATGTGCTGGGGGTGAGGAAATGTGCTGTGGGTGATGCGATTCGATGTGCTGGGATGATGCAATGTGCTGCTGGGGGTGATGTGATTCGATGTGCTGGAAGTGATGCAATGTGCTGCTGGGGGTGATGCGATTCGATGTGCTGGGGGTGATGCAATGTGCTGTGGGCCATGCAATTCGATGTGCTGGGGGTGATGCAATGTGCTGCTGGGGGTGATGCAATGTGCTGTGGGTCATGCGATTCGATGTTCTTGGGCTATGCAATGTGCTGTGGATGATGCGATTCGATGTGCTGGGGGTGATGCGATGTGCTGTGGGCCATGTGAGTCGATGTGCTGGGGGTGATGCAATGTGCTGTGGGCCATGCGATTCGATGTGCTGGGGGTGATGCAATGTACTGTGGGCCATGCGATTTAATGTGCTGGGTGTGATGCAATGTGCTGTGGGCCATGTGATTCAATGTTCTGTGGGTGATGCAATGTGCTGTGGGCCATGTGATTCAATGTGCTGGGGGTGATGCAATGTGCTGTGAGTGATGCGATTTGATGTGCTGGGGGTGATGCAATGTGCTATGGGCCATGCGATTCAATGTCCTGGGGGTGATGCAATGTGCTATGGGTGATGCGATTCGATGTGCTGGGGGTGATGCAATGTGCTGCCGGGGGTGATGCGATTCGATGTGCTGGGGATGATGCAATGTGTTGCTGGGGGTGATGCGATTCGATGTGCTGGGGGTGATGCAATGTGCTGTGGGCCATGCGATTCAATGTGCTGGGGGTGATGCAATGTGCTGTGGGCCATGCGATCCGATGTGCTGGGAGTGATGCAATGTGCTGTGAGTGATGCCATTTGATGTGCTGGGGGTGATGCAATGTGCTGTGGGCCATGCGATTCGATGTGCTGGGGGTGATGCAATGTGCTGTGGGTGATGTGATTCGATGTGCTGGGGGTGATGCAATGTGCTGTGGGCCATGTGATTCAATGTGCTTGGGGTGATGCAATGTGCTGTGGGCCATGCAATTTGATGTGCTGGGGGTGATGCAATGTGCTGTGGGCCATGCGATTCGATGTGCTGGGGTTGATGCAATGTGCTGTGGGTGATGCAAATCAATGTGCTGTGGGCCATGCGATTCGATGTGCTGGGGGTGATGCAATGTGCTGTGTGCCATGGGATTCGATGTGCTGACAGTGATGCAATGTGCAGTGGGCCAAGCGATTCGATGTGCTGGGGATGATGAAATGTGCTGTGAGTGATGCGATTTGATGTGCTGGGGGTGATGCAATGTGCTGTGGGCCATGCGATTCGATGTGCTGGGGGTGATGTAATGTGCTGTGGGTGATGCGATTTGATGTGCTGGGGTGATGCAATGTGCTGCTGGGGGTGATGTGATTCGATGTACTGGAAGTGATGGAATGTGCTGCTGGGGGTGATGCAATTCGATGTGCTGGGGGTGATGCAATGTGCTGCTGGGGGTGATGCGATTTGATGTGCTGGGGGTGATGCAATGTGCTGTGGGTCATGCGATTCGATGTTCTTAGGGTGATGCAATGTGCTGTGGATGATGCGATTCGATGTGCTGGGGGTGATGCGATGTGCTGTGGGCCATGTGAGTCGATGTGCTGGGGATGATGCAATGTGCTGTGGGCCATGCGATTCCATGTGCTGGGGGTGATGCAATGTACTGTGGGCCATGCGATTTGATGTGCTGGGTGTGATGCAATGTGCTGTGGGCCATGTGATTCAAAGTTCTGTGGGTGATGCAATGTGCTGTGGGCCATGCGATTCAATGTGCTGGGGGTGATGCAATGTGCAGTGAGTGATGCGATTTGATGTGCTGTGGGCCATGCGATTCGATGTGCTGGGGGTGATGCAATGTGCTGTGGGCCATGCGATTCGATGTGCTGGGGGTGATGCAATCTGCTGTGGGCCATGCGATTCGATGTGCTGGGGGTGATGCAATGTGCTGTGAGAGATGCGATTTGATGTGCTGGGGGTGATGCAATGTGCTGTGGGCCATGCGATTCGATGTGCTGGGGGTGATGCAATCTGCTCTGGGCCATGCGATTCAATGTGCTGGGGGTGATGCAATGTGCTGTTGGCCATGCGATTCGATGTGCTGGGGGTGATGCAATGTGCTGCGAGTGATGCGATTTGATGTGCTGGGGGTGATGCAATGTGCTCTGGGCCATGCGATTCAATGTGCTGGGGGTGATGCAATGTGCTGTTGGCCATGCAATTCAATGTGCTTGGGGTGATGCAATGTGCTGCGAGTGATGCGATTTGATGTGCTGGGGGTGATGCAATGTGCTATAAGCCATGTGATTCGATGTGCTGGGGGTGATGCAATGTGCTATGGGTGATGCGATTCGATGTGCTGGGGGTGATGCGATTCGATGTGCTGGGGATGATGCAATGTGTTGCTGGGGGTGATGCGATTGGATGTGCTGGTGGTGATGCAATGTGCTGTGGGCCATGCGATTCGATGTGCTGGGGGTGATGAAATGTGCTGGGGGCAATGTGATTTGATGTGCTGGGGGTGATGCAATGTGCTGTGGGCGATGCGATTTGATGTGCTGGGAGTGATGCAATGTGCTGTGGGTGATGCGATTCGATGTGCTGGGGGTGATGCAATGTGCTGCTGGGGGTGATGCGATTCGATGTGCTGGGTGTGATGCAATGTGCTGCTGGGGGTGATGCGATTCAATGTGCTGGGGGTGATGCAATGTGCTGTGGGCCATGCGATTCGATGTGCTGGGGGTGATGCAATGTGCTGTGGGCCATGCAATTCGATGTGCTGGGGTTGATGCAATGTTCTGTGGGCCATTCGATTTGATGTGCTGTGGGTGATGCAATTTGCTGTGGGCCATGCGATTCGATGTGCTGGGGGTGATGCAATTTGCTGTGAACCATGTGATTCGATGTGCTGGGGGTGATGCAATGTGCTGTGGGCCATGCGATTTGATGTGCTGTGGGTGATGCAATTTGCTGTGGGCCATGCGATTCGATGTGCTGGGGTTGATGCAATGTGCTGGGGGTAATGCGATTCGATGTGCTGGGGGTGATGCAATGTGCTGTGGGTGATGCGATTCGATGTGCTGGGGGTGATGCAATGTGCTGTGGATGATGCGATTCGATGTTCTGTGGGTGATGCAATGTGCTGTGGGCCATGTGATTCAATGTGCTGGGGGTGATGCAATGTGCAGAAAGTGATGCGATTTGATGTGCAGGGGGTGATGTGATGTGCTGTGGGCCATGTGAGTCGATGTGCTGGGGGTGATGCAATGTGCTGTGAGCCATGCGATTCGATGTGCTGGGGGTGATGCAATGTACTGTGGGCCATGCGATTTGATGTGCTGGGTGTGATGCAATGTGCTGTGGGCCATGTGATTCGATGTTCTGTGGGTGATGCAATGTGCTGTGGGCCATGTGATTCAATGTGCTGGGGGTGATGCAATGTGCAGAAAGTGATGCGATTTGATGTGCAGGGGGAGATGCAATGTGCTGTGGGCCATGCGATTCGTTGTGCTGAGGGTGATGCAATGTAATGTGGGCAATGCGATTCGATGTGCTGGGGTTGATGCAATGTGCTGTGGGCCATGCGATTTGATGTGCTGGGGTGATGCAATGTGCTGTGGGCCATGCGATTCGATGTGCTGGGGGTGATGCAATGTGCTGTGGGCCATGCGATTTGATGTGCTGGGGGTGATGCAATGTGCTATAAGCCATGCGATTCGATGTGCTGGGGGTGATGCAATGTGCTATGGGTGATGCGATTCGATGTGCTGGGGGTGATGCGATTCGATGTGCTGGGGATGATGCAATGTGTTGCTGGGGGTGATGCGATTGGATGTGCTGGTGGTGATGCAATGTGCTGTGGGCCATGCGATTCGATGTGCTGGGGGTGATGAAATGTGCTGGGGGCAATGTGATTTGATGTGCTGGGGGTGATGCAATGTGCTGTGGGCGATGCGATTTGATGTGCTGGGAGTGATGCAATGTGCTGTGGGCCATGTGATTCAATGTGCTGGGGGTGATGCAATGTGCAGAAAGTGATGCGATTTGATGTGCAGGGGGAGATGCAATGTGCTGTGGGCCATGCGATTCGTTGTGCTGAGGGTGATGCAATGTAATGTGGGCAATGCGATTCGATGTGCTGGGGTTGATGCAATGTGCTGTGGGCCATGCGATTTGATGTGCTGGGGTGATGCAATGTGCTGTGGGCCATGCGATTCGATGTGCTGGGAGTGATGCAATGTGCTGTGGGCCATGCGATTTGATGTGCTGGGGGTGATGCAATGTGCTATAAGCCATGCGATTCGATGTGCTGGGGGTGATGCAATGTGCTATGGGTGATGCGATTCGATGTGCTGGGGGTGATGCGATTCGATGTGCTGGGGATGATGCAATGTGTTGCTGGGGGTGATGCGATTGGATGTGCTGGTGGTGATGCAATGTGCTGTGGGCCATGCGATTCGATGTGCTGGGGGTGATGAAATGTGCTGGGGGCAATGTGATTTGATGTGCTGGGGGTGATGCAATGTGCTGTGGGCGATGCGATTTGATGTGCTGGGAGTGATGCAATGTGCTGTGGGTGATGCGATTCGATGTGCTGGGGGTGATGCAATGTGCTGCTGGGGGTGATGCGATTCGATGTGCTGGGTGTGATGCAATGTGCTGCTGGGGGTGATGCGATTCAATGTGCTGGGGGTGATGCAATGTGCTGTGGGCCATGCGATTCGATGTGCTGGGGGTGATGCAATGTGCTGTGGGCCATGCAATTCGATGTGCTGGGGTTGATGCAATGTTCTGTGGGCCATTCGATTTGATGTGCTGTGGGTGATGCAATTTGCTGTGGGCCATGCGATTCGATGTGCTGGGGGTGATGCAATTTGCTGTGAACCATGTGATTCGATGTGCTGGGGGTGATGCAATGTGCTGTGGGCCATGCGATTTGATGTGCTGTGGGTGATGCAATTTGCTGTGGGCCATGCGATTCGATGTGCTGGGGTTGATGCAATGTGCTGGGGGTAATGCGATTCGATGTGCTGGGGGTGATGCAATGTGCTGTGGGTGATGCGATTTGATGTGCTGGGGGTGATGCAATGTGCTGTGGATGATGCGATTCGATGTTCTGTGGGTGATGCAATGTGCTGTGGGCCATGTGATTCAATGTGCTGGGGGTGATGCAATGTGCAGAAAGTGATGCGATTTGATGTGCAGGGGGTGATGCGATGTGCTGTGGGCCATGTGAGTCGATGTGCTGGGGGTGATGCAATGTGCTGTGAGCCATGCGATTCGATGTGCTGGGGGTGATGCAATGTACTGTGGGCCATGCGATTTGATGTGCTGGGTGTGATGCAATGTGCTGTGGGCCATGTGATTCGATGTTGTGTGGGTGATGCAATGTGCTGTGGGCCATGTGATTCAATGTGCTGGGGGTGATGCAATGTGCAGAAAGTGATGCGATTTGATGTGCAGGGGGAGATGCAATGTGCTGTGGGCCATGCGATTCGTTGTGCTGAGGGTGATGCAATGTAATGTGGGCAATGCGATTCGATGTGCTGGGGTTGATGCAATGTGCTGTGGGCCATGCGATTTGATGTGCTGGGGTGATGCAATGTGCTGTGGGCCATGCGATTCGATGTGCTGGGGGTGATGCAATGTGCTGTGGGCCATGCGATTCGATGTGCTGGGGGTGATGCAATGTGCTGTGAATGATGCAATTTGATGTGCTGGGGGTGATGCAATGTGCTGTGGGCCATGCGATTCGATGTGCGGGGGTGATGCAATGTAATGTGGGCCATGCGATTCGATGTGCTGGGGTTTATGCAATGTGCTGTGGGCCATGCGATTCGATGTGCTGGGGTGATGCAATGTGCTGTGGGCCATGCGATTCGATGTGCTGGGGGTGATGCAATGTGCTGTGGGCCATGCGATTTGATGTGCTGGGGGTGATGCAATGTGCTGTGGGCCATGAGATTCGATGTGCTGGGGGTGATGCAATGTGCTGGGGGCAATGTGATTCGATGTGCTGGGGGTAATGCAATGTGCTGTGGGTGATGCAAATCAATGTGCTGTGGGCCATGAGATTCAATGTGCTGCGGGTGGTGCAATGTGCTTTAGGCCATGGGATTCGATGTGCTGACGGTGATGCAATGTGCAGTGGGTCAAGCGATTCGATGTGCTGGGGGTGATAAAATGTGCTGTGAGTGATGCGATTTGATGTGCTGGGGTTGATGCAATGTGCTGTGGGCCATGCGATTCGATGTGCTGGGGGTGATGTAATGTGCTGTGGGTGATGCGATTCGATGTGCTGGGATGATTCAATGTGCTGATAGGGGTGATGTGATTCGATGTGCTGGAAGTGATGCAATGTGCTGCTGGGGGTGATGCGATTCGATATGCTGGGGGTGATGCAATGTGCTGTGGGCCATGCGATTCGATGTGCTGGGGGTGATGCAATGTGCTGCTGGGGGTGATGCGATTCAATGTGCTGGGGGTGATGCAATGTGCTGTGGGTCATGCGATTCGATGTTCTGGGGGTGATGCAATGTGCTGTGGATGATGCGATTCGATGTGCTGGGGGTGATGCGATGTGCTGTGGGCCATGTGAGTCGATGTGCTGGGGGTGATGCAATGTGCTGTGAGCCATGCGATTCGATGTGCTGGGGGTGATGCAATGTACTGTGGGCCATGCGATTTGATGTGCTGGGTGTGATGCAATGTGCTGTGGGCCATGTGATTCGATGTTCTGTGGGTGATGCAATGTGCTGTGGGCCATGTGATTCAATGTGCTGGGGGTGATGCAATGTGCAGAAAGTGATGCGATTTGATGTGCAGCGGGAGATGCAATGTGCTGTGGGCCATGCGATTCGTTGTGCTGAGGGTGATGCAATGTAATGTGGGCAATGCGATTCGATGTGCTGGGGTTGATGCAATGTGCTGTGGGCCATGCGATTTGATGTGCTGGGGTGATGCAATGTGCTGTGGGCCATGCGATTCGATGTGCTGGGGGTGATGCAATGTGCTGTGGGCCATGCGATTCGATGTGCTGGGGGTGATGCAATGTGCTGTGAATGATGCAATTTGATGTGCTGGGGGTGATGCAATGTGCTGTGGGCCATGCGATTCGATGTGCGGGGGTGATGCAATGTAATGTGGGCCATGCGATTCGATGTGCTGGGGTTTATGCAATGTGCTGTGGGCCTTGCAATTCGATGTGCTGGGGTGATGCAATGTGCTGTGGGCCATGCGATTCGATGTGCTGGGGGTGATGCAATGTGCTGTGGGCCATGCGATTTGATGTGCTGGGGGTGATGCAATGTGCTCTGGGCCATGCGATTCAATGTGCTGGGGGTGATGCAATGTGCTGTGGGCCATTCGATTTGATGTGCTGGGGGTGATGCAATGTGCTGTTGGCCATGCGATTCGATGTGCTGGGGGTGATGCAATGTGCTGTGAATGATGCAATTTGATGTGCTGGGGGTGATGCAATGTGCTGTGGGCCATGTGATTCGATGTGCGGGGGTGATGCAATGTAATGTGGGCCATGCGATTCGATGTGCTGGGGTTTATACAATGTGCTGTGGGCCATGCGATTCGATGTGCTGGGGTGATGCAATGTGCTGTGGGCCATGCGATTCGATGTGCTGGGGGTGATGCAATGTGCTGTGGGCATGCGATTTGATGTGCTGGGGGTGATGCAATGTGCTCTGGGCCATGCGATTCAATGTGCTGGGGGTGATGCAATGTGCTGTGGGGCATTCGATTCGATGTGCTGGGGGTGATGCAATGTGCTGTGAGTGATGCGATTTGATGTGCTGGGGGTGATGCAATGTGCTGTGAGTGATGCGATTCAACGTGATGGGGATGATGCAATGTGTTGCTGGGGGTGATGCGATTCGATGTGCTGGGGGTGATGCAATGTGCTGTGGGCCATGCGATTCGATGTGCTGGGGGTAATGCAATGTGCTGTGGGCCATGCGATTCGATGTGCTGGGAGTGAGGCAATGTGCTGTGAGTGATGCCATTTGATGTGCTGGGGGTGATGCAATGTGCTGTGGGCCAATGCGATTTGATGTGCTGGGGGTGATGCAATGTGCTGCTCGGGGTGATGCGATTCGATGTGCTGCTGGGGGTGATGCGATTTGATGTGCTGGGGGTGATGCAATGTGCTGTGGGCCATGCGATTCGATGTGCTGGGGTGATGCAATGTGCTGTGGGCCATGCGATTCGATGTGCTGGGGGTGATGCAATGTGCTGTGGGCCATGTGATTTGATGTGCTGGGGGTGATGCAATGTGCTCTGGGCCATGCGATTCAATGTGCTGGGGGTGATGCAATATGCTGTGGTCCATTCGATTCGATGTGCTGGGGGTGATGCAATGTGCTGTTGGCCATGCGATTCAATGTGCTGGGGGTGATGCAATGTGCTGTGAATGATGCAATTTGATGTGCTGGGGGTGATGCAATGTGCTGTGGGCCATGTGATTCGATGTGCGGGGGTGATGCAATGTAATGTGGGCCATGCGATTCGATGTGCTGGGGGCAATGCAATGTGCTGTGAGTGATGCCATTCGATGTGCTCGGGGTGATGTAATGTGCTGTGGGCGATGCGATTTGATGTGCTGGGGGTGATGCAATGTGCTGTGAGTGATGCGATTCGATGTGCTGGGGGTGATGCAATGTGCTGTGGGCCATGCGATTCGATGTGCTGGGGGTGATGCAATGTGCTGTGAGTGATGCGATTCGATGTGCTGTGGGCCATGTGATTCGATGTGCTGGGAGTGATGCAATGTGCTGTGGGCCATGCGATTCGATGTGCTGTGGGTAATGCAATTTGATGTGCTGGGGGTGATGCAATGTGCTGCTGGGGGAGATGTGATTCGATGTGCTGGGGGTGATGCAATGTGCTGCTGGGGGTGATGCGATTTGATATGCCGGTGGTGATGCAATGTGCTGCTGGGGGTGATGCAATTCAATGTGCTGGGGGTGATGCAATGTGCTGCTGTGGGTGATGCGATTCGATGTGCTGTGGGTGATGCAATGTGCTGTGGGCCATGCGATTCGATGTGCTGGGGGTGATGCAATGTGCTGTGGGCCATGCGATTCGATGTGTTGGGGGTGATGGAATGTGCTGGGGGTAATGCAAATCAATGTGCTGGGGGTGATGCAATGTGCTGTGGGCCATGCGATTCGATGTGCTGGGGTTGATGCAATGTGCTGGGGCGATGCGATTCGATGTGCTGGGGGTGATGCAATATGCTGCGGGCGATTTGATTTGATGTGCTGGGGGTGATGCAATGTGCTGTGGGCCATGTGATTCGATGTGCTGGGGGTGATGCAATGTGCTGTGGGCCATGCGCTTTAATGTGCTGGGGTGATGCAATGTGCTGTGGGCCATGCAATTCGATGTGCTGGGGTTGATGCAATGTGCTGTGGGCCATGCGATTCGATGTGCTGGGGGTGATGCAATGTGCTGTGAGTGATGCAATGTGCTGCTGGGGGTGATGCAATTCGATGTGCTGGGGGTGATGCAATGTGCTGTGGGCCATGCGATTCGATGTGCTGGGGGTGATGCATTGTGCTGTGGGCCATGCGATTCGATGTGCTGGGGGTGATGCAATGTGCTGTGGGCCATGCGATACGATGTGATGGGGGTGATGCAATGTGCTGTGGGCCATGCGATTCGATGTGCTGGGGGTGATGCAATGTGCTGGGGGCAATGCGATTAGAAGTGCTGGGGGTGATGCAATTTGCTGTGGGCCATGCAATTCGATGTGCTGGGGGTGATGCAATGTGCTGGGGCAATGTGATTCGATGTGCTGGGGGTGATGCAATGTGCTGTGGGCCATGTGATTCGATGTGCTGGGGGTGATGCAATATGCTGTGGGCCATGCGATTCGATGTGCTGAGGGTGATGCAATGTGCTGTGGGCCATGCGATTCGATGTGCTGGGGGTGATGCAATGTGCTTGGGGCAATGCGATTCGATGTGCTGGGGGTGATGCAATGTGCTGTGGGCCATGCGATTCGATGTGCTGGGGGTGATGCAATGTGCTGTGGGTGATGCGTTTCGATGTGCTGGGGGTGATGCAATGTGCTGCTGGGGGTGATGCGATTCGATGTGCTGGGGGTTATGCAATGTGTTACTGGGGGTGATGCGATTCGATGTGCTGGGGGTGATGCAATGTGCTGTGGGCCATGCGATTCGATGTGCTGGGGGTGATGCAATGTGCTGTGGGTGATGCGATTCGATGTGCTGGGGGTGATGCAATGTGCTGTGGGCCATGTGATTCAATGTGCTGGGGGTGATGCAATGTGCTGTGGGCCATGCGATTCGATGTGCTGGGGGTGATGCAATGTGCTGGGGGCAATGCGATTTGATGTGCTGGGGTGATGCATTTTGCTGTGGGTGATGCGATTCGATGTGCTGGGGGTGATGCAATGTGCTATGGGCCACGCGATTTGATGTGCTGGGGTAATGCAATGTGCTTTGGGTGATGCAATTCGATGTGCTGGGGATGATGCAATGTGCTGTGAGTGATGCGATTTGATGTGCTGGGGGTGATGCAATGTGCTGTGGGCCACGCGATTTGATGTGCTGGGGTGATGCAATGTGCTGTGGGCCATGCGATTCGATGTGCTGGGGGTGATGCAATGTGCTGGGGGAAATGCGATTCGATGTGCTGGGGGTGATGCAATGTGCTGGGGCAATGCGATTTGATGTGCTGGGGGTGATGCAATGTGCTGTGGACAATGTGATTCAATGTGCTGGGGGTGATGCAATGTGCTGTGGGCCATGCGAGTCGATGTGCTGGGGGTGATGCAATGTGCTGTGGACCATGCGATTCGATGTGCTGGGGGTGATGCAATGTGCTGGGGGCAATGCGATTTGATGTGCTGGGGGTGATGCATTGTGCTGTGGGTGATGCGATTTGATGTGCTGGGGGTGATGCAATGTGCTGTGAATGATGCGATTTGATGTGCTGGGGGCGATGCAATGTGCTCTGGGTCTTGCGATTCGATGTGCTGGGGGTGATGCAATGTGCTATGGGCCATGCGATTCGATGTGTTGGGGGTGATGCAATGTGCTGTGGGCCATGCAATTTGATTTGCTTGGGGGTGATGCAATGTGCTGTGGGCCATGCGATTCAATGTGCTGGGGGTGAGGCAATGTGCTGTGGGTGATGTGATTCGATGTGCTGGGGGTGATGCAATGTGCTGTGGGCCATGCGATTCGATGTGCTGGGGGTGATGAAATGTGCTGTGGGCCATGCGATTCGATGTGCTGGGGGTGATGCAATTTGCTGTGAACCATGCGATTCAATGTGCTGGGGGTGATGCAATGTGCTGTGGGCCATACATTTCGATGTGCTGGGGGTGATGCAATGTGCTGTGGGCCATGCGGTTCGATGTGCTGGGGGTGATGTAATGTGCTGGGGGCAATGTGATTCGATGTGCTGGGGGTGATGCAATGTGCTGTGGGTGATGCGATTCGATGTGCTGGGGGTGATGCAATGTGCTGCTGGGGATGATGCAATGTGCTGCTGGGGGTGAAGAGATTCGATGTGCTGGGGGTGATGTAATGTGCTGGGGGTGATGCGATTCGATGTGCTGGGAGTGATGCAATGTGCTGTGGGCCATGCGATTCGATGTGCTGGGGGTGATGCAATTTGCTGTGAACCATGCGATTCGATGTGCTGGGGGTGATGCAATGTGGTGTGGGCCATGCGATTCGATGTGCTGGGGGTGATGCAATGTGCTGTGGGCCATGCGATTCGATGTGCTGGGGGTGATGCAATGTGCTGCTGGGGGTGATGCGATTCGATGTGCTGGGTGTGATGCAATGTGCTGCTGGGGGTGATGCAATTCGATGTGCTGGGGGTGATGCAATGTGCTGTGGGCCATGCTATTCGATGTGCTGGGGGTGATGCAATGTGCTGTGGGCCATGCGATTCGATGTGCTGGGGTGATGCAATGTGCTGTGGGCCATGCGATTCGATGTGCTGGGGGTGATGCAATGTGCTGTGGGCCATGCGATTCGATGTGCTGAGGGTGATGCAATTTGATGTGAACCATGCGATTCGATGTGCTGGGGGTGATGCAATGTGCTGTGGGCCATGCGATTTGATGTGCTGGGGGTGATGCAATGTGCTGTGGGCCATGCAATTTGATGTGCTGGGGGTGATGCAATGTGCTGGGGGCAATGCGATTCGATGTGCTGGGGGTGATGCAATGTGCTGTGGGTGATGCGATTCGATGTGCTGGGGGTGATGAAATGTACTGCTGGGGGTGATGCAATGTGCTGCTGGGGGTGATGCGATTCGATGTGCTGGGGGTGATGCAATGTGCTGTGGGCCATGTTATTCGATGTGCTGGGGGTGATGCAATGTGTTGTGGGCAATGCGATTCAATGTGCTGGGGGTGAAGCAATGTGCTGTGGGTGATGCGATTCAATGTGCTGGGGGTGATGCAATGTGCTGTGGGTGATGCGATTCGATGTGCTGGGGGTGATGCAATGTGCTGCTGGGGGTGATGCAATTTGATGTGCTGGGAGTGATGCAATGTGCTGTAATTGATGCGATTCAATGTGCTGGGGGTGATGCAATGTGCTGCTGGGGGTGATGCGATTCAATGTGCTAGGGGTGATGCAATGTGCTGCTGGGGGTGATGCGATTCGATGTGCTGGGGATGATGCAATGTGCTGTGGGCCATGCTATTCAATGTGCTGGGGGTGATGCAATGTGCTGTGGGTGATGCGATTCGATGTGCTGGGGGTGATGAAATGTGCTGTGGGCCATGCAAATCGATGTGCTGGGGGTGATGCAATGTGCTGTGCGCCATGCGATTTGATGTGCTGGGGGGTGATGCAATGTGCTGTGGGCCATGCGATTCGATGTGCTGGGGGTGATGCAATGTGCTGTGGGCACATTAAATTGCATCACTCACAGCACATTGCATCACCCCCAGCACATCGAATCGCATGGCCCACAGCACATTGCATCACCCCCAGCACATCGATTCTCATCACCCACAGCACATTGCATCACCCCAGCACATCGAATCGCATGGCCCAGAGCACATTGCATCACCCCCAGCACATCGACTTGCATGGCCCACAGCACATTGCATCACCCCCAGCACATTGCATCACCCCCAGCACATCGAATCGCATCGTCCACAGCACATTGCATCACCCCCAGCACATCGAATCGCATGGCCCACAGCACATTGCATCACCCCCAGCACATCGAATCGCATCACCCCCAGCAGCAAATTGCATCACCCCCAGCACATCGAATCGCATGGCCCACAGCACATTGCATCACCCCCAGCACATCGAATTGCATGGCCCACAGCACATTGCATCACCCCCAGCACATCGAATCGCATGGCCCAGAGCACATTGCATCACCCCCAGCACATTGAATCACATGGCCCACAGCACATTACATCGCCCCCAGCACATCAAAATCACATCACCCACAGCACATTGCATCACCCCCAGCACATCGAATCGCATGGCCCACAGCACATTGCATCACCCCCAGCACATCAAATTGCATCACTCACAGCACATTGCATCACCCCCAGCACATCGAATCGCATGGCCCACAGCACATTGCATCACCCCCAGCACATCGAATCACATGGCCCACAGCACATTGCATCACCCCCAGCAAATCGAATCGCATGGCCCACAGCACATTGCATCACCCCCAGCACATCGAATCGCATCACCCCCAGCAACACATTGCATCATCCCCAGCACATCGAATCACATCAACCCCGGCAGCACATTGCATCACCCCCAGCACATCAAATCACATGGCCCATAGCACATTGCATCACCCCCAGCACATCAAATTGCATCACTCACAGCACATTGGATCACCCCCAGCACATCGAATCGCATGGCCCACAGCACATTGCATCACCCCCAGCACATTGAATCGCATGGCCCAGAGCACATTGCATCACCCCCACCACATCGAATCACATCACCCACAGCACATTGCATCACCCCTAGCACATCGAATCACATTACCCCCAGCACATTCCATCACCCCCAGCACATCGAATCGCATGGCCCACAGCACATTGCATCATCCCCAGCACATCGAATCGCATGGCCCACAGCAATTGTGGGTGATGCGATTCGATGTGAGGGGGGTGATGCAATGCGCTGTGGGCCATGCGATTCGATGTGCTGGGGGTGATGCAATGTGCTGTGGGCCATGCAATTCGATGTGCTAGGGGTGATGCAATGTGCTGTGAGCCATGTGATTCGATGCACTGGGGGTGATGCAATGTGCTGTGGGCCATGCGATTCGATGGGCTGGGGGTGATGCAATGTGCTGTGGGCCATGCGATTCGATGTGCTGGGGGTGATGCAATGTGCTGGGGGCCATGCGATTCGATGTGCTGAGGTGATGCAATGTGCTGTGGGCCATGCGATTTGAGGTGCTGTGGGTGATGCGATTTGATGTGCTACTGGGGGTGATGCAATGTGCTACTGGGGGTCATGCGATTTGATGTGCTGGGGGGTGATGCAATGTGCTGCTGGGTGTGATGCGATTCGATGTGCTGGGGGTGATGCGATTCGATGTGCTGGGGGTGATGCAATGTGCTGTGGGCCATGCGATTCGATGTGCTGGGGGTGATGCAATGTGCTGGGGGCAATGTGATTCGATGTGCTGGGGGTGATGCAATGTGCTGTGGGTGATGCCATTCAATGTGCTGTGGGCCATGCGATTCAATGTGCTGGGGGTGGTGCAATGTGCTGTGAGTGATGCGATTTGATGTGCTGGGGGTGATGCAATGTGCTGTGGGCCATGCGATTTGATGTGCTGGGGGTGATGCAATGTGCTGTGGGCCATGAGATTCGATGTGCTGGGGGTGATGCAATGTGCTGGGGGCAATGTGATTCGATGTGCTGGGGGTAATGCAATGTGCTGTGGGTGATGCAAATCAATGTGCTGTGGGCCATGAGATTCAATGTGCTGCGGGTGGTGCAATGTGCTTTAGGCCATGGGATTCAATGTGCTGACGGTGATGCAATGTGCAGTGGGTCAAGCGATTCGATGTGCTGGGGGTGATAAAATGTGCTGTGAGTGATGCGATTTGATGTGCTGGGGTTGATGCAATGTGCTGTGGGCCATGCGATTCGATGTGCTGGGGGTGATGTAATGTGCTGTGGGTGATGCGATTCGATGTGCTGGGATGATTCAATGTGCTGATAGGGGTGATGTGATTCGATGTGCTGGAAGTGATGCAATGTGCTGCTGGGGGTGATGCGATTCGATATGCTGGGGGTGATGCAATGTGCTGTGGGCCATGCGATTCGATGTGCTGGGGGTGATGCAATGTGCTGCTGGGGGTGATGCGATTCAATGTGCTGGGGGTGATGCAATGTGCTGTGGGTCATGCGATTCGATGTTCTGGGGGTGATGCAATGTGCTGTGGATGATGCGATTCGATGTTCTGTGGGTGATGCAATGTGCTGTGGGCCATGTGATTCAATGTGCTGGGGGTGATGCAATGTGCAGAAAGTGATGCGATTTGATGTGCAGGGGGTGATGCGATGTGCTGTGGGCCATGTGAGTCGATGTGCTGGGGGTGATGCAATGTGCTGTGAGCCATGCGATTCGATGTGCTGGGGGTGATGCAATGTACTGTGGGCCATGCGATTTGATGTGCTGGGTGTGATGCAATGTGCTGTGGGCCATGTGATTCGATGTTGTGTGGGTGATGCAATGTGCTGTGGGCCATGTGATTCAATGTGCTGGGGGTGATGCAATGTGCAGAAAGTGATGCGATTTGATGTGCAGGGGGAGATGCAATGTGCTGTGGGCCATGCGATTCGTTGTGCTGAGGGTGATGCAATGTAATGTGGGCAATGCGATTCGATGTGCTGGGGTTGATGCAATGTGCTGTGGGCCATGCGATTTGATGTGCTGGGGTGATGCAATGTGCTGTGGGCCATGCGATTCGATGTGCTGGGGGTGATGCAATGTGCTGTGGGCCATGCGATTTGATGTGCTGGGGGTGATGCAATGTGCTGTGAATGATGCAATTTGATGTGCTGGGGGTGATGCAATGTGCTGTGGGCCATGCGATTCGATGTGCGGGGGTGATGCAATGTAATGTGGGCCATGCGATTCGATGTGCTGGGGTTTATGCAATGTGCTGTGGGCCATGCGATTCGATGTGCTGGGGTGATGCAATGTGCTGTGGGCCATGCGATTCGATGTGCTGGGGGTGATGCAATGTGCTGTGAATGATGCAATTTGATGTGCTGGGGGTGATGCAATGTGCTGTGGGCCATGCGATTCGATGTGCTGGGGGTGATGCAATGTGCTGTGGGCCATGCGATTCGATGTGCTGGGGGTGATGCAATGTGCTGTGGGCCATGTGATTCGATGTGCTGGGGGTAATGCAATGTGCTGTGGGCCATGCGATTCGATGTGCTGGGAGTGAGGCAATGTGCTGTGAGTGATGCCATTTGATGTGCTGGGGGTGATGCAATGTGCTGTGGGCCAATGCGATTTAATGTGCTGGAGGTGATGCAATGTGCTGTGGGTGATGTGATTTGATGTGCTCGGGGTGATGCAATGTGCTGTGGGCCATGTGATTCAATGTGCTGGGGGTGATGCAATGTGCTGTGGGCCATGCGATTCGATGTGCTAGGGGTGATGCAATGTGTTTGGGGGGCGATGCGATTCGATGTGCTGGGGGTGATGCGAATCAATGTGCTGTGGGCCATGTGATTCGATGTGCTGGGGGTGATGCAATGTGCTGTGGGCCATGCGATTCGATGTGCTGACGGTGATGCAATGTGCAGTGGGCCAAGTGATTCGATGTGCTGGGGGTGAGGAAATGTGCTGTGGGTGATGCGATTCGATGTGCTGGGATGATGCAATGTGCTGCTGGGGGTGATGTGATTCGATGTGCTGGAAGTGATGCAATGTGCTGCTGGGGGTGATGCGATTCGATGTGCTGGGGGTGATGCAATGTGCTGTGGGCCATGCAATTCGATGTGCTGGGGGTGATGCAATGTGCTGCTGGGGGTGATGCAATGTGCTGTGGGTCATGCGATTCGATGTTCTTGGGCTATGCAATGTGCTGTGGATGATGCGATTCGATGTGCTGGGGGTGATGCGATGTGCTGTGGGCCATGTGAGTCGATGTGCTGGGGGTGATGCAATGTGCTGTGGGCCATGCGATTCGATGTGCTGGGGGTGATGCAATGTACTGTGGGCCATGCGATTTAATGTGCTGGGTGTGATGCAATGTGCTGTGGGCCATGTGATTCAATGTTCTGTGGGTGATGCAATGTGCTGTGGGCCATGTGATTCAATGTGCTGGGGGTGATGCAATGTGCTGTGAGTGATGCGATTTGATGTGCTGGGGGTGATGCAATGTGCTATGGGCCATGCGATTCAATGTCCTGGGGGTGATGCAATGTGCTATGGGTGATGCGATTCGATGTGCTGGGGGTGATGCAATGTGCTGCCGGGGGTGATGCGATTCGATGTGCTGGGGATGATGCAATGTGTTGCTGGGGGTGATGCGATTCGATGTGCTGGGGGTGATGCAATGTGCTGTGGGCCATGCGATTCAATGTGCTGGGGGTGATGCAATGTGCTGTGGGCCATGCGATCCGATGTGCTGGGAGTGATGCAATGTGCTGTGAGTGATGCCATTTGATGTGCTGGGGGTGATGCAATGTGCTGTGGGCCATGCGATTCGATGTGCTGGGGGTGATGCAATGTGCTGTGGGCCATGTGATTCGATGTGCTGGGGGTAATGCAATGTGCTGTGGGCCATGCGATTCGATGTGCTGGGAGTGAGGCAATGTGCTGTGAGTGATGCCATTTGATGTGCTGGGGGTGATGCAATGTGCTGTGGGCCAATGCGATTTAATGTGCTGGGGGTGATGCAATGTGCTGTGGGTGATGTGATTTGATGTGCTCGGGGTGATGCAATGTGCTGTGGGCCATGTGATTCAATGTGCTGGGGGTGATGCAATGTGCTGTGGGCCATGCGATTCGATGTGCTAGGGGTGATGCAATGTGTTTGGGGGGCGATGCGATTCGATGTGCTGGGGGTGATGCGAATCAATGTGCTGTGGGCCATGTGATTCGATGTGCTGGGGGTGATGCAATGTGCTGTGGGCCATGCGATTCGATGTGCTGACGGTGATGCAATGTGCAGTGGGCCAAGTGATTCGATGTGCTGGGGGTGAGGAAATGTGCTGTGGGTGATGCGATTCGATGTGCTGGGATGATGCAATGTGCTGCTGGGGGTGATGTGATTCGATGTGCTGGAAGTGATGCAATGTGCTGCTGGGGGTGATGCGATTCGATGTGCTGGGGGTGATGCAATGTGCTGTGGGCCATGCAATTCGATGTGCTGGGGGTGATGCAATGTGCTGCTGGGGGTGATGCAATGTGCTGTGGGTCATGCGATTCGATGTTCTTGGGCTATGCAATGTGCTGTGGATGATGCGATTCGATGTGCTGGGGGTGATGCGATGTGCTGTGGGCCATGTGAGTCGATGTGCTGGGGGTGATGCAATGTGCTGTGGGCCATGCGATTCGATGTGCTGGGGGTGATGCAATGTACTGTGGGCCATGCGATTTAATGTGCTGGGTGTGATGCAATGTGCTGTGGGCCATGTGATTCAATGTTCTGTGGGTGATGCAATGTGCTGTGGGCCATGTGATTCAATGTGCTGGGGGTGATGCAATGTGCTGTGAGTGATGCGATTTGATGTGCTGGGGGTGATGCAATGTGCTATGGGCCATGCGATTCAATGTCCTGGGGGTGATGCAATGTGCTATGGGTGATGCGATTCGATGTGCTGGGGGTGATGCAATGTGCTGCCGGGGGTGATGCGATTCGATGTGCTGGGGATGATGCAATGTGTTGCTGGGGGTGATGCGATTCGATGTGCTGGGGGTGATGCAATGTGCTGTGGGCCATGCGATTCAATGTGCTGGGGGTGATGCAATGTGCTGTGGGCCATGCGATCCGATGTGCTGGGAGTGATGCAATGTGCTGTGAGTGATGCCATTTGATGTGCTGGGGGTGATGCAATGTGCTGTGGGCCATGCGATTCGATGTGCTGGGGGTGATGCAATGTGCTGTGGGTGATGTGATTCGATGTGCTGGGGGTGATGCAATGTGCTGTGGGCCATGTGATTCAATGTGCTTGGGGTGATGCAATGTGCTGTGGGCCATGCAATTTGATGTGCTGGGGGTGATGCAATGTGCTGTGGGCCATGCGATTCGATGTGCTGGGGTTGATGCAATGTGCTGTGGGTGATGCAAATCAATGTGCTGTGGGCCATGCGATTCGATGTGCTGGGGGTGATGCAATGTGCTGTGTGCCATGGGATTCGATGTGCTGACAGTGATGCAATGTGCAGTGGGCCAAGCGATTCGATGTGCTGGGGATGATGAAATGTGCTGTGAGTGATGCGATTTGATGTGCTGGGGGTGATGCAATGTGCTGTGGGCCATGCGATTCGATGTGCTGGGGGTGATGTAATGTGCTGTGGGTGATGCGATTTGATGTGCTGGGGTGATGCAATGTGCTGCTGGGGGTGATGTGATTCGATGTACTGGAAGTGATGGAATGTGCTGCTGGGGGTGATGCAATTCGATGTGCTGGGGGTGATGCAATGTGCTGCTGGGGGTGATGCGATTTGATGTGCTGGGGGTGATGCAATGTGCTGTGGGTCATGCGATTCGATGTTCTTAGGGTGATGCAATGTGCTGTGGATGATGCGATTCGATGTGCTGGGGGTGATGCGATGTGCTGTGGGCCATGTGAGTCGATGTGCTGGGGATGATGCAATGTGCTGTGGGCCATGCGATTCCATGTGCTGGGGGTGATGCAATGTACTGTGGGCCATGCGATTTGATGTGCTGGGTGTGATGCAATGTGCTGTGGGCCATGTGATTCAAAGTTCTGTGGGTGATGCAATGTGCTGTGGGCCATGCGATTCAATGTGCTGGGGGTGATGCAATGTGCAGTGAGTGATGCGATTTGATGTGCTGTGGGCCATGCGATTCGATGTGCTGGGGGTGATGCAATGTGCTGTGGGCCATGCGATTCGATGTGCTGGGGGTGATGCAATCTGCTGTGGGCCATGCGATTCGATGTGCTGGGGGTGATGCAATGTGCTGTGAGAGATGCGATTTGATGTGCTGGGGGTGATGCAATGTGCTGTGGGCCATGCGATTCGATGTGCTGGGGGTGATGCAATGTGCTCTGGGCCATGCGATTCAATGTGCTGGGGGTGATGCAATGTGCTGTTGGCCATGCGATTCGATGTGCTGGGGGTGATGCAATGTGCTGCGAGTGATGCGATTTGATGTGCTGGGGGTGATGCAATGTGCTCTGGGCCATGCGATTCAATGTGCTGGGGGTGATGCAATGTGCTGTTGGCCATGCAATTCAATGTGCTTGGGGTGATGCAATGTGCTGCGAGTGATGCGATTTGATGTGCTGGGGGTGATGCAATGTGCTATAAGCCATGTGATTCGATGTGCTGGGGGTGATGCAATGTGCTATGGGTGATGCGATTCGATGTGCTGGGGGTGATGCGATTCGATGTGCTGGGGATGATGCAATGTGTTGCTGGGGGTGATGCGATTGGATGTGCTGGTGGTGATGCAATGTGCTGTGGGCCATGTGATTCGATGTGCTGGGGGTGATGAAATGTGCTGGGGGCAATGTGATTTGATGTGCTGGGGGTGATGCAATGTGCTGTGGGCGATGCGATTTGATGTGCTGGGAGTGATGCAATGTGCTGTGGGTGATGCGATTCGATGTGCTGGGGGTGATGCAATGTGCTGCTGGGGGTGATGCGATTCGATGTGCTGGGTGTGATGCAATGTGCTGCTGGGGGTGATGCGATTCAATGTGCTGGGGGTGATGCAATGTGCTGTGGGCCATGCGATTCGATGTGCTGGGGGTGATGCAATGTGCTGTGGGCCATGCAATTCGATGTGCTGGGGTTGATGCAATGTTCTGTGGGCCATTCGATTTGATGTGCTGTGGGTGATGCAATTTGCTGTGGGCCATGCGATTCGATGTGCTGGGGGTGATGCAATTTGCTGTGAACCATGTGATTCGATGTGCTGGGGGTGATGCAATGTGCTGTGGGCCATGCGATTTGATGTGCTGTGGGTGATGCAATTTGCTGTGGGCCATGCGATTCGATGTGCTGGGGTTGATGCAATGTGCTGGGGGTAATGCGATTCGATGTGCTGGGGGTGATGCAATGTGCTGTGGGTGATGCGATTCAATGTGCTGGGGGTGATGCAATGTGCTGTGGATGATGCGATTCGATGTTCTGTGGGTGATGCAATGTGCTGTGGGCCATGTGATTCAATGTGCTGGGGGTGATGCAATGTGCAGAAAGTGATGCGATTTGATGTGCAGGGGGTGATGCGATGTGCTGTGGGCCATGTGAGTCGATGTGCTGGGGGTGATGCAATGTGCTGTGAGCCATGCGATTCGATGTGCTGGGGGTGATGCAATGTACTGTGGGCCATGCGATTTGATGTGCTGGGTGTGATGCAATGTGCTGTGGGCCATGTGATTCGATGTTCTGTGGGTGATGCAATGTGCTGTGGGCCATGTGATTCAATGTGCTGGGGGTGATGCAATGTGCAGAAAGTGATGCGATTTGATGTGCAGGGGGAGATGCAATGTGCTGTGGGCCATGCGATTCGTTGTGCTGAGGGTGATGCAATGTAATGTGGGCAATGCGATTCGATGTGCTGGGGTTGATGCAATGTGCTGTGGGCCATGCGATTTGATGTGCTGGGGTGATGCAATGTGCTGTGGGCCATGCGATTCGATGTGCTGGGGGTGATGCAATGTCCTGTGGGCCATGCGATTTGATGTGCTGGGGGTGATGCAATGTGCTATAAGCCATGCGATTCGATGTGCTGGGGGTGATGCAATGTGCTATGGGTGATGCGATTCGATGTGCTGGGGGTGATGCGATTCGATGTGCTGGGGATGATGCAATGTGTTGCTGGGGGTGATGCGATTGGATGTGCTGGTGGTGATGCAATGTGCTGTGGGCCATGCGATTCGATGTGCTGGGGGTGATGAAATGTGCTGGGGGCAATGTGATTTGATGTGCTGGGGGTGATGCAATGTGCTGTGGGCGATGCGATTTGATGTGCTGGGAGTGATGCAATGTGCTGTGGGCCATGTGATTCAATGTGCTGGGGGTGATGCAATGTGCAGAAAGTGATGCGATTTGATGTGCAGGGGGAGATGCAATGTGCTGTGGGCCATGCGATTCGTTGTGCTGAGGGTGATGCAATGTAATGTGGGCAATGCGATTCGATGTGCTGGGGTTGATGCAATGTGCTGTGGGCCATGCGATTTGATGTGCTGGGGTGATGCAATGTGCTGTGGGCCATGCGATTCGATGTGCTGGGGGTGATGCAATGTGCTGTGGGCCATGCGATTTGATGTGCTGGGGGTGATGCAATGTGCTATAAGCCATGCGATTCGATGTGCTGGGGGTGATGCAATGTGCTATGGGTGATGCGATTCGATGTGCTGGGGGTGATGCGATTCGATGTGCTGGGGATGATGCAATGTGTTGCTGGGGGTGATGCGATTGGATGTGCTGGTGGTGATGCAATGTGCTGTGGGCCATGCGATTCGATGTGCTGGGGGTGATGAAATGTGCTGGGGGCAATGTGATTTGATGTGCTGGGGGTGATGCAATGTGCTGTGGGCGATGCGATTTGATGTGCTGGGAGTGATGCAATGTGCTGTGGGTGATGCGATTCGATGTGCTGGGGGTGATGCAATGTGCTGCTGGGGGTGATGCGATTCGATGTGCTGGGTGTGATGCAATGTGCTGCTGGGGGTGATGCGATTCAATGTGCTGGGGGTGATGCAATGTGCTGTGGGCCATGCGATTCGATGTGCTGGGGGTGATGCAATGTGCTGTGGGCCATGCAATTCGATGTGTTGGGGTTGATGCAATGTTCTGTGGGCCATTCGATTTGATGTGCTGTGGGTGATGCAATTTGCTGTGGGCCATGCGATTCGATGTGCTGGGGGTGATGCAATTTGCTGTGAACCATGTGATTCGATGTGCTGGGGGTGATGCAATGTGCTGTGGGCCATGCGATTTGATGTGCTGTGGGTGATGCAATTTGCTGTGGGCCATGCGATTCGATGTGCTGGGGTTGATGCAATGTGCTGGGGGTAATGCGATTCGATGTGCTGGGGGTGATGCAATGTGCTGTGGGTGATGCGATTCGATGTGCTGGGGGTGATGCAATGTGCTGTGGATGATGCGATTCGATGTTCTGTGGGTGATGCAATGTGCTGTGGGCCATGTGATTCAATGTGCTGGGGGTGATGCAATGTGCAGAAAGTGATGCGATTTGATGTGCAGGGGGTGATGCGATGTGCTGTGGGCCATGTGAGTCGATGTGCTGGGGGTGATGCAATGTGCTGTGAGCCATGCGATTCGATGTGCTGGGGGTGATGCAATGTACTGTGGGCCATGCGATTTGATGTGCTGGGTGTGATGCAATGTGCTGTGGGCCATGTGATTCGATGTTGTGTGGGTGATGCAATGTGCTGTGGGCCATGTGATTCAATGTGCTGGGGGTGATGCAATGTGCAGAAAGTGATGCGATTTGATGTGCAGGGGGAGATGCAATGTGCTGTGGGCCATGCGATTCGTTGTGCTGAGGGTGATGCAATGTAATGTGGGCAATGCGATTCGATGTGCTGGGGTTGATGCAATGTGCTGTGGGCCATGCGATTTGATGTGCTGGGGTGATGCAATGTGCTGTGGGCCATGCGATTCGATGTGCTGGGGGTGATGCAATGTGCTGTGGGCCATGCGATTCGATGTGCTGGGGGTGATGCAATGTGCTGTGAATGATGCAATTTGATGTGCTGGGGGTGATGCAATGTGCTGTGGGCCATGCGATTCGATGTGCGGGGGTGATGCAATGTAATGTGGGCCATGCGATTCGATGTGCTGGGGTTTATGCAATGTGCTGTGGGCCATGCGATTCGATGTGCTGGGGTGATGCAATGTGCTGTGGGCCATGCGATTCGATGTGCTGGGGGTGATGCAATGTGCTGTGGGCCATGCGATTTGATGTGCTGGGGGTGATGCAATGTGCTGTGGGCCATGAGATTCGATGTGCTGGGGGTGATGCAATGTGCTGGGGGCAATGTGATTCGATGTGCTGGGGGTAATGCAATGTGCTGTGGGTGATGCGAATCAATGTGCTGTGGGCCATGAGATTCAATGTGCTGCGGGTGGTGCAATGTGCTTTAGGCCATGGGATTCGATGTGCTGACGGTGATGCAATGTGCAGTGGGTCAAGCGATTCGATGTGCTGGGGGTGATAAAATGTGCTGTGAGTGATGCGATTTGATGTGCTGGGGTTGATGCAATGTGCTGTGGGCCATGCGATTCGATGTGCTGGGGGTGATGTAATGTGCTGTGGGTGATGCGATTCGATGTGCTGGGATGATTCAATGTGCTGATAGGGGTGATGTGATTCGATGTGCTGGAAGTGATGCAATGTGCTGCTGGGGGTGATGCGATTCGATATGCTGGGGGTGATGCAATGTGCTGTGGGCCATGCGATTCGATGTGCTGGGGGTGATGCAATGTGCTGCTGGGGGTGATGCGATTCAATGTGCTGGGGGTGATGCAATGTGCTGTGGGTCATGCGATTCGATGTTCTGGGGGTGATGCAATGTGCTGTGGATGATGCGATTCGATGTGCTGGGGGTGATGCGATGTGCTGTGGGCCATGTGAGTCGATGTGCTGGGGGTGATGCAATGTGCTGTGAGCCATGCGATTCGATGTGCTGGGGGTGATGCAATGTACTGTGGGCCATGCGATTTGATGTGCTGGGTGTGATGCAATGTGCTGTGGGCCATGTGATTCGATGTTCTGTGGGTGATGCAATGTGCTGTGGGCCATGTGATTCAATGTGCTGGGGGTGATGCAATGTGCAGAAAGTGATGCGATTTGATGTGCAGCGGGAGATGCAATGTGCTGTGGGCCATGCGATTCGTTGTGCTGAGGGTGATGCAATGTAATGTGGGCAATGCGATTCGATGTGCTGGGGTTGATGCAATGTGCTGTGGGCCATGCGATTTGATGTGCTGGGGTGATGCAATGTGCTGTGGGCCATGCGATTCGATGTGCTGGGGGTGATGCAATGTGCTGTGGGCCATGCGATTCGATGTGCTGGGGGTGATGCAATGTGCTGTGAATGATGCAATTTGATGTGCTGGGGGTGATGCAATGTGCTGTGGGCCATGCGATTCGATGTGCGGGGGTGATGCAATGTAATGTGGGCCATGCGATTCGATGTGCTGGGGTTTATGCAATGTGCTGTGGGCCTTGCAATTCGATGTGCTGGGGTGATGCAATGTGCTGTGGGCCATGCGATTCGATGTGCTGGGGGTGATGCAATGTGCTGTGGGCCATGCGATTTGATGTGCTGGGGGTGATGCAATGTGCTCTGGGCCATGCGATTCAATGTGCTGGGGGTGATGCAATGTGCTGTGGGCCATTCGATTCGATGTGCTGGGGGTGATGCAATGTGCTGTTGGCCATGCGATTCGATGTGCTGGGGGTGATGCAATGTGCTGTGAATGATGCAATTTGATGTGCTGGGGGTGATGCAATGTGCTGTGGGCCATGTGATTCGATGTGCGGGGGTGATGCAATGTAATGTGGGCCATGCGATTCGATGTGCTGGGGTTTATGCAATGTGCTGTGGGCCATGCGATTCGATGTGCTGGGGTGATGCAATGTGCTGTGGGCCATGCGATTCGATGTGCTGGGGGTGATGCAATGTGCTGTGGGCATGCGATTTGATGTGCTGGGGGTGATGCAATGTGCTCTGGGCCATGCGATTCAATGTGCTGGGGGTGATGCAATGTGCTGTGGGGCATTCGATTCGATGTGCTGGGGGTGATGCAATGTGCTGTGAGTGATGCGATTTGATGTGCTGGGGGTGATGCAATGTGCTGTGAGTGATGCGATTCAACGTGATGGGGATGATGCAATGTGTTGCTGGGGGTGATGCGATTCGATGTGCTGGGGGTGATGCAATGTGCTGTGGGCCATGCGATTCGATGTGCTGGGGGTAATGCAATGTGCTGTGGGCCATGCGATTCGATGTGCTGGGAGTGAGGCAATGTGCTGTGAGTGATGCCATTTGATGTGCTGGGGGTGATGCAATGTGCTGTGGGCCAATGCGATTTGATGTGCTGGGGGTGATGCAATGTGCTGCTCGGGGTGATGCGATTCGATGTGCTGCTGGGGGTGATGCGATTTGATGTGCTGGGGGTGATGCAATGTGCTGTGGGCCATGCGATTCGATGTGCTGGGGTGATGCAATGTGCTGTGGGCCATGCGATTCGATGTGCTGGGGGTGATGCAATGTGCTGTGGGCCATGTGATTTGATGTGCTGGGGGTGATGCAATGTGCTCTGGGCCATGCGATTCAATGTGCTGGGGGTGATGCAATATGCTGTGGTCCATTCGATTCGATGTGCTGGGGGTGATGCAATGTGCTGTTGGCCATGCGATTCAATGTGCTGGGGGTGATGCAATGTGCTGTGAATGATGCAATTTGATGTGCTGGGGGTGATGCAATGTGCTGTGGGCCATGTGATTCGATGTGCGGGGGTGATGCAATGTAATGTGGGCCATGCGATTCGATGTGCTGGGGGCAATGCAATGTGCTGTGAGTGATGCCATTTGATGTGCTCGGGGTGATGTAATGTGCTGTGGGCGATGCGATTTGATGTGCTGGGGGTGATGCAATGTGCTGTGAGTGATGCGATTCGATGTGCTGGGGGTGATGCAATGTGCTGTGGGCCATGCGATTCGATGTGCTGGGGGTGATGCAATGTGCTGTGAGTGATGCGATTCGATGTGCTGTGGGCCATGTGATTCGATGTGCTGGGAGTGATGCAATGTGCTGTGGGCCATGCGATTCGATGTGCTGTGGGTAATGCAATTTGATGTGCTGGGGGTGATGCAATGTGCTGCTGGGGGAGATGCGATTCGATGTGCTGGGGGTGATGCAATGTGCTGCTGGGGGTGATGCGATTTGATATGCCGGTGGTGATGCAATGTGCTGCTGGGGGTGATGCAATTCAATGTGCTGGGGGTGATGCAATGTGCTGCTGTGGGTGATGCGATTCGATGTGCTGTGGGTGATGCAATGTGCTGTGGGCCATGCGATTCGATGTGCTGGGGGTGATGCAATGTGCTGTGGGCCATGCGATTCGATGTGTTGGGGGTGATGGAATGTGCTGGGGGTAATGCAAATCAATGTGCTGGGGGTGATGCAATGTGCTGTGGGCCATGCGATTCGATGTGCTGGGGTTGATGCAATGTGCTGGGGCGATGCGATTCGATGTGCTGGGGGTGATGCAATATGCTGCGGGCGATTTGATTTGATGTGCTGGGGGTGATGCAATGTGCTGTGGGCCATGTGATTCGATGTGCTGGGGGTGATGCAATGTGCTGTGGGCCATGCGCTTTAATGTGCTGGGGTGATGCAATGTGCTGTGGGCCATGCAATTCGATGTGCTGGGGTTGATGCAATGTGCTGTGGGCCATGCGATTCGATGTGCTGGGGGTGATGCAATGTGCTGTGAGTGATGCAATGTGCTGCTGGGGGTGATGCAATTCGATGTGCTGGGGGTGATGCAATGTGCTGTGGGCCATGCGATTCGATGTGCTGGGGGTGATGCATTGTGCTGTGGGCCATGCGATTCGATGTGCTGGGGGTGATGCAATGTGCTGTGGGCCATGCGATACGATGTGATGGGGGTGATGCAATGTGCTGTGGGCCATGCGATTCGATGTGCTGGGGGTGATGCAATGTGCTGGGGGCAATGCGATTAGAAGTGCTGGGGGTGATGCAATTTGCTGTGGGCCATGCAATTCGATGTGCTGGGGGTGATGCAATGTGCTGGGGCAATGTGATTCGATGTGCTGGGGGTGATGCAATGTGCTGTGGGCCATGTGATTCGATGTGCTGGGGGTGATGCAATATGCTGTGGGCCATGCGATTCGATGTGCTGAGGGTGATGCAATGTGCTGTGGGCCATGCGATTCGATGTGCTGGGGGTGATGCAATGTGCTTGGGGCAATGCGATTCGATGTGCTGGGGGTGATGCAATGTGCTGTGGGCCATGCGATTCGATGTGCTGGGGGTGATGCAATGTGCTGTGGGTGATGCGTTTCGATGTGCTGGGGGTGATGCAATGTGCTGCTGGGGGTGATGCGATTCGATGTGCTGGGGGTTATGCAATGTGTTACTGGGGGTGATGCGATTCGATGTGCTGGGGGTGATGCAATGTGCTGTGGGCCATGCGATTCGATGTGCTGGGGGTGATGCAATGTGCTGTGGGTGATGCGATTCGATGTGCTGGGGGTGATGCAATGTGCTGTGGGCCATGTGATTCAATGTGCTGGGGGTGATGCAATGTGCTGTGGGCCATGCGATTCGATGTGCTGGGGGTGATGCAATGTGCTGGGGGCAATGCGATTTGATGTGCTGGGGTGATGCATTTTGCTGTGGGTGATGCGATTCGATGTGCTGGGGGTGATGCAATGTGCTATGGGCCACGCGATTTGATGTGCTGGGGTAATGCAATGTGCTTTGGGTGATGCAATTCGATGTGCTGGGGATGATGCAATGTGCTGTGAGTGATGCGATTTGATGTGCTGGGGGTGATGCAATGTGCTGTGGGCCACGCGATTTGATGTGCTGGGGTGATGCAATGTGCTGTGGGCCATGCGATTCGATGTGCTGGGGGTGATGCAATGTGCTGGGGGAAATGCGATTCGATGTGCTGGGGGTGATGCAATGTGCTGGGGCAATGCGATTTGATGTGCTGGGGGTGATGCAATGTGCTGTGGACAATGTGATTCAATGTGCTGGGGGTGATGCAATGTGCTGTGGGCCATGCGAGTCGATGTGCTGGGGGTGATGCAATGTGCTGTGGACCATGCGATTCGATGTGCTGGGGGTGATGCAATGTGCTGGGGGCAATGCGATTTGATGTGCTGGGGGTGATGCATTGTGCTGTGGGTGATGCGATTTGATGTGCTGGGGGTGATGCAATGTGCTGTGAATGATGCGATTTGATGTGCTGGGGGCGATGCAATGTGCTCTGGGTCTTGCGATTCGATGTGCTGGGGGTGATGCAATGTGCTATGGGCCATGCGATTCGATGTGTTGGGGGTGATGCAATGTGCTGTGGGCCATGCAATTTGATTTGCTTGGGGGTGATGCAATGTGCTGTGGGCCATGCGATTCAATGTGCTGGGGGTGAGGCAATGTGCTGTGGGTGATGTGATTCGATGTGCTGGGGGTGATGCAATGTGCTGTGGGCCATGCGATTCGATGTGCTGGGGGGGATGAAATGTGCTGTGGGCCATGCGATTCGATGTGCTGGGGGTGATGCAATTTGCTGTGAACCATGCGATTCAATGTGCTGGGGGTGATGCAATGTGCTGTGGGCCATACATTTCGATGTGCTGGGGGTGATGCAATGTGCTGTGGGCCATGCGGTTCGATGTGCTGGGGGTGATGTAATGTGCTGGGGGCAATGTGATTCGATGTGCTGGGGGTGATGCAATGTGCTGTGGGTGATGCGATTCGATGTGCTGGGGGTGATGCAATGTGCTGCTGGGGATGATGCAATGTCCTGCTGGGGGTGAAGAGATTCGATGTGCTGGGGGTGATGTAATGTGCTGGGGGTGATGCGATTCGATGTGCTGGGAGTGATGCAATGTGCTGTGGGCCATGCGATTCGATGTGCTGGGGGTGATGCAATTTGCTGTGAACCATGCGATTCGATGTGCTGGGGGTGATGCAATGTGCTGTGGGCCATGCGATTTGATGTGCTGGGGTGATGCAATGTGCTGTGGGCCATGCGATTCGATGTGCTGGGGGTGATGCAATGTGCTGTGGGCCATGCGATTCGATGTGCTGGGGGTGATGCAATGTGCTGTGAATGATGCAATTTGATGTGCTGGGGGTGATGCAATGTGCTGTGGGCCATGCGATTCGATGTGCGGGGGTGATGCAATGTAATGTGGGCCATGCGATTCGATGTGCTGGGGTTTATGCAATGTGCTGTGGGCCATGCGATTCGATGTGCTGGGGTGATGCAATGTGCTGTGGGCCATGCGATTCGATGTGCTGGGGGTGATGCAATGTGCTGTGGGCCATGCGATTTGATGTGCTGGGGGTGATGCAATGTGCTCTGGGCCATGCGATTCAATGTGCTGGGGGTGATGCAATGTGCTGTGGGCCATTCGATTCGATGTGCTGGGGGTGATGCAATGTGCTGTTGGCCATGCGATTCGATGTGCTGGGGGTGATGCAATGTGCTGTGAATGATGCAATTTGATGTGCTGGGGGTGATGCAATGTGCTGTGGGCCATGTGATTCGATGTGCGGGGGTGATGCAATGTAATGTGGGCCATGCGATTCGATGTGCTGGGGTTTATGCAATGTGCTGTGGGCCATGCGATTCGATGTGCTGGGGTGATGCAATGTGCTGTGGGCCATGCGATTCGATGTGCTGGGGGTGATGCAATGTGCTGTGGGCATGCGATTTGATGTGCTGGGGGTGATGCAATGTGCTCTGGGCCATGCGATTCAATGTGCTGGGGGTGATGCAATGTGCTGTGGGGCATTCGATTCGATGTGCTGGGGGTGATGCAATGTGCTGTGAGTGATGCGATTTGATGTGCTGGGGGTGATGCAATGTGCTGTGAGTGATGCGATTCAACGTGCTGGGGATGATGCAATGTGTTGCTGGGGGTGATGCGATTCGATGTGCTGGGGGTGATGCAATGTGCTGTGGGCCATGCGATTCGATGTGCTGGGGGTAATGCAATGTGCTGTGGGCCATGCGATTCGATGTGCTGGGAGTGAGGCAATGTGCTGTGAGTGATGCCATTTGATGTGCTGGGGGTGATGCAATGTGCTGTGGGCCAATGCGATTTGATGTGCTGGGGGTGATGCAATGTGCTGCTCCGGGTGATGCGATTCGATGTGCTGCTGGGGGTGATGCGATTTGATGTGCTGGGGGTGATGCAATGTGCTGTGGGCCATGCGATTCGATGTGCTGGGGTGATGCAATGTGCTGTGGGCCATGCGATTCGATGTGCTGGGGGTGATGCAATGTGCTGTGGGCCATGTGATTTGATGTGCTGGGGGTGATGCAATGTGCTCTGGGTCATGCGATTCAATGTGCTGGGGGTGATGCAATATGCTGTGGGCCATTCGATTCGATGTGCTGGGGGTGATGCAATGTGCTGTTGGCCATGCGATTCGATGTGCTGGGGGTGATGCAATGTGCTGTGAATGATGCAATTTGATGTGCTGGGGGATGATGCAATGTGCTGTGGGCCATGTGATTCGATGTGCGGGGGTGATGCAATGTAATGTGGGCCATGCGATTCGATGTGCTGGGGGCAATGCAATGTGCTGTGAGTGATGCCATTCGATGTGCTCGGGGTGATGTAATGTGCTGTGGGCGATGCGATTTGATGTGCTGGGGGTGATGCAATGTGCTGTGAGTGATGCGATTCGATGTGCTGGGGGTGATGCAATGTGCTGTGGGCCATGCGATTCGATGTGCTGGGGGTGATGCAATGTGCTGTGAGTGATGCGATTCGATGTGCTGTGGGCCATGTGATTCGATGTGCTGGGAGTGATGCAATGTGCTGTGGGCCATGCGATTCGATGTGCTGTGGGTAATGCAATTTGATGTGCTGGGGGTGATGCAATGTGCTGCTGGGGGAGATGCAATTCGATGTGCTGGGGGTGATGCAATGTGCTGCTGGGGGTGATGCGATTTGATATGCTGGTGGTGATGCAATGTGCTGCTGGGGGTGATGCAATTCAATGTGCTGGGGGTGATGCAATGTGCTGCTGTGGGTGATGCGATTCGATGTGCTGTGGGTGATGCAATGTGCTGTGGGCCATGCGATTCGATGTGCTGGGGGTGATGCAATGTGCTGTGGGCCATGCGATTCGATGTGTTGGGGGTGATGGAATGTGCTGGGGGTAATGCAAATCAATGTGCTGGGGGTGATGCAATGTGCTGTGGGCCATGCGATTCGATGTGCTGGGGTTGATGCAATGTGCTGGGGCGATGCGATTCGATGTGCTGGGGGTGATGCAATATGCTGCGGGCGATTTGATTTGATGTGCTGGGGGTGATGCAATGTGCTGTGGGCCATGTGATTCGATGTGCTGGGGGTGATGCAATGTGCTGTGGGCCATGCGCTTTAATGTGCTGGGGTGATGCAATGTGCTGTGGGCCATGCAATTCGATGTGCTGGGGTTGATGCAATGTGCTGTGGGCCATGCGATTCGATGTGCTGGGGGTGATGCAATGTGCTGTGAGTGATGCAATGTGCTGCTGGGGGTGATGCAATTCGATGTGCTGGGGGTGATGCAATGTGCTGTGGGCCATGCGATTCGATGTGCTGGGGGTGATGCATTGTGCTGTGGGCCATGCGATTCGATGTGCTGGGGGTGATGCAATGTGCTGTGGGCCATGCGATACGATGTGATGGGGGTGATGCAATGTGCTGTGGGCCATGCGATTCGATGTGCTGGGGGTGATGCAATGTGCTGGGGGCAATGCGATTAGAAGTGCTGGGGGTGATGCAATTTGCTGTGGGCCATGCGATTCGATGTGCTGGGGGTGATGCAATGTGCTGGGGCAATGTGATTCGATGTGCTGGGGGTGATGCAATGTGCTGTGGGCCATGTGATTCGATGTGCTGGGGGTGATGCAATATGCTGTGGGCCATGCGATTCGATGTGCTGAGGGTGATGCAATGTGCTGTGGGCCATGCGATTCGATGTGCTGGGGGTGATGCAATGTGCTTGGGGCAATGCGATTCGATGTGCTGGGGGTGATGCAATGTGCTGTGGGCCATGCGATTCGATGTGCTGGGGGTGATGCAATGTGCTGTGGGTGATGCGTTTTGATGTGCTGGGGGTGATGCAATGTGCTGCTGGGGGTGATGCGATTCGATGTGCTGGGGGTTATGCAATGTGTTACTGGGGGTGATGCGATTCGATGTGCTGGGGGTGATGCAATGTGCTGTGGGCCATGCGATTCGATGTGCTGGGGGTGATGCAATGTGCTGTGGGTGATGCGATTCGATGTGCTGGGGGTGATGCAATGTGCTGTGGGCCATGTGATTCAATGTGCTGGGGGTGATGCAATGTGCTGTGGGCCATGCGATTCGATGTGCTGGGGGTGATGCAATGTGCTGGGGGCAATGCGATTTGATGTGCTGGGGTGATGCATTTTGCTGTGGGTGATGCGATTCGATGTGCTGGGGGTGATGCAATGTGCTGTGGGCCACGCGATTTGATGTGCTGGGGTAATGCAATGTGCTTTGGGTGATGCAATTCGATGTGCTGGGGATGATGCAATGTGCTGTGAGTGATGCGATTTGATGTGCTGGGGGTGATGCAATGTGCTGTGGGCCATGCGAGTCGATGTGCTGGGGGTGATGCAATGTGCTGTGGACCATGCGATTCGATGTGCTGGGGGTGATGCAATGTGCTGGGGGCAATGCGATTTGATGTGCTGGGGGTGATGCATTGTGCTGTGGGTGATGCGATTTGATGTGCTGGGGGTGATGCAATGTGCTATGGGCCATGCGATTCGATGTGTTGGGGGTGATGCAATGTGCTGTGGGCCATGCAATTTGATTTGCTTGGGGGTGATGCAATGTGCTGTGGGCCATGCGATTCAATGTGCTGGGGGTGAGGCAATGTGCTGTGGGTGATGTGATTCGATGTGCTGGGGGTGATGCAATGTGCTGTGGGCCATGCGATTCGATGTGCTGGGGGTGATGAAATGTGCTGTGGGCCATGCGATTCGATGTGCTGGGGGTGATGCAATTTGCTGTGAACCATGCGATTCAATGTGCTGGGGGTGATGCAATGTGCTGTGGGCCATACATTTTGATGTGCTGGGGGTGATGCAATGTGCTGTGGGCCATGCGGTTCGATGTGCTGGGGGTGATGTAATGTGCTGGGGGCAATGTGATTCGATGTGCTGGGGGTGATGCAATGTGCTGTGGGTGATGCGATTCGATGTGCTGGGGGTGATGCAATGTGCTGCTGGGGATGATGCAATGTGCTGCTGGGGGTGAAGAGATTCGATGTGCTGGGGGTGATGTAATGTGCTGGGGGTGATGCGATTCGATGTGCTGGGAGTGATGCAATGTGCTGTGGGCCATGCGATTCGATGTGCTGGGGGTGATGCAATTTGCTGTGAACCATGCGATTCGATGTGCTGGGGGTGATGCAATGTGGTGTGGGCCATGCGATTCGATGTGCTGGGGGTGATGCAATGTGCTGTGGGCCATGCGATTCGATGTGCTGGGGGTGATGCAATGTGCTGCTGGGGGTGATGCGATTCGATGTGCTGGGTGTGATGCAATGTGCTGCTGGGGGTGATGCAATTCGATGTGCTGGGGGTGATGCAATGTGCTGTGGGCCATGCGATTCGATGTGCTGGGGGTGATGCAATGTGCTGTGGGCCATGCGATTCGATGTGCTGGGGTGATGCAATGTGCTGTGGGCCATGCGATTCGATGTGCTGGGGGTGATGCAATGTGCTGTGGGCCATGCGATTCGATGTGCTGAGGGTGATGCAATTTGCTGTGAACTATGCGATTCGATGTGCTGGGGGTGATGCAATGTGCTGTGGGCCATGCGATTTGATGTGCTGGGGGTGATGCAATGTGCTGTGGGCCATGCAATTTGATGTGCTGGGGGTGATGCAATGTGCTG
Organism: Rana muscosa; assembly: GCA_029206835.1. Classification (NCBI taxonomy): domain Eukaryota; kingdom Metazoa; phylum Chordata; class Amphibia; order Anura; family Ranidae; genus Rana; species Rana muscosa. The sequence continues at coordinate 429,411,702 of CM055123.1, forward strand.
GGGGCAATGCGATTCGATGTGCTGGGGGTGATGCAATGTGCTGTGGGTGATGCGATTCGATGTGCTGGGGGTGATGAAATGTACTGCTGGGGGTGATGCAATGTGCTGCTGGGGGTGATGCGATTCGATGTGCTGGGGGTGATGCAATGTGCTGTGGGCCATGTTATTCGATGTGCTGGGGGTGATGCAATGTGTTGTGGGCAATGCGATTCAATGTGCTGGGGGTGAAGCAATGTGCTGTGGGTGATGTGATTCAATGTGCTGGGGGTGATGCAATGTGCTGTGGGTGATGCGATTCGATGTGCTGGGGGTGATGCGATTCAATGTGCTGGGGGTGATGCAATGTGCTGCTGGGGGTGATGCAATTTGATGTGCTGGGAGTGATGCAATGTGCTGTAATTGATGCGATTCAATGTGCTGGGGGTGATGCAATGTGCTGCTGGGGGTGATGCGATTCAATGTGCTAGGGGTGATGCAATGTGCTGCTGGGGGTGATGCGATTCGATGTGCTGGGGATGATGCAATGTGCTGTGGGCCATGCTATTCAATGTGCTGGGGGTGATGCAATGTGCTGTGGGTGATGCGATTCGATGTGCTGGGGGTGATGAAATGTGCTGTGGGCCATGCAAATCGATGTGCTGGGGGTGATGCAATGTGCTGTGCGCCATGCGATTTGATGTGCTGGGGGGTGATGCAATGTGCTGTGGGCCATGCGATTCGATGTGCTGGGGGTGATGCAATGTGCTGTGGGCACATTAAATTGCATCACTCACAGCACATTGCATCACCCCCAGCACATCGAATCGCATGGCCCACAGCACATTGCATCACCCCCAGCACATCGATTCTCATCACCCACAGCACATTGCATCACCCCAGCACATCGAATCGCATGGCCCAGAGCACATTGCATCACCCCCAGCACATTGCATCACCCCCAGCACATCGAATCGCATCGTCCACAGCACATTGCATCACCCCCAGCACATCGAATCGCATGGCCCACAGCACATTGCATCACCCCCAGCACATCGAATCGCATCACCTCCAGCAGCAAATTGCATCACCCCCAGCACATCGAATCGCGTGGCCCACAGCACATTGCATCACCCCCAGCACATCGAATTGCATGGCCCACAGCACATTGCATCACCCCCAGCACATCGAATCGCATGGCCCAGAGCACATTGCATCACCCCCAGCACATTGAATCACATGGCCCACAGCACATTACATCGCCCCCAGCACATCAAAATCACATCACCCACAGCACATTGCATCACCCCCAGCACATCGAATCGCATGGCCCACAGCACATTGCATCACCCCCAGCACATCAAATCGCATCACTCACAGCACATTGCATCACCCCCAGCACATCGAATCGCATGGCCCACAGTACATTGCATCACCCCCAGCACATCGAATCGCATGGCCCACAGCACATTGCATCACCCCCAGCAAATCGAATCGCATGGCCCACAGCACATTGCATCACCCCCAGCACATCGAATCGCATCACCCCCAGCAACACATTGCATCATCCCCAGCACATCGAATCACATCAACCCCGGCAGCACATTGCATCACCCCCAGCACATCAAATCACATGGCCCATAGCACATTGCATCACCCCCAGCACATCAAATTGCATCACTCACAGCACATTGGATCACCCCCAGCACATCGAATCGCATGGCCCACAGCACATTGCATCACCCCCAGCACATTGAATCGCATGGCCCAGAGCACATTGCATCACCCCCACCACATCGAATCACATCACCCACAGCACATTGCATCACCCCTAGCACATCGAATCACATTACCCCCAGCACATTCCATCACCCCCAGCACATCGAATCGCATGGCCCACAGCACATTGCATCACCCCCAGCACATCGAATCGCATGGCCCACAGCAATTGTGGGTGATGCGATTCGATGTGAGGGGGGTGATGCAATGCGCTGTGGGCCATGCGATTCGATGTGCTGGGGGTGATGCAATGTGCTGTGGGCCATGCAATTCGATGTGCTAGGGGTGATGCAATGTGCTGTGAGCCATGTGATTCGATGCACTGGGGGTGATGCAATGTGCTGTGGGCCATGCGATTCGATGGGCTGGGGGTGATGCAATGTGCTGTGGGCCATGCGATTCGATGTGCTGGGGGTGATGCAATGTGCTGGGGGCCATGCGATTCGATGTGCTGAGGTGATGCAATGTGCTGTGGGCCATGCGATTTGATGTGCTGTGGGTGATGCGATTTGATGTGCTACTGGGGGTGATGCAATGTGCTACTGGGGGTCATGCGATTTGATGTGCTGGGGGGTGATGCAATGTGCTGCTGGGTGTGATGCGATTCGATGTGCTGGGGGTGATGCGATTCGATGTGCTGGGGGTGATGCAATGTGCTGTGGGCCATGCGATTCGATGTGCTGGGGGTGATGCAATGTGCTGGGGGCAATGTGATTCGATGTGCTGGGGGTGATGCAATGTGCTGTGGGTGATGCCATTCAATGTGCTGTGGGCCATGCGATTCAATGTGCTGGGGGTGGTGCAATGTGCTGTGAGTGATGCGATTTGATGTGCTGGGGGTGATGCAATGTGCTGTGGGCCATGCGATTTGATGTGCTGGGGGTGATGCAATGTGCTGTGGGCCATGAGATTCGATGTGCTGGGGGTGATGCAATGTGCTGGGGGCAATGTGATTCGATGTGCTGGGGGTAATGCAATGTGCTGTGGGTGATGCGAATCAATGTGCTGTGGGCCATGAGATTCAATGTGCTGCGGGTGGTGCAATGTGCTTTAGGCCATGGGATTCAATGTGCTGACGGTGATGCAATGTGCAGTGGGTCAAGCGATTCGATGTGCTGGGGGTGATAAAATGTGCTGTGAGTGATGCGATTTGATGTGCTGGGGTTGATGCAATGTGCTGTGGGCCATGCGATTCGATGTGCTGGGGGTGATGTAATGTGCTGTGGGTGATGCGATTCGATGTGCTGGGATGATTCAATGTGCTGATAGGGGTGATGTGATTCGATGTGCTGGAAGTGATGCAATGTGCTGCTGGGGGTGATGCGATTCGATATGCTGGGGGTGATGCAATGTGCTGTGGGCCATGCGATTCGATGTGCTGGGGGTGATGCAATGTGCTGCTGGGGGTGATGCGATTCAATGTGCTGGGGGTGATGCAATGTGCTGTGGGTCATGCGATTCGATGTTCTGGGGGTGATGCAATGTGCTGTGGATGATGCGATTCGATGTTCTGTGGGTGATGCAATGTGCTGTGGGCCATGTGATTCAATGTGCTGGGGGTGATGCAATGTGCAGAAAGTGATGCGATTTGATGTGCAGGGGGTGATGCGATGTGCTGTGGGCCATGTGAGTCGATGTGCTGGGGGTGATGCAATGTGCTGTGAGCCATGCGATTCGATGTGCTGGGGGTGATGCAATGTACTGTGGGCCATGCGATTTGATGTGCTGGGTGTGATGCAATGTGCTGTGGGCCATGTGATTCGATGTTGTGTGGGTGATGCAATGTGCTGTGGGCCATGTGATTCAATGTGCTGGGGGTGATGCAATGTGCAGAAAGTGATGCGATTTGATGTGCAGGGGGAGATGCAATGTGCTGTGGGCCATGCGATTCGTTGTGCTGAGGGTGATGCAATGTAATGTGGGCAATGCGATTCGATGTGCTGGGGTTGATGCAATGTGCTGTGGGCCATGCGATTTGATGTGCTGGGGTGATGCAATGTGCTGTGGGCCATGCGATTCGATGTGCTGGGGGTGATGCAATGTGCTGTGGGCCATGCGATTTGATGTGCTGGGGGTGATGCAATGTGCTGTGAATGATGCAATTTGATGTGCTGGGGGTGATGCAATGTGCTGTGGGCCATGCGATTCGATGTGCGGGGGTGATGCAATGTAATGTGGGCCATGCGATTCGATGTGCTGGGGTTTATGCAATGTGCTGTGGGCCATGCGATTCGATGTGCTGGGGTGATGCAATGTGCTGTGGGCCATGCGATTCGATGTGCTGGGGGTGATGCAATGTGCTGTGAATGATGCAATTTGATGTGCTGGGGGTGATGCAATGTGCTGTGGGCCATGCGATTCGATGTGCTGGGGGTGATGCAATGTGCTGTGGGCCATGCGATTCGATGTGCTGGGGGTGATGCAATGTGCTGTGGGCCATGTGATTCGATGTGCGGGGGTGATGCAATGTAATGTGGGCCATGCGATTCGATGTGCTGGGGTTTATGCAATGTGCTGTGGGCCATGCGATTCGATGTGCTGGGGTGATGCAATGTGCTGTGGGCCATGCGATTCGATGTGCTGGGGGTGATGCAATGTGCTGTGGGCATGCGATTTGATGTGCTGGGGGTGATGCAATGTGCTGTGGGGCATTCGATTCGATGTGCTGGGGGTGATGCAATGTGCTGTGAGTGATGCGATTTGATGTGCTGGGGGTGATGCAATGTGCTGTGAGTGATGCGATTCAACGTGCTGGGGATGATGCAATGTGTTGCTGGGGGTGATGCGATTCGATGTGCTGGGGGTGATGCAATGTGCTGTGGGCCATGCGATTCGATGTGCTGGGGGTAATGCAATGTGCTGTGGGCCATGCGATTCGATGTGCTGGGAGTGAGGCAATGTGCTGTGAGTGATGCCATTTGATGTGCTGGGGGTGATGCAATGTGCTGTGGGCCAATGCGATTTGATGTGCTGGGGGTGATGCAATGTGCTGTGGGTGATGTGATTTGATGTGCTCGGGGTGATGCAATGTGCTGTGGGCCATGTGATTCAATGTGCTGGGGGTGATGCAATGTGCTGTGGGCCATGCGATTCGATGTGCTAGGGGTGATGCAATGTGTTTGGGGGGCGATGCGATTCGATGTGCTGGGGGTGATGCAATGTGCTGTGGGTGATGCGAATCAATGTGCTGTGGGCCATGTGATTCGATGTGCTGGGGGTGATGCAATGTGCTGTGGGCCATGCGATTCGATGTGCTGACGGTGATGCAATGTGCAGTGGGCCAAGTGATTCGATGTGCTGGGGGTGATGAAATGTGCTGTGGGTGATGCGATTCGATGTGCTGGGATGATGCAATGTGCTGCTGGGGGTGATGTGATTCGATGTGCTGGAAGTGATGCAATGTGCTGCTGGGGGTGATGCGATTCGATGTGCTGGGGGTGATGCAATGTGCTGTGGGCCATGCAATTCGATGTGCTGGGGGTGATGCAATGTGCTGCTGGGGGTGATGCAATGTGCTGTGGGTCATGCGATTCGATGTTCTTGGGCTATGCAATGTGCTGTGGATGATGCGATTCGATGTGCTGGGGGTGATGCGATGTGCTGTGGGCCATGTGAGTCGATGTGCTGGGGGTGATGCAATGTGCTGTGGGCCATGCGATTCGATGTGCTGGGGGTGATGCAATGTACTGTGGGCCATGCGATTTAATGTGCTGGGTGTGATGCAATGTGCTGTGGGCCATGTGATTCAATGTTCTGTGGGTGATGCAATGTGCTGTGGGCCATGTGATTCAATGTGCTGGGGGTGATGCAATGTGCTGTGAGTGATGCGATTTGATGTGCTGGGGGTGATGCAATGTGCTATGGGCCATGCGATTCAATGTCCTGGGGGTGATGCAATGTGCTATGGGTGATGCGATTCGATGTGCTGGGGGTGATGCAATGTGCTGCCGGGGTGATGCGATTCGATGTGCTGGGGATGATGCAATGTGTTGCTGGGGGTGATGCGATTCGATGTGCTGGGGGTGATGCAATGTGCTGTGGGCCATGCGATTCAATGTGCTGGGGGTGATGCAATGTGCTGTGGGCCATGCGATCCGATGTGCTGGGAGTGATGCAATGTGCTGTGAGTGATGCCATTTGATGTGCTGGGGGTGATGCAATGTGCTGTGGGCCATGCGATTCGATGTGCTGGGGGTGATGCAATGTGCTGTGGTGATGTGATTCGATGTGCTGGGGGTGATGCAATGTGCTGTGGGCCATGTGATTCAATGTGCTTGGGGTGATGCAATGTGCTGTGGGCCATGCAATTTGATGTGCTGGGGGTGATGCAATGTGCTGTGGGCCATGCGATTCGATGTGCTGGGGTTGATGCAATGTGCTGTGGGTGATGCAAATCAATGTGCTGTGGGCCATGCGATTCGATGTGCTGGGGGTGATGCAATGTGCTGTGTGCCATGGGATTCGATGTGCTGACAGTGATGCAATGTGCAGTGGGCCAAGCGATTCGATGTGCTGGGGATGATGAAATGTGCTGTGAGTGATGCGATTTGATGTGCTGGGGGTGATGCAATGTGCTGTGGGCCATGCGATTCGATGTGCTGGGGGTGATGTAATGTGCTGTGGGTGATGCGATTTGATGTGCTGGGGTGATGCAATGTGCTGCTGGGGGTGATGTGATTCGATGTACTGGAAGTGATGGAATGTGCTGCTGGGGGTGATGCAATTCGATGTGCTGGGGGTGATGCAATGTGCTGCTGGGGGTGATGCGATTTGATGTGCTGGGGGTGATGCAATGTGCTGTGGGTCATGCGATTCGATGTTCTTAGGGTGATGCAATGTGCTGTGGATGATGCGATTCGATGTGCTGGGGGTGATGCGATGTGCTGTGGGCCATGTGAGTCGATGTGCTGGGGATGATGCAATGTGCTGTGGGCCATGCGATTCCATGTGCTGGGGGTGATGCAATGTACTGTGGGCCATGCGATTTGATGTGCTGGGTGTGATGCAATGTGCTGTGGGCCATGTGATTCAAAGTTCTGTGGGTGATGCAATGTGCTGTGGGCCATGCAATTCAATGTGCTGGGGGTGATGCAATGTGCAGTGAGTGATGCGATTTGATGTGCTGTGGGCCATGCGATTCGATGTGCTGGGGGTGATGCAATGTGCTGTGGGCCATGCGATTCGATGTGCTGGGGGTGATGCAATCTGCTGTGGGCCATGCGATTCGATGTGCTGGGGGTGATGCAATGTGCTGTGAGAGATGCGATTTGATGTGCTGGGGGTGATGCAATGTGCTGTGGGCCATGCGATTCGATGTGCTGGGGGTGATGCAATGTGCTCTGGGCCATGCGATTCAATGTGCTGGGGGTGATGCAATGTGCTGTTGGCCATGCGATTCGATGTGCTGGGGGTGATGCAATGTGCTGCGAGTGATGCGATTTGATGTGCTGGGGGTGATGCAATGTGCTCTGGGCCATGCGATTCAATGTGCTGGGGGTGATGCAATGTGCTGTTGGCCATGCAATTCAATGTGCTTGGGGTGATGCAATGTGCTGCGAGTGATGCGATTTGATGTGCTGGGGGTGATGCAATGTGCTATAAGCCATGCGATTCGATGTGCTGGGGGTGATGCAATGTGCTATGGGTGATGCGATTCGATGTGCTGGGGGTGATGCGATTCGATGTGCTGGGGATGATGCAATGTGTTGCTGGGGGTGATGCGATTGGATGTGCTGGTGGTGATGCAATGTGCTGTGGGCCATGCGATTTGATGTGCTGGGGGTGATGAAATGTGCTGGGGGCAATGTGATTTGATGTGCTGGGGGTGATGCAATGTGCTGTGGGCGATGCGATTTGATGTGCTGGGAGTGATGCAATGTGCTGTGGGTGATGCGATTCGATGTGCTGGGGGTGATGCAATGTGCTGCTGGGGGTGATGCGATTCGATGTGCTGGGTGTGATGCAATGTGCTGCTGGGGGTGATGCGATTCAATGTGCTGGGGGTGATGCAATGTGCTGTGGGCCATGCGATTCGATGTGCTGGGGGTGATGCAATGTGCTGTGGGCCATGCAATTCGATGTGCTGGGGTTGATGCAATGTTCTGTGGGCCATTCGATTTGATGTGCTGTGGGTGATGCAATTTGCTGTGGGCCATGCGATTCGATGTGCTGGGGGTGATGCAATTTGCTGTGAACCATGTGATTCGATGTGCTGGGGGTGATGCAATGTGCTGTGGGCCATGCGATTTGATGTGCTGTGGGTGATGCAATTTGCTGTGGGCCATGTGATTCGATGTGCTGGGGTTGATGCAATGTGCTGGGGGTAATGTGATTCGATGTGCTGGGGGTGATGCAATGTGCTGTGGGTGATGCGATTCGATGTGCTGGGGGTGATGCAATGTACTGCTGGGGGTGATGCAATGTGCTGCTGGGGTGATGCGATTCGATGTGCTTGGTGTGATGCAATGTGCTGTGGGCCATGGGATTCGATGTGCTGGGGGTGATGCAATGTGCTGTGGGTGATGCGATTCGATGTGCTAGGGGTGATGCAATGTGCTGGGGGCAATGCGATTCGATGGGCTGGGGGTGATGCAATGTGCTGTGGCTGATGGGATTCAATGTTCTGGGGGTGATGCAATGTGCTGTGGGTGATGCGATTCGATGTGCTGGGGGTGATGCAATGTGCTGCTGGGGGTGATGCGATTCGATGTGCTGGGGGTTATGCAATGTGCTGTGGGCCATGCGATTCGATGTGCTGGGAGTGATGCAATGTTCTGTAGGTAATGTGATTCGATGTGCTGGGGGTGATGCAATGTGCTGCTGGGGGTGATGCGATTCGCTGTGCTGGGGGTGATGCAATGTGCTGCTGGGGGTGCTGGGGGTGATGTGATTTGATGTGCAGGGGGTGATGCAATGTGCTGTGGGCCATGCGATTCAATGTGCTGGGGGTGATGCAATGTGCTGTGGGTGATGCGATTTGATGTGCTGGGGGTGATGCAATGTGCTGCGAGTGATGCGATTTGATGTGCTGGGGGTGATGAAATGTGCTGTGGGCCATGCAAATCGATGTGCTGGGGGTGATGCAATGTGCTGTGGGCCATGCGATTTGATGTGCTGGGGGGTGATGCAATGTGCTGTGGGCCATGCGATTTGATGTGCTGGGGGTGGTGCAATGTGCTGTGGGCACATTAAATCGCATCACTCACAGCACATTGCATCACCCCCAGCACATCAAATCGCATGGCCCACAGCACATTGCATCACCCCCAGCACATCGATTTGCATGGCCCACAGCACATTTCATCACCCCCAGCACATCAAATCGCATCACTCGCAGCACATTGCTTCACCCCCAGCACATCAAATCGCATCACCCACAGCACATTGCATCACCCCCAGCACACTGAATCGCATGGCCCACAGCACATTGCATCACCCCCAGCACATCGAATCACATCACCCCCAGCACCCCCAGCAGCACATTGCATCACCCCCAGCACAGCGAATCGCATCACCCCCAGCAGCACATTGCATCACCCCCAACACATTGAATCGCATCACCTACAGAACATTGCATCACTCCCAGCACATCGAATCGCATGGCCCACAGCACATTGCATAACCCCCAGAACATCGTATCGCATCACCCCCAGCAGCACATTGCATCACCCCCAGCACATCGAATCGCATCACCCACAGCACATTGCATCACCCCCAGCACATTGAATCCCATCAGCCACAGCACATTGCATCACCCCCAGCCCATCGAATCGCATTGCCCCCAGCACATTGCATCACCCCTAGCACATCGAATCGCATCACCCACAGCACATTGCATCACCCCCAGCACATCAAATCCCATGGCCCACAGCACATTGCATCACCCCAAGCACATCGAATCGCATCACCCCCAGCAGCACATTGCATCACCCCCAGCAGTACATTGCATCACCCCCAGCACATCGAATCGCATCACCCACAGCACATTGCATCACCCCCAGCACATCAAATCGCATTACCCCCAGCACATTGCATCACCCCCAGCACATCGAATCGCATGGCCCACAGCAAATTGCATCACCCACAGCACATCAAATCGCATGGCCCACAGCACATTGCATCACCCCCAGCACATCGAATCACATGGTTCACAGCAAATTGCATCACCCCCAGCACATCGAATCGCATGGCCCACAGCAAATTGCATCACCCACAGCACATCAAATCGAATGGCCCACAGCACATTGCATCACCCCCAGCACATTGAATCGCATGGCCCACAGCACATTGCATCATCCCCCAGCACATCGAATCGCATGGCCCACAGCACATTGCATCACCCCCAGCACATTGAATCGCATCACCCCAGCAGCACATTGCATCACACCCAGCACATCGAATCGCATCACCCCCAGCAGCACATTGCATCACCCCCAGCACATCGAATCGCATCACCCACAGCACATTGCATCACTCCCAGCACATCAAATCGCATAGCCCACAGCACATTGCATCACCCCCAGCACATCAAATCACATTGCCCCCAGCACATTTCATCACCCCCAGCACATCGAATCGCATGGCCCACAGCACATTGCATCACCACCAGCACATCCAATCGCATCACCCCCAGCAACACATTGCATCATCCCCAGCACATCGAATCGCATCACCCCCGGCAGAACATTGCATCACCCCCAGCACATCGAATCGCATCACCCATAGCACATTGCATCACCCCCAGCACATCGAATCACATGGCTTATAGCACATTGCATCACCCCAAGCACATCGAATCGCATCACCCCCAGCAGCACATTGCATCACCCCCAGCAGTACATTGCATCACCCCCAGCACATCAAATCGCATCACCCACAGCACATTGCATCACCCCCAGCACATCGAATCGCATTACCCCCAGCACATTGCATCACCCCCAGCACATCGAATCGCATGGCCCACAGCAAATATCATCACCCACTGCACATCAAATCGCATGGCCCACAGCACATTGCATCACCCCCAGCACATCGAATCACATGGTTCACAGCAAATTGCATCACCCCCAGCACATCGAATCGCATGGCACACAGCAAATTGCATCACCCACAGCACATCAAATCGAATGGCCCACAGCACATTGCATCACCCCCAGCACATCGAATCGCATGGCCCACAGCACATTGCATCATCCCCCAGCACATCGAATCGCATGGCCCACAGCACATTGCATCACCCCCAGCACATTGAATCGCATCACCCCCAGCAGCACATTGCATCACACCCAGCACATCGAATCGCATCACCCCCAGCAGCACATTGCATCACCCCCAGCACATCGAATCGCATCACCCACAGCACATTGCATCACTCCCAGCACATCAAATCGCATAGCCCACAGCACATTGCATCACCCCCAGCACATCAAATCACATTGCCCCCAGCACATTTCATCACCCCCAGCACATCGAATCGCATGGCCCACAGCACATTGCATCACCACCAGCACATCCAATCGCATCACCCCCAGCAACACATTGCATCATCCCCAGCACATCGAATCGCATCACCCCCGCAGAACATTGCATCACCCCCAGCACATCGAATCGCATCACCCATAGCACATTGCATCACCCCCAGCACATCGAATCACATGGCTTATAGCACATTGCATCACCCCCAGCACATCAAATCGCATCACTCACAGCACATTGCATCACCCCCAGCACATCGAATCGCATGGCCCACAGCACATTGCATCACCCCCAGCACATTGAATCGCATGGCCCAGAGCACATTGCATCACCCCCAGCACATCGAATCGCATCACCCACAGCACATTGCATCACCCCCAGCACATCGAATCGCATGGCCCACAGCACATTGCATCACCCCCAGCACATCAAATCGCATCACTCACAGCACATTGCATCACCCCCAGCACATCGAATCGCATGGCCCACAGCACATTGCATCACCCCCAGCACATCGAATCGCATGGCGCACAGCACATTGCATCACCCCCAGCACATCGAATCGCATGGCCCACAGCACATCAAATCGCATCACTCACTGCACATTGCATCACCCCCAGCACATTGAATCGCATGGCCCACAGCACATTGCATCACCCCCAGCACATCAAATCGCATCACCCACAGCACATTGCATCACCCCCAGCACATCGAATCACATGGCCCACAGCACATTGCATCACACCCAGCACATCAAATCGCATGGCCCACAGTACATTGCATCACCCCCAGCACATGGAATCGCATGGCCCACAGCACATTGCATCACCCCAAGAACATCGAATCGCATGACCCACAGCACATTGCATCACCCCCAGCACATCGAATCGCATCACCCCCAGCAGCACATTGCATCACCCCCAGCACATCGAGTCGCATGGCCCACAGTACATTGCATCACCCCCAGCACATCGAATCGCATGGCCCACAGCACATTGCATCACCCCCAGCACATCAAATCGCATCACTCACAGCACATTTCATCACCCCCAGCACATCGAATCTCTTGGCCCACTGCACATTGCATCACCGTCAGCACATCGAATCCCATGGCACACAGCACATTGCATCACCCCCAGCACATCGAATCGTATGGCCCACAGCACATTGATTTGCATCACCCACAGCACATTGCATCAACCCCAGCACATCGAATCGCATGGTCCACAGCACATTGCATCACCCCCAGCACATCAAATCGCATGGCCCACAGCACATTGCATCACCCCAAGCACATTGAATCACATGGCCCACAGCACATTGCATCACCCCCAGCACATCGAATCGCATGGCCCACAGCACATTGCATCACCCCCAGCACATCAAATGGCATCACTCACAGCACATTGCATCACTCCCAGCACATCGGATCGCATGGCCCACAGCACATTGCATCACCCCCAGCACATTGAATCGCATGGCCCACAGCACATTGCATCACCCCCAGCACATCGAATCGCATCACCCCCAGCAACACATTGCATCATCCCCAGCACATCGAATCGCATCACCCCCGGCAGCACATTGCATCACCCCCAGCACATCGAATCGCATCACCCATAGCACATTGCATCACCCCCAGGACATTGAATCGCATGGCCCATAGCACATTGCATCACCCCCAGCAGCACATTCCATCACCCCCAGCACATCGAATCACATGGCCCACAGCACATTGCATCACCCCCAGCACATCGAATCGCATCACCCCAAGCAGCACATTGCATCACTTCCAGCACATCGAATCACATCACCCCCAGCAGCACATTGCATCATCCCAGCACATCGAATCGCATCACCCACAGCACATTTCATCACCCCCAGCACATCGAATCACTTGGCCCACTGCACATTGCATCACCGTCAGCACATCAAATCGCATGGCCCACAGCACATTGCATCACCCCCAGCACATCGAATCACATGGCCCACAGCACATTGATTCGCATCACCCACAGCACATTGCATCACCCCCAGCACATCGAATCGCATCGCCCCCAAGCACATTGCATCACCCCTAGCACATCGAATCGCATGGCCCACAGCACATTGCATCACCCCCAGCACATTGAATCACATGGCCCACAGCACATTGCATCACCCCCAGCACATCAAATCACATCACCCACAGCACATTGCATCACCCCCAGCACATCAAATCGCATTGGCCCACAGCACATTGCATCACCCCCAGCACATCAAATGGCATCACTCACAGCACATTGCCTCACTCCCAGCACATCGAATCGCATGGCCCACAGCACATTGCATTACCCCCAGCACATCGAATCGCATGGCCCACAGCACATTGCATCACCCCCAGCACATCGAATCACATCACCCCCAGCAACACATTGCATCATCCCCAGCACGTCGAATCGCATCACTCACAGCACATTGCATCACCCCCAGCACATCAAATCGCATCACTCACAGCACATTGCATCACCCCCAGCACATCGAATCGAATGCCCCACAGCACATTGCATCACCCCCACCACATTGAATCGCATGGCCCAGAGCACATTGCATCACCCCCAGCACATCAAATCGCATGGCCCACAGCACATTGCATCACCCCCAGCACATCGAATCGCATGGCCCACAGCACATTGCATCACCCCAGCACATCGAATCGCATGGCCCACAGCACATTGCATAAACCCCAGCACATCGAATCGCATGGCCCACATTACATTGCATCACCCCCGCACATCGAATCGCATGGCCCACAGCACATTGCATCACCCCCAGCACATCAAATTGCATCATTCACAGCACATTGCATCACCCCCAGCACATCGAATCGCATGGCCCACAGCACATTGCATCACCCCCAGCACATCGAATTGCATGGCCCACAGCACATTGCATCACCCCCAGCACATCGAATCGAATGGCCCACAGCACATTGCATCACCCCCAGCACATTGAATCGCATGGTCCAGAGCACATTGCATCACCCCCAGCACATCAAATCGCATGGCCCACAGCACATTGCATCACCCCCAGCACATCAAATCGCATGGCCCACAGCACATTGCATCACCCCAGCACATCGAATCGCATGGCCCACAGCACATTGCATAAACCCCAGCACATCGAATCGCATGGCCCACATTACATTGCATCACCCCCGCACATCGAATCGCATGGCCCACAGCACATTGCATCACCCCCAGCACATCAAATTGCATCATTCACAGCACATTGCATCACCCCCAGCACATCGAATCGCATGGCCCACAGCACATTGCATCACCCCCAGCACATCAAATCGCATGGCCCACAGCACATTGCATCACCCCAGCACATCAAATCGCATGGCCCACAGCACATTGCATCAACCCCAGCACATCGAATCGCATCACTTTCTGCACATTGCATCACCCCCAGCACATTGAATCACATGGCCCACAGCACATTGCATCACCCACAGAACATCGAATCACATGGCCCACAGCACATTGCATCACACCCAGCACATCAAATCGCATGGCCCACAGTACATTGCATCACCCCCAGCACATCGAATCGCATGGCTCACAGCACATTGCATCACCCCCAGCACATCGACTCACATGGCCCACAGCACATCGCATCACCCCCAGCACATCGAATCGCATCATCCACAGCACATTGCATCACCCCCAGAACATCGAATCGCATGACCCACAGCACATTGCATCACCCCCAGCACATTGAATCGCATCACCCCCAGCAGCACATTGCATCACCCCCAGCACATCGAATCGCATGGCCCACAGCACAATGCATCACCCCCAGCATATCGAATCGCATCACCCCAGCAGCACATTACGTCACTTCCAGCACATCGAATCACATCACCCCTAGCAGCACATTGAATCATCCCAGCACATCGAATCGCATCACCCACAGCACATTACATCACCCCCAGCACATCGAATCGCATGGCCCACAGCACATTGCATCAACCCCAGCACATCAAATCGCATCACTCACAGCACATTGCATCACCCCCAGCACATCGAATCGCATGGCCCACAGCACATTGCATAAACCCCAGCACATCGAATCGCATGGCCCACATTACATTGCATCACCCCCGCACATCGAATCGCATGGCCCACAGCACATTGCATCACCCCCAGCACATCAAATTGCATCATTCACAGCACATTGCATCACCCCCAGCACATCGAATCGCATGGCCCACAGCACATTGCATCACCCCCAGCACAGATTGTTGCCAGACAGAGAGGACGTGTGTACCTAGCTCCTGACTTCCAGGGCTGCATTGCTTCTCTCCCCAGGACTCTCCCCCCTAATCTCCCCTATTTTCCCCCTGGCTCTCTCCCCTGCTCTCACCCTTGTCCCCCCTTGCTCTCACCCTTATCCCCCCGGTTCTCTCCCCCCCCCTCCATCCAGCGGGACCCCAATCCATACGAGCCCCCCCCCCCACCAGACACCTCCTCCCGCAGCCACCGCCGGGCAAGTCCGAGGCTGCAGCCTAACATCACTCATCCCACGGTCCCCCCCTCTGGCGCCTCCCTCACAGACCGGCAGCACCCCTGGCCTAGCTCACCGAGCTACATTCGAGCCCTCCACCCGCCACCGAGGCCATTCATCTGCCGCCGGCGGAACCCCCCTCCACCCGCAGCCACCGACAGGAAAGTCTGCGGCTGCGGCCTAGCCACATTCGATCCCCCTTCCAGCATCCGGATCATCCAAGGAGCCACCCTACGGCACTCACCCACTCGCGGAGCCCCCCAGAGGAGTCAGCAGGCCCCGAAGCAGCAATAGCTGCTACCTGCCCAGCAGGATAGACCGCGGCTTTGGCCTAGACCCGGCCGCGGAGGCCATCTTGGGACACCCAGCCCCAGCCCTCAAACTCCTCTCCCGGCCCCCTGGAATATTCTGACCCGGGATAACCACCGGTTCGCATCCACTCACGGGTCACTTGCCTGTGGCTCCCACTGGGTCGCTCACAAAAGGCAGCCGGGAGGACGAAATGGATATTCGGCCCAGTAAGTAGCGGCCATCTTGATACACCCAGAGTCTTTCCCCAACACTGACAAAAAACAAAAAACAAACAAAAAAAAAACTTATTTTTTCTCTCTATTCCTACTAATTCCCCACCCCCACCCCCATTACTATCTTCACAATACTCTTCAATAACTCTACTACTTATGACTGATCGCCCCCCCCTGACGTACTCAGGCTGCCCCAACCTACAGCATCGACCGCCGCCACTACGCGATCTCCCCAGACCCACACACACGGCCAAGCATAACGGACGTGTGCGATAGGCCCCCGAGGCTCACCACTTCGCAGAGCAATCCGCACGCACGGTCCAGGGAAGCGGACGTGTGTGACAGGAGCCCTGACCTCATCGCTTCACAGAGCAATCCACACATACGGTCAAGCGTAACGGACGTGTGTGGCAGGAGCTCTGGCCATACAGGAACCCCCTTGGACTCTGGCGTTTCGCTCCTCCTGCAAACGTTAACCTGACGACCTGCGGCTTCCACGGGACCCCACTCTCCCCAAGCTCAGATCCCCCAGCTCACCACCGCTTCACCCACAGCCGCCGACTGCCACCTGCCGCCATCCGGGCGCCCATTTCTAGACTGTTAGAACTGCAGGACAGACCGCGGCTGTGGCCTAGCTCCGGCCATCACTCTACACCCTCCCCGAGTCTCTCTCCAGCAGGCCCGCGTGTGCCGACCGGGTAAGTACATCGGGGCACCACCAACTAGTAGCGAGTTGATCCAGGGTTTACCCGATCGCCCCTCGGGGGGTCAGGAAGGAATTTTTCCCCTGCTGCAGCAATTGGCCAGACTCGGCTGGTGGTTTTTGCCTTCCTCTGGACCAACGGGGGGGCGGTTTAGGTCATTGGGCCCCATCCATCATCCCCATCACCTTTTCCTCCCATCATGTGCATCTTTAAATACTCAGCGGACACCCTCCGCAGGCTAAGGAATACCGCCCCAACACTTCCAACCGCCACCCAAAAAATCCTACAAAAAGAACAACTGCTTAGGATCAATCGACAATCGACTATCAAAACCACAAAGACACCACTTCATCTACAAGATTTATCATGCGCCTTGATTAACACCAGATCGGCAGTCAAGCACAGACAGGAAATTCACGATTTCATCACGCAAAACGACATAGATTGCCTCTTTATCACGGAAAGTTGGCTAACACCGGATTGTAACACCGTCCTAACGGAACTAGTACCTGGGAACTACCGCATCCTAACTGAGCACAGAATAGGACAAAGAGGAGGAGGCCTAGCAGTTATCTTCAAATCGCACCTCTCTCTTACCAAACCAACCCTACAGAACTCATTGCCATTCATGGAAACACTCACCCTGCAACTCCAAACAACACCCCATGACACCATTCACATACTGCTATGCTACAGACCACCAGGACCGAAGACAAATCTCCTCACACCCTTCACCGAATTCTTCTCGACATACACTTTAAAAACCAAAAAGTTTTTACTGCTCGGGGACTTTAACCTCTGGGCCAACACCACTCAGGACCCCATCGCCACCGCCTGTATCAACCAATTGGAAGAACTAGGGTTGCAGCAACTGATAAATGCACCCACGCATGGATCGGGTCACATTCTTGACCTCATCTTCAAACAAAATATGGACATCAACATACTGGACAACATGCCGTTACCATGGACGGACCACCACGCTATCAAATTCAAATTTACCACCAGCACCATCTCCCAAAAACCGGAAGACTCAACAAAAACATACTGGACAAGATCTCAGAAGAAACTACACTCAAAACTTTTCAAAACCACTCTATCAAAAAAAATAGGAACGCTAAAGCATAACCGCTCAACGGAACAAACACTCAACTCCTTAAACAAAATATTACTACAAACAGCGGACACAGTCGCTCCGAGACGCAGAGCACACATCCGTAAAAACAACTCGGGCTGGTTTAGTGACACTCTTACGCTACTGAAGCAAGAACGCAGAAGAGCTGAAGGAGCCTGGAGAAGAAACCCAACGGAGGAAAACCACACAAACTACAAAGCACTCACTAAGAAATATCACAAAGCAATTTTTAAAGCAAAAAAGGAACATTTCTCAAACACCATAAAAAAAGCCCTAAACCGGCCTCGTGAACTCTTCAAACTAGTCACTCGGACCATGAATCCTACCTGTCTAGAGCCTCCAGCAAATGAAACCCAAGAGTTCTGCAATGAGCTATCGGATTTTTTTATCGACAAAATCGAAAATATTCGGGAAATAATTCAACAGAAAAAAACAACCAACTTCACACAGCCAAAGCAAACAGAGAAAATCAATACGAACATTATACAACTAGCAACATTTTCGTTGGTCCCGATCACCATTGACACCACCAAAAACATCATCAGAAGCCTCAGAGATACTACATCGTCAAATGACATAATTCCCACAAAACTCCTGAAAGAATGTACCGACATTTTAGCTCCTACCATTACACACATCGTAAATCTATCATTCAAAGAAGGTTTGGTTCCGAACTCCCTCAAGCAAGGTATAATCAAACCCCTCCTAAAGAAACCCACTCTTGACCCTAAGGACCCAAATTACCGCAGACCGGTAACAAGCCTCAACACCATTTCCAAGATCATGGAGAAAGCGGTAGTACAACAGCTACAAGGCCATTTGGACACTTACAAACTCTTGGATCCACTACAATCAGGCTTCCGCCCAGGCCATGGCACAGAAACGGCACTTCTCAAAATATGGGATGACGTCCTCGAAGCCGCAGATGACGGAGAGTCATGTCTCCTGGTGCTGCTGGACCTCAGTGCAGCGTTCGACACAGTAGACCACAAAACTCTACTCATTCGGCTTAAAGAAGTAGCAGGAGTTGCAGACCCTGACCTTCCTTGGTTCGCTTCCTTTCTTGAGAATCGTTCTCAGACAGTGAAATTAGGTGCCTTCACCTCTGAAACTCGCGCAATTTCTTGCGGAGTCCCTCAAGGATCACCACTGTCACCCCTTCTCTTTAACATCTACCTCCGCCCACTCCTAAAAATCATTAGCAAACAGGACTTATGCTACCACTCATACGCGGACGACACCCAACTCTACTTTCGTATCACTGGAAAAAAAGACCAATATCACGGATTGGAAAAGTGCCTCACATTGATCGATGATTGGATGACTGAGAGTTCACTTAAACTCAATGGATCCAAAACAGAACTGCTTCTCCTCCACGCTAACCAAAAGACAAAAACTAAAACCTCTTGGACACCACCCACCATTCTCGGACAGACCATCACCCCGAGCACCAAAGTCAAAAGTCTCGGAGTCATCTTTGACTCGGAGATGTCGATGGACGCTCAAATAGGATCAGTAATCAGCGGATCTCATTATCTCCTCCGCCTGCTGCATAGACTCATTCCCTTCATCCCAGAAGAGGACACAGCAGTAGTAGTTGGATCAATTATCAACTCCCAGCTCGACTACGCAAACTCCCTCTACCTCGGACTACCCAAATACCAAATGTCACGCCTACAAGTCGTCCAGAACACGGCAGCCAGACTGATAACAGGAAAAAAACCCTGGGAATCCATCACCCCTGCACTGAGGACCCTTCATTGGTTAGCCGTAAAGGATCGGATCACATTCAAGACCCTCTGCCTCACCCACAAGTGCACACAAGGAATCGCTCCGCAATATTTATGCGAGAAGATAAAGCATTACAACCCCAAACGCAGTCTACGATCAACAAACCAAAACCTCCTTCACATCCCCAAATTTCGCTACAAATCAAAGGGAGAACGAAGATTTGCAGTCCAAGGACCACGGCTATGGAACGCGCTACCCACGGATATCCGTATGGAAGAAAACCATCGGGCCTTTAGGAAAAAACTTAAGACCCACCTCTTCTGATGGATCATGAAGCTACTGGATGCAAAGCGCCTTGAGGCGATTTAGTTCGCATTTGTTAGCGCTATACAAGTTTTTCACTCACTCACTCACTCACTCACATTGAATCGCATGGCCCACAGCACATTGCATCACCCCAGCACATCAAATCGCATGGCCCACAGCACATTGCATCAACCCCAGCACATCGAATCGCATTGCCCACATTACATTGCATCACCCTCAGCACAACAAATCGCATGGCCCACAGCACATTGCATCTCCCCCAGCACATCAAATCGCATCACTTTCTGCACATTGCATCACCCCCAGCACATTGAATCGCATCACTTTCTGCACATTGCATCACCCCCAGCACATTGAATCACATGGCCCACAGCACATTGCATCACCCACAGAACATCGAATCACATGGCCCACAGCACATTGCATCTCCCCCAGCACATCAAATCACATCACTTTCTGCACATTGCATCACCCCCAGCACATCGAATCGCATCACTTTCTGCACATTGCATCACCCCCAGCACATTGAATCACATGGCCCACAGCACATTGCATCACCCACAGAACATCGAATCACATGGCCCACAGCACATTGCATCACACCCAGCACATCAAATCGCATGGCCCACAGTACATTGCATCACCCCCAGCACATCGAATCGCATGGCTCACAGCACATTGCATCACCCCCAGCACATCGACTCACATGGCCCACAGCACATCGCATCACCCCCAGCACATCGAATCGCATCATCCACAGCACATTGCATCACCCCCAGAACATCGAATCGCATGACCCACAGCACATTGCATCACCCCCAGCACATTGAATCGCATCACCCCCAGCAGCACATTGCATCACCCCCAGCACATCGAATCGCATGGCCCACAGCACATTGCATCACCCTCAGCATATCGAATCGCATCACCCCCAGCAGCACATTGCATCACTTCCAGCACATCGAATCACATCACCCCCAGCAGCACATTGCATCACTTCCAGCAGATCGAATCACATCACCCCCAGCAGCACATTGCATCATCCCAGCACATCGAATCGCATCACCCACAGCACATTTCATCACCCCCAGCACATCGAATCACTTGGCCCACTGCACATTGCATCACCGTCAGCACATCGAATCGCATGGCCCACAACACATTGCATCACCCCCAGCACATCGAATCACATGGCCCACAGCACATTGATTCGCATCACCCACAGCACATTGCATCACCCCCAGCACATCGAATCGCATCACCCCCCAAGCACATTGCATCACCCCTAGCACATCGAATCGCATTGCCCACAGCACATTGCATCACCCCCAGCACATTGAATCACATGGCCCACAGCACATTGCATCACCCCCAGCACATCAAATCACATCACCCACAGCACATTGCATCACCCCCAGCACATCAAATCGCATTGGCCCACAGCACATTGCATCACCCCCAGCACATCAAATGGCATCACTCACAGCACATTGCCTCACTCCCAGCACATCGAATCGCATGGCCCACAGCACATTGCATTACCCCCAGCACATCGAATCGCATGGCCCACAGCACATTGCATCACCCCCAGCACATCGAATCGCATCACCCCCAGCAACACATTGCATCATCCCCAGCACGTCGAATCGCATCACTCACAGCACATTGCATCACCCCCAGCACATCAAATCGCATCACTCACAGCACATTGCATCACCCCCAGCACATCGAATCGAATGCCCCACAGCACATTGCATCACCCCCAGCACATTGAATCGCATGGCCCAGAGCACATTGCATCACCCCCAGCACATCAAATCGCATGGCCCACAGCACATTGCATCACCCCCAGCACATCGAATCGCATGGCCCACAGCACATTGCATCACCCCAGCACATCGAATCGCATGGCCCACAGCACATTGCATAAACCCCAGCACATCGAATCGCATGGCCCACATTACATTGCATCACCCCCGCACATCGAATCGCATGGCCCACAGCACATTGCATCACCCACAGCACATCAAATTGCATCATTCACAGCACATTGCATCACCCCCAGCACATCGAATCGCATGGCCCACAGCACATTGCATCACCCCCAGCACATCGAATCGCATGGCCCACAGCACATTGCATCACCCCCAGCACATCGAATCGAATGGCCCACAGCACATTGCATCACCCCCAGCACATTGAATCGCATGGTCCAGAGCACATTGCATCACCCCCAGCACATCAAATCGCATGGCCCACAGCACATTGCATCACCCCCAGCACATCGAATCGCATGGCCCACAGCACATTGCATCACCCCAGCACATCGAATCGCATGGCCCACAGCACATTGCATAAACCCCAGCACATCGAATCGCATGGCCCACATTACATTGCATCACCCCCGCACATCGAATCGCATGGCCCACAGCACATTGCATCACCCCCAGCACATCAAATTGCATCATTCACAGCACATTGCATCACCCCCAGCACATCGAATCGCATGGCCCACAGCACATTGCATCACCCCCAGCACATCGAATCGCATGGCCCACAGCACATTGCATCACCCCAGCACATCAAATCGCATGGCCCACAGCACATTGCATCAACCCCAGCACATCAAATCACATTGCCCATATTACATTGCATCACCCTCAGCACAACGAATCGCATGGCCCACAGCACATTGCATCTCCCCCAGCACATCAAATCGCATCACTTTCTGCACATTGCATCACCCCCAGCACATTGAATGACATGGCCCACAGCACATTGCATCACCCACAGAACATCGAATCACATGGCCCACAGCACATTGCATCACACCCAGCACATCAAATCGCATGGCCCACAGTACATTGCATCACCCCCAGCACATCGAATCGCATGGCTCACAGCACATTGCATCACCCCCAGCACATCGACTCACATGGCCCACAGCACATCGCATCACCCCCAGCACATCGAATCGCATCATCCACAGCACATTGCATCACCCCCAGAACATCGAATCACATGACCCACAGCACATTGCATCACCCCCAGCACATTGAATCGCATCACCCCCAGCAGCACATTGCATCACCCCCAGCACATCGAATCGCATGGCCCACAGCACAATGCATCACCCCCAGCATATCGAATCGCATCACCCCCAGCAGCACATTGCGTCACTTCCAGCACATCGAATCACATCACCCCTAGCAGCACATTGAATCATCCCAGCACATCGAATCGCATCACCCACAGCACATTACATCACCCACAGCACATTGCATCAACCCCAGCACATCAAATCGCATCACTCACAGCACATTGCATCACCCCCAGCACATCGAATCGCATGGCCCACAGCACATTGCATCACCCCAGCACATCGAATCGCATGGCCCACAGCACATTGCATAAACCCCAGGACATCGAATCGCATGGCGCACATTACATTGCATCACCCCCGCACATCAAATCGCATGGCCCACAGCACATTGCATCACCCCCAGCACATCAAATTGCATCATTCACAGCACATTGCATCACCCCCAGCACATCGGATCGCATGGCCCACAGCACATTGCATCACCCCCAGCACATCGAATCGCATGGCCCACAGCACATTGCATCACCCCAGCACATCAAATCGCATGGCCCACAGCACATTGCATCAACCCCAGCACATCGAATCGCATTGCCCACATTACATTGCATCACCCTCAGCACAACGAATCGCATGGCCCACAGCACATTGCATCTCCCCCAGCACATCAAATCGCATCACTTTCTGCACATTGCATCACCCCCAGCACATTGAATCACATGGCCCACAGCACATTGCATCACCCACAGAACTTCGAATCACATGGCCCACAGCACATTGCATCACACCCAGCACATCAAATCGCATGGCCCACAGTACATTGCATCACCCCCAGCACATCGAATCGCATGGCTCACAGCACATTGCATCACCCCCAGCACATCGACTCACATGGCCCACAGCACATCGCATCACCCCCAGCACATCGAATCGCATCATCCACAGCACATTGCATCACCCCCAGAACATCGAATCGCATGACCCACAGCACATTGCATCACCCCCAGCACATTGAATCGCATCACCCCCAGCAGCACATTGCATCACCCCCAGCACATCGAATCGCATGGTCCACAGCACATTGCATCACCCCCAGCATATCGAATCGCATCACCCCCGCAGCACATTGCATCACTTCCAGCACATCAAATCACATCACCCCTAGCAGCACATTGAATCATCCCAGCACATCGAATCGCATCACCCACAGCACATTACATCACCCCCAGCACATCGAATCGCATGGCCCACAGCACATTGCATCAACCCCAGCACATCAAATCGCATCACTCACAGCACATTTTATCACCCCCAGCACATCGAATCGCTTGACCCACTGCACATTGCATCACCGTCAGCACATCGAATCCCATGGCCTAAAGCACATTGCACCACCCGCAGCACATTGAATCTCATGGCCCACAGCACATTGATTCGCATCACCCACAGCACATTGCATTACCCCCAGCACATCGAATCACATTGCCCCAGCACATTGCATCACCCCCAGCACATCGAATCTCATGGCCCACAGCACATTGCATCACCCCCAGCACATCAAATCGCATGGCCCACAGCACATTGCATCACCCCCAGCACATCAAATCGCATCACTCACAGCACATTGCACCACCCCCAGCACATTGAATCGCATGGCCCACAGCACATTGAATGGCATCACCCACAGCACATTGCATCACCCCTAGCACATCGAATCACATTGCCCCCAGCACATTGCATCACCCCCAGCTCATCGAATCGCATGGCCCACAGCACATTGCATCACCCCCAGCACATCGAATCGCATGGCCCACAGCACATTGCATCACCCCCAACACATCAAATCGCATCACCCCCAGCACATCGAATCACATCACACCCAGCAGCACATTGCATCACCCCCCAGCACATCAAATCGCATGACCCCCAGTAGCACATTGCATCACCCCCAGTAGCACATCGAATCGCATCACCCACAGCACATCAAATCGCATGGCCCACAGCACATTGCATCACCTCAGCACATCGAATCGCATGGCCCACAGCACATTGCATCACCCCCAGCACATCGAATCGCATGGCCCACAGCACATTGCATCACCCCCAGCCCATCGAATCGCATGGCCCACAGCACATTGCATCACCCCCAGTGCATCGAATCGCATGGCTCACAGCACATTGCATCACCCCTAGCACATCGAATTGCATGGCCCACAGCACATTGCATCACCCCCAGCACATCGAATCACATCACCCACAGCACATTAGATCACCCCCAGCACATCGGATCACATGGCCCACAGCACATTGCATCACCCCCAGCACATCGAATTGCATCACCCCCAGCAGCACATTGCATCACCCCCAGCAGCACATTGCATCACCCCCGGCACATCGAATTGCATCACCCACAGCACATTGCATCACCCCCAGCACATCAAATCGCATTGCCCCCAGCACATTGCATCACCCCCAGCACATCGAATCGCATGGCCCACAGCACATTGCATCATCCCCAGCACATCGAATCGCATGGCCCACAGCACATTGCATCACCCCTAGCACATCGTATCGCATGGTTCACAGCAAATTGCGTCACCCCCAGCACATCGAATCGCATGGCCCACAGCACATTGCATCACCCCAGCACATCGAATCGCATGGCCCACAGCACATTGCATCACCCCCATCACATCGAATCGCATCACCCACAATTGCTGTGGGCCATGCGATTCGATGTGCTGGGGGTGATGCAATGTGCTGTGGGCCATGCGATTTGATGTGCTGGGGGTGATGCAATGTGCTGTGGGCCATGCGATTCGATGTGCTGGGGGTGATGCAATGTGCTGTGAGTGATGCGATTTGATGTGCTGGGGGTGATTCAATGTGCTGTGGGCCATGCGATTCGATGTGCGGGGGGTGATGCAATATGCTGTGGGTGATGCGATTCGATGTGGTGGGGGTGATGCAATGTGCTCTGGGCCATGCGATTCAATATGCTGGGGGTGATGCAATGTGCTGTGGGCCATGCGATTCGATGTGCTGGGGGTGATCCAATGTGCTGTGAGTGATGCAATTTGATGTGCTGGGGGTGATGCAATGTGCTATGGGCCATGTGATTTGATGTGCTGGGGGTGATGCAATGTGCTATGGGTGATGTGATTCGATTTGCTGGGGGTGATGCAATGTGCTGCCAGGGTTGATGTGATTCGATGTGCTGGGGGTGATGCAATGTGCTGTGGGCCATGCGATTCGATTTGCTGGGGGTGATGCAATGTGCTGTGAGTGATGCAATTTGATGTGCTGGGGGTGATGCAATGTGCTGTGGGCCATGCGATTCGATGTGCTGGGGGTGATGCAATGTGCTGTGGGTGATGTGATTTCGATGTGCTGGGGGCGATGCAATGTGCTGTGGGCCATGTGATTCAATGTGCTGGGGGTGATGCAATGTGCTGTGGGCCATGCGATTCGATGTGCTGGGGGTGATGCAATGTGCTGTGGGCCATGCAATTCGATGTGCTGGGGATGATGCAATGTGCTGTGGGCCATGCGATTCGATGTGCTGGGGGTGATGCAATTTGCTGCTGGGGGTGATGCGATTCGATGTGCTGGGGGTGATGCAATGTGCTGTGGGCCATGTGATTCGATGTGCTGGGGGTGATGCAATGTGCTGTGGACGATGCGATTCGATGTGCTGGGGGTGATGCAATGTGCTGGGGGTGATGCAATGTGCTGTGGGCCATGCAAGTCGATGTGCTGGGGGTGATGCAATGTGCTGTGGGCCATGCGATTCGATGTGCTGGGGTGATGCAATGTGCTGTGGGTGATGAGAATCGATGTGCTGGGGGTGATGCAATGTGCTGTGGGCCATGCGATTCGATGTGCTGGGGGTGATGCAATGTGCTTTGAGTGATGCAATTTAATGTGCCCACAGCACATTGCATCACCCCCAGCACATCGAATCGCATGGCCCACAGCACATTGCATCACCCCCCAGCACATCAAATCGCATGGCCCACAGCACATTGCATCACCCCAAGCACATCGAATCGCATCACCCACAGCACATTGCATCACCCCTAGCACATCGAATCACATTACCCCCAGCACATTCCATCACCCCCAGCACATCGAATCGCATGGCCCACAGCACATTGCATCAACCCCAGCACATCGAATCGCATGGCCCACAGCAATTGTGGGTGATGCGATTCGATGTGATGGGGGTGATGCAATGTGCTGTGGGCCATGCAATTCGATGTGCTGGGGGTGATGCAATGTGCTGGGGGCAATGTGATTCGATGTGCTGGGGGTGAAGCAATGTGCTGTGGGTGATGCCATTCAATGTGCTGTGGGCCATGCGATTCAATGTGCTGGGGGTGGTGCAATGTGCTGTGAGTGATGCGATTTGATGTGCTGGGGGTGATGCAATGTGCTGTGGGCCATGCGATTTGATGTGCTGGGGGTGATGCAATGTGCTGTGGGTCATGAGATTCGATGTGCTGGGGGTGATGCAATGTGCTGGGGGCAATGTGATTCGATGTGCTGGGGGTGATGCAATGTGCTGTGGGCCATGCGATTCGATGTGCTGGGAGTGATGCATTGTGCTGTGGGCCATGCGATTCGATGTGCTGGGGGTGATGCAATGTGCTGTGGGCCATGCGATACGATGTGATGGGGGGTGATGCAATGTGCTGTGGGCCATGTGATTCGATGTGCTGGGGGTGATGCAATGTGCTGGGGGCAATGCGATTAGAAGTGCTGGGGGTGATGCAATTTGCTGTGGGCCATGCGATTCGATGTGCTGGGGGTGATGCAATGTGCTGGGGGCAATGCGATTCGATGTGCTGGGGGTGATGCAATGTGCTGTGGGCCATGCGATTCGATGTGCTGGGGGTGATGCAATATGCTGTGGGCCATGCGATTCGATGTGCTGGGGGTGATGCAATGTGCTGTGGGCCATGCGATTCGATGTGCTGGGGGTGATGCAATGTGCTTGGGGCAATGCGATTCGATGTGCTGGGGGTGATGCAATGTGCTGTGGGCCATGCGATTCGATGTGCTGGGGGTGATGCAATGTGCTGTGGGTGATGCATTTCGATGTGCTGGGGGTGATGCAATGTGCTGCTGGGGGTGATGCGATTCGATGTGCTGGGGGTTATGCAATGTGTTACTGGGGGTGATGCGATTCGATGTGCTGGGGGTGATGCAATGTGCTGTGGGCCATGCGATTCGATGTGCTGGGGGTGATGCAATGTGCTGTGGGTGATGCGATTCGATGTGCTGGGGGTGATGCAATGTGCTGTGGGCCATGTGATTCAATGTGCTGGGGGTGATGCAATGTGCTGTGGGCCATGCGATTCGATGTGCTGGGGGTGATGCAATGTGCTGGGGGCAATGCGATTCGATGTGCTGGGGTGATGCATTTTGCTGTGGGTGATGCGATTCGATGTGCTGGGGGTGATGCAATGTGCTGTGGGCCATGCGATTTGATGTGCTGGGGTGATGCAATGTGCTTTGGGTGATGCAATTCGATGTGCTGGGGGTGATGCAATGTGCTGTGAGTGATGCGATTTGATGTGCTGGGGGCGATGCAATGTGCTGTGGGCCATGCGATTTGATGTGCTGGGGGTGATGCAATGTGCTGTGGGCCATGCGATTCGATGTGCTGGGGGTGACGCAATGTGCTGGGGGAAATGCGATTCGATGTGCTGGGGGTGATGCAATGTGCTGGGGCAATGCGATTTGATGTGCTGGGGGTGATGCAATGTGCTGTGGACAATGTGATTCGATGTGCTGGGGGTGATGCAATGTGCTGTGGGCCATGCGAGTCGATGTGCTGGGGGTGATGCAATGTGCTGTGGACCATACGATTCGATGTGCTGGGGGTGATGCAATATGCTGGGGGCAATGCGATTTGATGTGCTGGGGGTGATGCATTGTGCTGTGGGTGATGCGATTCGATGTGCTGGGGGTGATGCAATGTGCTGTGAATGATGCGATTTGATGTGCTGGGGGCGATGCAATGTGCTCTGGGTCATGCGATTCGATGTGCTGGGGGTGATGCAATGTGCTATGGGCCATGCGATTCGATGTGTTGGGGGTGATGCAATGTGCTGTGGGCCATGCAATTTGATTTGCTTGGGGGTGATGCAATGTGCTGTGCGCCATGCGATTCAATGTGCTGGGGGTGAGGCAATGTGCTGTGGGTGATGCGATTCGATGTGCTGGGGGTGATGCAATGTGCTGTGGGCCATGCGATTCGATGTGCTGGGGGTGATGAAATGTGCTGTGGGCCATGCGATTCGATGTGCTGGGGGTGATGCAATGTGCTGTGGGCCATGCGGTTCGATGTGCTGGGGGTGATGTAATGTGCTGGGGGCAATGCAATTCGATGTGCTGGGGGTGATGCAATGTGCTGTGGGTGATGCGATTCGATGTGCTGGGGGTGATGCAATGTGCTGCTGGGGGTGATGCAATGTGCTGCTGGGGGTGATGCGATTCGATGTGCTGGGGGTGATGTAATGTGCTGGGGGTGATGCGATTCGATGTGCTGGGAGTGATGCAATGTGCTGTGGGCCATGCGATTCGATGTGCTGGGGTGATGCAATTTGCTGTGAACCATGCGATTCGATGTGCTGGGGGTGATGCAATGTGGTGTGGGCCATGCGATTCGATGTGCTGGGGGTGATGCAATGTGCTGTGGGCCATGCGATTCGATGTGCTGGGGGTGATGTAATGTGCTGCGGGCAATGCGATTCGATGTGCTGGGGGTGATGCAATGTGCTGTGGGCCATGCAATTCGATGTGCTGGGGGTGATGCAATGTGCTGCTGGGGGTGATGCGATTCGATGTGCTTGGGGTGATACAATGTGCTGTGGGCCATGAGATTAGATGTGCTGGGGGTGATGCAATGTGCTGTGGGTGATGCGATTCGATGTGCTGGGGGTGATGCAATGTGCTGCTGGGGGTGATGCGATTCGATGTGCTGGGTGTGATGCAATGTGCTGCTGGGGGTGATGCGATTCGATGTGCTGGGGGTGATGCAATGTGCTGTGGGCCATGCGATTCGATGTGCTGAGGGTGATGCAATTTGCTGTGAACCATGTGATTCGATGTGCTGGGGGTGATGCAATGTGCTGTGGGCCATGCGATTCGATGTGCTGGGGGTGATGCAATGTGCTGGGGGCAATGCGATTCGATGTGCTGGGGGTGATGCAATGTGCTGTGGGTGATGCGATTCGATGTGCTTGGGTTGATGAAATGTACTGCTGGGGGTGATGCAATGTGCTGCTGGGGGTGATGCGATTCGATGTGCTTGGGGTGATGCAATGTGCTGTGTGCCATGTGATTCGATGTGCTGGGGGTGATGCAATGTGTTGTGGGTGATGCGATTCGATGTGCTGGGGGTGATGCAATGTGCTGGGGGCAATGCGATTCAATGTGCTGGGGGTGAAGCAATGTGCTGTGGGTGATGCGATTCAATGTGCTGGGGGTGATGCAATGTGCTGGGGGTGATGCGATTCGATGTGCTGGGGGTGATGCGATTCAATGTGCTGGGGGTGATGCAATGTGCTGCTGGGGGTGATGCAATTTGATGTGCTGGGGGTGATGCAATGTGCTGTGGGCCATCCGATTCGATGTGCTGGGAGTGATGCAATGTGCTGTAATTGATGCGATTCAATGTGCTGGGGGTGATGCAATGTGCTGCTGGGGAGATGCGATTCAATGTGCTGGGGGTGATGCAATGTGCTGCTGGGGGTGATGCGATTCGATGTGCTGGGGATGATGCAATGTGCTGTGGGCCATGCTATTCAATGTGCTGGGGGTGATGCAATGTGCTGTGGGTGATGCGATTCGATGTGCTGGGGGTGATGAAATGTGCTGTGGGCCATGCAAATCGATGTGCTGGGGGTGATGCAATGTGCTGTGCGCCATGCGATTTGATGTGCTGGGGGGGTGATGCAATGTGCTGTGGGCCATGCGATTCGATGTGCTGGGGGTGATGCAATGTGCTGTGGGCACATTAAATTGCATCACTCACAGCACATTGCATCACCCCCAGCACATCGAATCGCATGGCCCACAGCACATTGCATCACCCCCAGCACATCGATTCTCATCACCCACAGCACATTGCATCACCCCAGCACATCGAATCGCATGGCCCACAGCACATTGCATCACCCCCAGCACATCGACTTGCATGGCCCACAGCACATTGCATCACCCCCAGCACGTTGCATCACCCCCAGCACATTGAATCGCATCGTCCACAGCACATTGCATCACCCCCAGCACATCGAATCGCATGGCCCACAACACATTGCATCACCCCCAGCACATCGAAACGCATCACCCCCAGCAGCAAATTGCATCACCCCCAGCACATCGAATCGCATGGCCCACAGCACATTGCATCACTCCCAGCACATCGAATTGCATGGCCCACAGCACATTGCATCACCCCCAGCACATCGAATCGCATGGCCCACAGCACATTGCATCACCCCCAGCACATTGAATCACATGGCCCACAGCACATTGCATCGCCTCCAGCACATCAAAATCACATCACCCACAGCACATTGCATCACCCCCAGCACATCGAATCGCATGGCCCACAGCACATTGCATCACCCCCAGCACATCAAATTGCATCACTCACAGCACATTGCATCACCCCCAGCAAATCGAATCGCATGGCCCACAGCACATTGCATCACCCCCAGCACATCGAATCACATCAACCCCGGCAGCACATTGCATCACCCCCAGCAAATCGAATCACATCACCCATAGCACATTGCATCACCCCCAGCACATCAAATCACATGGCCCATAGCACATTGCATCACCCCCAGCACATCAAATTGCATCACTCACAGCACATTGGATCACCCCCAGCACATCGAATCGCATGGCCCACAGCACATTGCATCACCCCCAGCACATTGAATCGCATGGCCCAGAGCACATTGCATCACCCCCACCACATCGAATCGCATCACCCACAGCATATTGCATCACCCCCCGCACATCGAATTGCATGGCCCACAGCACATTGAATCACCCCCAGCACATCAAATCGCATCACTCACAGCACATTGCATCACCCCCAGCACATCGAATCGCATGGCCCACAGCACATTGCATCACCCCCAGCACATCAAATCACATGGCCCACAGCACATTGCATCACCCCCAGCACATCGAATCGCATCACCCACAGCACATTGCATCACCCCTAGCACATCGAATCGCATTACCCCCAGCACATTCCATCACCCCCAGCACATCGAATCGCATGGCCCACAGCACATTGCATCAACCCCAGCACATCGAATCGCATGGCCCACAGCAATTGTGGGTGATGCAATTCGATGTGATGGGGGTGATGCAATGTGCTGTGGGCCATGCGATTCGATGTGCTGGGGGTGATGCAATGTGCTGGGGGCAATGTGATTCGATGTGCTGGGGGTGATGCAATGTGCTGTGGGTGATGCCATTCAATGTGCTGTGGGCCATGCGATTCAATGTGCTGGGGGTGGTGCAATGTGCTGTGAGTGATGCGATTTGATGTGCTGGGGGTGATGCAATGTTCTGTGGGCCATGCGATTTGATGTGCTGGGGGTGATGCAATGTGCTGTGGGCCATGAGATTCGATGTGCTGGGGGTGATGCAATGTGCTGGGGGCAATGTGATTCGATGTGCTGGGGGTAATGCAATGTGCTGTGGGTGATGCGAATCAATGTGCTGTGGGCCATGAGATTCAATGTGCTGCGGGTGGTGCAATGTGCTTTAGGCCATGGGATTCGATGTGCTGACGGTGATGCAATGTGCAGTGGGTCAAGCGATTCGATGTGCTGGGGGTGATAAAATGTGCTGTGAGTGATGCGATTTGATGTGCTGGGGTTGATGCAATGTGCTGTGGGCCATGCGATTCGATGTGCTGGGGGTGATGTAATGTGCTGTGGGTGATGCGATTCGATGTGCTGGGATGATTCAATGTGCTGCTAGGGGTGATGTGATTTGATGTGCTTGAAGTGATGCAATGTGCTGCTGGGGGTGATGCGATTCGATATGCTGGGGGTGATGCAATGTGCTGTGGGCCATGCGATTCGATGTGCTGGGGGTGATGCAATGTGCTGCTGGGGGTGATGCGATTCAATGTGCTGGGGGTGATGCAATGTGCTGTGGGTCATGCGATTCGATGTTCTGGGGGTGATGCAATGTGCTGTGGATGATGCGATTCGATGTGCTGGGGGTGATGCGATGTGCTGTGGGCCATGTGAGTCGATGTGCTGGGGGTGATGCAATGTGCTGTGAGCCATGCGATTCGATGTGCTGGGGGTGATGCAATGTACTGTGGGCCATGCGATTTGATGTGCTGGGTGTGATGCAATGTGCTGTGGGCCATGTGATTCGATGTTCTGTGGGTGATGCAATGTGCTGTGGGCCATGTGATTCAATGTGCTGGGGGTGATGCAATGTGCAGAAAGTGATGCGATTTGATGTGCTGGGGGAGATGCAATGTGCTGTGGGCCATGCGATTCGTTGTGCTGAGGGTGATGCAATGTAATGTGGGCAATGCGATTCGATGTGCTGGGGTTGATGCAATGTGCTGTGGGCCATGCGATTTGATGTGCTGGGGTGATGCAATGTGCTGTGGGCCATGCGATTCGATGTGCTAGGGGTGATGCAATGTGCTGTGGGCCATGCGATTCGATGTGCTGGGGGTGATGCAATGTGCTGTGAATGATGCAATTTGATGTGCTGGGGGTGATGCAATGTGCTGTGGGCCATGCGATTCGATGTGCGGGGGTGATGCAATGTAATGTGGGCCATGCGATTCGATGTGCTGGGGTTTATGCAATGTGCTGTGGGCCATGAGATTCGATGTGCTGGGGTGATGCAATGTGCTGTGGGCCATGCGATTCGATGTGCTGGGGGTGATGCAATGTGCTGTGAGTGATGCGATTTGATGTGCTGGGGTTGATGCAATGTGCTGTGGGCCATGCAATTGGATGTGCTGGGGGTGATGTAATGTGCTGTGGGTGATGCGATTCGATGTGCTGGGATGATTCAATGTGCTGCTAGGGGTGATGTGATTCGATGTGCTGGAAGTGACGCAATGTGCTGCTGGGGGTGATGCGATTCGATATGCTGGGGGTGATGCATTGTGCTGTGGGCCATGCGATTCGATGTGCGGGGGTGATGCAATGTAATGTGGGCCATGCGATTCGATGTGCTGGGGTTTATGCAATGTGCTGTGGGCTATGCAATTCGATGTGCTGGGGTGATGCAATGTGCTGTGGGCCATGCGATTCGATGTGCTGAGGGTGATGCAATGTGCTGTGGGCCATGCAATTTGATGTGCTGGGGGTGATGCAATGTGCTCTGGGCCATGCGATTCAATGTGCTGGGGGTGATGCAATGTGCTGTGGGGCATTCGATTCGATGTGCTGGGGGTGATGCAATGTGCTGTGAGTGATGCGATTTGATGTGCTGGGGGTGATGCAATGTTCTGTGAGTGATGCGATTCGACGTGCTGAGGATGATGCAATGTGTTGCTGGGGGTGATGCGATTCGATGTGCTGGGGGTGATGCAATGTGCTGTGGGCCATGCGATTCGATGTGCTGGGGGTAATGCAATGTGCTGTGGGCCATGCGATTCGATGTGCTGGGAGTGAGGCAATGTGCTGTGAGTGATGCCATTTGATGTGCTGGGGGTGATGCAATGTGCTGTGGGCCATGCGATTCGATGTGCGGGGGTGATGCAATGTAATGTGGGCCATGCGATTCGATGTGCTGGGGTTTATGCAATGTGCTGTGGGCCATGCGATTCGATGTGCTGGGGTGATGCAATGTGCTGTGGGCCATGCGATTCGATGTGCTGGGGGTGATGCAATGTGCTGTGGGCCATGCGATTTGATGTGCTGGGGGTGATGAAATGTGCTCTGGGCCATGCGATTCAATGTGCTGGGGGTGATGCAATGTGCTGTGGGGCATTCGATTCGATGTGCTGGGGGTGATGCAATGTGCTGTGAGTGATGCGATTTGATGTGCTGGGGGTGATGCAATGTGCTGTGAGGCATTCGATTCGATGTGCTGGGGGTGATGCAATGTGCTGTGAGTGATGCGATTCGATGTGCTGGGGGTGATGCAATGTGCTGTGGGCCATGCGATTCGATGTGCTGGGGGTAATGCAATGTGCTGTGGGCCATGCGATTCGATGTGCTGGGAGTGAGGCAATGTGCTGTGAGTGATGCCATTTGATGTGCTGGGGGTGATGCAATGTGCTGTGGGCCAATGCGATTTGATGTGCTGGGGGTGATGCAATGTGCTGTGGGTGATGTGATTTGATGTGCTGGGGGTGATGCAATGTGCTGTGGGCCATGTGATTCAATGTGCTGGGGGTGATGCAATGTGCTGTGGGCCATGCGATTCGATGTGCTAGGGGTGATGCAATGTGTTTGGGGGGCGATGCGATTCGATGTGCTGGGGGTGATGCAATGTGCTGTGGGTGATGCGAATCAATGTGCTGTGGGCCATGTGATTCGATGTGCTGGGGGTGATGCAATGTGCTGTGGGCCATGCGATTCGATGTGCTGACGGTGATGCAATGTGCAGTGGCCCAAGTGATCCGATGTGCTGGGGGTGATGAAATGTGCTGTGGGTGATGCGATTCGATGTGCTGGGATGATGCAATGTGCTGCTGGGGGTGATGTGATTCGATGTGCTGGAAGTGATGCAATGTGCTGCTGGGGGTGATGCGATTCGATGTGCTGGGGGTGATGCAATGTGCTGTGGGCCATGTGATTCGATGTGCTGGGGGTGATGCAATGTGCTGCTGGGGGTGATGCAATGTGCTGTGGGTCATGCGATTCGATGTTCTTGGGCTATGCAATGTGCTGTGGATGATGCGATTCGAAGTGCTGGGGGTGATGCGATGTGCTGTGGGCCATGTGAGTCGATGTGCTGGGGGTGATGCAATGTGCTGTGGGCCATGCGATTCGATGTGCTGGGGGTGATGCAATGTACTGTGGGCCATGCGATTTAATGTGCTGGGTGTGATGCAATGTGCTATGGGCCATGCGATTCAATGTCCTGGGGGTGATGCAATGTGCTATGGGTGATGCGATTCGATGTGCTGGGGGTGATGCAATGTGCTGCCGGGGGTGATGCGATTCGATGTGCTGGGGATGATGCAATGTGTTGCTGGGGGTGATGCGATTCGATGTGCTGGGGGTGATGCAATGTGCTGTGGGCCATGCGATTCAATGTGCTGGGGGTGATGCAATGTGCTGTGGGCCATGCGATCCGATGTGCTGGGAGTGATGCAATGTGCTGTGAGTGATGCCATTTGATGTGCTGGGGGTGATGCAATGTGCTGTGGGCCATGCGATTCGATGTGCTGGGGGTGATGCAATGTGCTGTGGGCCATGCGATTCGATGTGCTGGGGTGATGCAATGTGCTGTGGGTGATGCATTTCGATGTGCTGGGGGTGATGCAATGTGCTGCTGGGGGTGATGCGATTCGATGTGCTGGGGGTTATGCAATGTGTTACTGGGGGTGATGCGATTCGATGTGCTGGGGTGATGCAATGTGCTGTGGGCCATGCGATTCGATGTGCTGGGGGTGATGCAATGTGCTGTGGGTGATGCGATTCGATGTGCTGGGGGTGATGAAATGTGCTGTGGGCCATGTGATTCAATGTGCTGGAGGTGATGCAATGTGCTGTGGGCCATGCGATTCGATGTGCTGGGGGCGATGCAATGTGCTGGGGGCAATGCGATTCGATGTGCTGGGGTGATGCATTTTGCTGTGGGTGATGCAATTCGATGTGCTGGGGGTGATGCAATGTGCTATGGGCCATGCGATTTGATGTGCTGGGGTGATGCAATGTGCTTTGGGTGATGCAATTCGATGTGCTGGGGGTGATGCAATGTGCTGTGAGTGATGCGATTTGATGTGCCGGGGGCGATGCAATGTGCTGTGGGCCATGCGATTTGATGTGCTGGGGGTGATGCAATGTGCTGTGGGCCATGCGATTCGATGTGCTGGGGGTGACGCAATGTGCTGTGGGCCATGCGATTCGATGTGCTGGGGGTGATGCAATGTGCTGGGGCAATGCGATTTGATTTGCTGGGGGTGATGCAATGTGCTGTGGGCCATGCGAGTCGATGTGCTGGGGGTGATGCAATGTGCTGTGGACCATATGATTCGATGTACTGGGGGTGATGCAATGTGCTAGGGGCAATGTGATTTGATGTGCTGGGGGTGATGCATTGTGCTGTGGGTGATGCGATTCGATGTGCTGGGGGTGATGCAATGTGCTGTGAATGATGCGATTTGATGTGCTGGGGGCGATGCAATGTGCTCTGGGTCATGCGATTCGATGTGCTGGGGGTGATGCAATGTGCTATGGGCCATGCGATTCGATGTGGTGGGGGTGATGCAATGTGCTGTGGGCCATGCAATTTGATTTACTTGGGGGTGATGCAATGTGCTGTGGGCCATGCGATTCAATGTGCTGGGGGTGATGCAATGTGCTGTGGGTGATGCGATTCGATGTGCTGGGGGTGATGCAATGTGCTGTGGGCCATGCGATTCGATGTGCTGGGGGTGATGAAATGTGCTGTGGGCCATGCGATTCGATGTGCTGGGGGTGATGCAATTTGCTGTGAACCATGCGATTCGATGTGCTGGGGGTGATGCAATGTGCTGTGGGCCATGCGATTCGATGTGCTGGGGGTGATGCAATGTGCTGTGGGCCATGCGGTTCGATGTGCTGGGGGTGATGTAATGTGCTGGGGGCAATGCGATTCGATGTGCTGGGGGTGATGCAATGTGCTGTGGGTGATGCGATTCGATGTGCTGGGGGTGATGCAATGTGCTGCTGGGGGTGATGCAATGTGCTGCTGGGGGTGATGCGATTCGATGTGCTGGGGGTGATGTAATGTGCTGGGGGTGATGCGATTCGATGTGCTGGGAGTGATGCAATGTGCTGTGGGCCATGCGATTCGATGTGCTGGGGTGATGCAATTTGCTGTGAACCATGCGATTCGATGTGCTGGGGGTGATGCAATGTGGTGTGGGCCATGCGATTCGATGTGCTGGGGGTGATGCAATGTGCTGTGGGCCATGCGATTCGATGTGCTGGGGGTGATTTAATGTGCTGGGGGCAATGCGATTCGATGTGCTGGGGGTGATGCAATGTGCTGTGGGCCATGCGATTCGATGTGCTGGGGGTGATGCAATGTGCTGCTGGGGTTGATGCAATGTGCTGCTGGGGGTGATGCGATTCGATGTGCTTGGGGTGATGCAATGTGCTGTGGGCCATGTGATTAGATGTGCTGGGGGTGATGCAATGTGCTGTGGGTGATGCGATTCGATGTGCTGGGGGTGATGCAATGTGCTGGGGGCAATGCGATTCAATGTGCTGGGAGTGAGGCAATGTGCTGTGGTTGATGCGATTCGATGTGCTGGGGGTGATGCAATGTGCTGCTGGGGGTGATGCGATTCGATGTGCTGGGTGTGATGCAATGTGCTGCTGGGGGTGATGCGATTCGATGTGCTGGGGGTGATGCAATGTGCTGTGGGCCATGCGATTCGATGTGCTGAGGGTGATGCAATTTGCTGTGAACCATGCGATTCGATGTGCTGGGGGTGATGCAATGTGCTGTGGGCCATGCGATTTGATGTGCTGGGGGTGATGCAATGTGCTGTGGGCCTTGCGATTCTATGTGCTGGGGGTGATGCA
Organism: Rana muscosa; assembly: GCA_029206835.1. Taxonomy (NCBI): domain Eukaryota; kingdom Metazoa; phylum Chordata; class Amphibia; order Anura; family Ranidae; genus Rana; species Rana muscosa. The sequence goes on from CM055123.1 coordinate 429,450,770, forward strand.
ATGTGCTGGGGGCAATGCGATTCGATGTGCTGGGGGTGATGCAATGTGCTGTTGGTGATGCGATTCGATGTGCTGGGGGTGATGAAATGTACTGCTGGGGGTGATGCAATGTGCTGCTGGGGGTGATGCGATTCGATGTGCTTGGGGTGATGCAATGTGCTGTGGGCCATGTGATTCGATGTGCTGGGGGTGATGCAATGTGTTGTGGGTGATGCGATTCGATGTGCTGGGGGTGATGCAATGTGCTGGGGGTAATGCGATTCAATGTGCTGGGGGTGAAGCAATGTGCTGTGGGTGATGCGATTCAATGTGCTGGGGGTGATGCAATGTGCTGGGGGTGATGCGATTCGATGTGCTGGGGGTGATGCGATTTAATGTGCTGGGGGTGATGCAATGTGCTGCTGGGGGTGATGCAATTTGATGTGCTGGGGTTGATGCATGTGCTGTGGGCCATCCGATTCGATGTGCTGGGAGTGATGCAATGTGCTGTAATTGATGCGATTCAATGTGCTGGGGGTGATGCAATGTGCTGTGGGCCATGCGATTCGATGCGCTGGGGGTGATGCATTGTGCTGTGGGCCATGCGATTCGATGTGCTGGGGGTGATGCAATGTGCTTGGGGCAATGTGATTCGATGTGCTGGGGGTGATGCAATGTGCTGTGGGCCATGCGATTCGATGTGCTGGGGTGATGCAATGTGCTGTGGGTGATGCATTTCGATGTGCTGGGGGTGATGCAATATGCTGCTGGGGGTGATGCGATTTGATGTGCTGGGGGTTATGCAATGTGTTACTGGGGGTGATGCGATTCGATGTGCTGGGGTGATGCAATGTGCTGTGGGCCATGCGATTCGATGTGCTGGGGGTGATGCAATGTGCTGTGGGTGATGCGATTCGATGTGCTGGGGGTGATGCAATGTGCTGTGGGCCATGTGATTCAATGTGCTGGGGGTGATGCAATGTGCTGTGGGCCATGCGATTCGATGTGCTGGGGGCGATGCAATGTGCTGGGGGCAATGCGATTCGATGTGCTGGGGTGATGCATTTTGCTGTGGGTGATGCGATTCGATGTGCTGGGGGTGATGCAATCTGCTGTGGGCCATGCGATTTGATGTGCTGGGGTGATGCAATGTGCTTTGGGTGATGCAATTCGATGTGCTGGGGGTGATGCAATGTGCTGTGAGTGATGCGATTTGATGTGTCGGGGGCGATGCAATGTGCTGTGGGCCATGCGATTTGATGTGCTGGGGGTGATGCAATGTGCTGTGGGCCATGCGATTCGATGTGCTGGGGGTGACGCAATGTGCTGTGGGCCATGCGATTCGATGTGCTGGGGGTGATGCAATGTGCTGGGGGAAATGCGATTCGATGTGCTGGGGGTGATGCAATGTGCTGGGGCAATGCGATTTGATTTGCTGGGGGTGATGCAATGTGCTGTGGGCCATGCGAGTCGATGTGCTGGGGGTGATGCAATGTGCTGTGGACCATACGATTCGATGTGCTGGGGGTGATGCAATGTGCTGGGGGCAATGCGATTTGATGTGCTGGGGGTGATGCATTGTGCTGTGGGTGATGCGATTCGATGTGCTGGGGGTGATGCAATGTGCTGTGAATGATGCGATTTGATGTGCTGGGGGCGATGCAATGTGCTCTGGGTCATGCGATTCGATGTGCTGGGGGTGATGCAATGTGCTATGGGCCATGCGATTCGATGTGTTGGGGGTGATGCAATGTGCTGTGGGCCATGCAATTTGATTTGCTTGGGGGTGATGCAATGTGCTGTGGGCCATGCGATTCAATGTGCTGGGGGTGAGGCAATGTGCTGTGGGTGATGCGATTCGATGTGCTGGGGGTGATGCAATGTGCTGTGGGCCATGCGATTCGATGTGCTGGGGGTGATGAAATGTGCTGTGGGCCATGCGATTCGATGTGCTGGGGGTGATGCAATTTGCTGTGGACCATGCGATTCGATGTGCTGGGGGTGATGCAATGTGCTGTGGGCCATGCGATTCGATGTGCTGGGGGTGATGCAATGTGCTGTGGGCCATGCGGTTCGATGTGCTGGGGGTGATGTAATGTGCTGGGGGCAATGCGATTCGATGTGCTGGGGGTGATGCAATGTGCTGTGGGTGATGCGATTCGATGTGCTGGGGGTGATGCAATGTGCTGCTGGGGGTGATGCAATGTGCTGCTGGGGGTGATGCGATTCGATGTGCTGGGGGTGATGTAATGTGCTGGGGGTGATGCGATTCGATGTGCTGGGAGTGATGCAATGTGCTGTGGGCCATGCGATTCGATGTGCTGGGGTGATGCAATTTGCTGTGAACCATGCGATTCGATGTGCTGGGGGTGATGCAATGTGGTGTGGGCCATGCGATTCAATGTGCTGGGGGTGATGCAATGTGCTGTGGGCCATGCGATTCGATGTGCTGGGGGTGATGTAATGTGCTGGGGGCAATGCGATTCGATGTGCTGGGGGTGATGCAATGTGCTGTGGGCCATGCGATTCGATGTGCTGGGGGTGATGCAATGTGCTGCTGGGGGTGATGCAATGTGCTGCTGGGGGTGATGCGATTCGATGTGCTTGGGGTGATGCAATGTGCTGTGGGCCATGTGATTAGATGTGCTGGGGGTGATGCAATGTGCTGTGGGTGATGCGATTCGATGTGCTGGGGGTGATGCAATGTGCTGTGGTTGATGCGATTCGATGTGCTGGGAGTGAGGCAATGTGCTGTGGTTGATGCGATTCGATGTGCTGGGGGTGATGCAATGTGCTGTGGGCCATGCGATTCGATGTGCTGGGGGTGATGCAATGTGCTGTGGGCCATGCGGTTCGATGTGCTGGGGGTGATGTAATGTGCTGGGGGCAATGCGATTCGATGTGCTGGGGGTGATGCAATGTGCTGTGGGTGATGCGATTCGATGTGCTGGGGGTGATGCAATGTGCTGCTGGGGGTGATGCAATGTGCTGCTGGGGGTGATGCGATTCGATGTGCTGGGGGTGATGTAATGTGCTGGGGGTGATGCGATTCGATGTGCTGGGAGTGATGCAATGTGCTGTGGGCCATGCGATTCGATGTGCTGGGGTGATGCAATTTGCTGTGAACCATGCGATTCGATGTGCTGGGGGTGATGCAATGTGGTGTGGGCCATGCGATTCGATGTGCTGGGGGTGATGCAATGTGCTGTGGGCCATGCGATTCGATGTGCTGGGGGTGATTTAATGTGCTGGGGGCAATGCGATTCGATGTGCTGGGGGTAATGCAATGTGCTGTGGGCCATGCGATTCGATGTGCTGGGGGTGATGCAATGTGCTGCTGGGGGTGATGCAATGTGCTGCTGGGGGTGATGCGATTCGATGTGCTTGGGGTGATGCAATGTGCTGTGGGCCATGTGATTAGATGTGCTGGGGGTGATGCAATGTGCTGTGGGTGATGCGATTCGATGTGCTGGGGGTGATGCAATGTGCTGGGGGCAATGCGATTCAATGTGCTGGGAGTGAGGCAATGTGCTGTGGTTGATGCGATTCGATGTGCTGGGGGTGATGCAATGTGCTGCTGGGGGTGATGCGATTCGATGTGCTGGGTGTGATGCAATGTGCTGCTGGGGGTGATGCGATTCGATGTGCTGGGGGTGATGCAATGTGCTGTGGGCCATGCGATTCGATGTGCTGAGGGTGATGCAATTTGCTGTGAACCATGCGATTCGATGTGCTGGGGGTGATGCAATGTGCTGTGGGCCATGCGATTTGATGTGCTGGGGGTGATGCAATGTGCTGTGGGCCTTGCGATTCTATGTGCTGGGGGTGATGCAATGTGCTGGGGGCAATGCGATTCGATGTGCTGGGGGTGATGCAATGTGCTGTTGGTGATGCGATTCGATGTGCTGGGGGTGATGAAATGTACTGCTGGGGGTAATGCAATGTGCTGCTGGGGGTGATGCGATTCGATGTGCTTGGGGTGATGCAATGTGCTGTGGGCCATGTGATTCGATGTGCTGGGGGTGATGCAATGTGTTGTGGGTGATGCGATTCGATGTGCTGGGGGTGATGCAATGTGCTGGGGGTAATGCGATTCAATGTGCTGGGGGTGAAGCAATGTGCTGTGGGTGATGCGATTCAATGTGCTGGGGGTGATGCAATGTGCTGGGGGTGATGCGATTCGATGTGTTGGGGGTGATGCGATTCAATGTGCTGGGGGTGATGCAATGTGCTGCTGGGGGTGATGCAATTTGATGTGCTGGGGTTGATGCATGTGCTGTGGGCAATCCGATTCGATGTGCTGGGAGTGATGCAATGTGCTGTAATTGATGCGATTCAATGTGCTGGGGGTGATGCAATGTGCTGTGGGCCATGCGATTCGATGCGCTGGGGGTGATGCATTGTGCTGTGGGCCATGCGATTCGATGTGCTGGGGGTGATGCAATGTGCTTGGGGCAATGTGATTCGATGTGCTGGGGGTGATGCAATGTGCTGTGGGCCATGCGATTCGATGTGCTGGGGTGATGCAATGTGCTGTGGGTGATGCATTTCGATGTGCTGGGGGTGATGCAATATGCTGCTGGGGGTGATGCGATTTGATGTGCTGGGGGTTATGCAATGTGTTACTGGGGGTGATGCGATTCGATGTGCTGGGGTGATGCAATGTGCTGTGGGCCATGCGATTCGATGTGCTGGGGGTGATGCAATGTGCTGTGGGTGATGCGATTCGATGTGCTGGGGGTGATGCAATGTGCTGTGGGCCATGTGATTCAATGTGCTGGGGGTGATGCAATGTGCTGTGGGCCATGCGATTCGATGTGCTGGGGGCGATGCAATGTGCTGGGGGCAATGCGATTCGATGTGCTGGGGTGATGCATTTTGCTGTGGGTGATGCGATTCGATGTGCTGGGGGTGATGCAATGTGCTGTGGGCCATGCGATTTGATGTGCTGGGGTGATGCAATGTGCTTTGGGTGATGCAATTCGATGTGCTGGGGGTGATGCAATGTGCTGTGAGTGATGCGATTTGATGTGCCGGGGGCGATGCAATGTGCTGTGGGCCATGCGATTTGATGTGCTGGGGGTGATGCAATGTGCTGTGGGCCATGCGATTCGATGTGCTGGGGGTGACGCAATGTGCTGTGGGCCATGCGATTCGATGTGCTGGGGGTGATGCAATGTGCTGGGGGAAATGCGATTCGATGTGCTGGGGGTGATGCAATGTGCTGGGGCAATGCGATTTGATTTGCTGGGGGTGATGCAATGTGCTGTGGGCCATGCGAGTCGATGTGCTGGGGGTGATGCAATGTGCTGTGGACCATACGATTCAATGTGCTGGGGGTGATGCAATGTGCTGGGGGCAATGCGATTTGATGTGCTGGGGGTGATGCATTGTGCTGTGGGTGATGCGATTTGATGTGCTGGGGGTGATGCAATGTGCTGTGAATGATGCGATTTGATGTGCTGGGGGCGATGCAATGTGCTCTGGGTCATGCGATTCGATGTGCTGGGGGTGATGCAATGTGCTATGGGCCATGCGATTCGATGTGTTGGGGGTGATGCAATGTGCTGTGGGCCATGCAATTTGATTTGCTTGGGGGTGATGCAATGTGCTGTGGGCCATGCGATTCAATGTGCTGGGGGTGAGGCAATGTGCTGTGGGTGATGCGATTCGATGTGCTGGGGGTGATGCAATGTGCTGTGGGCCATGCGATTCGATGTGCTGGGGGTGATGAAATGTGCTGTGGGCCATGCGATTCGATGTGCTGGGGGTGATGCAATTTGCTGTGAACCATGCGATTCGATGTGCTGGGGGTGATGCAATGTGCTGTGGGCCATGCGATTCGATGTGCTGGGGGTGATGCAATGTGCTGTGGGCCATGCGGTTCGATGTGCTGGGGGTGATGTAATGTGCTGGGGGCAATGCGATTCGATGTGCTGGGGGTGATGCAATGTGCTGTGGGTGATGCGATTCGATGTGCTGGGGGTGATGCAATGTGCTGCTGGGGGTGATGCAATGTGCTGCTGGGGGTGATGCGATTCGATGTGCTGGGGGTGATGTAATGTGCTGGGGGTGATGCGATTCGATGTGCTGGGAGTGATGCAATGTGCTGTGGGCCATGCGATTCGATGTGCTGGGGTGATGCAATTTGCTGTGAACCATGCGATTCGATGTGCTGGGGGTGATGCAATGTGGTGTGGGCCATGCGATTCAATGTGCTGGGGGTGATGCAATGTGCTGTGGGCCATGCGATTCGATGTGCTGGGGGTGATGTAATGTGCTGGGGGCAATGCGATTCGATGTGCTGGGGGTGATGCAATGTGCTGTGGGCCATGCGATTCGATGTGCTGGGGGTGATGCAATGTGCTGCTGGGGGTGATGCAATGTGCTGCTGGGGGTGATGCGATTCGATGTGCTTGGGGTGATGCAATGTGCTGTGGGCCATGTGATTAGATGTGCTGGGGGTGATGCAATGTGCTGTGGGTGATGCGATTCGATGTGCTGGGGGTGATGCAATGTGCTGTGGTTGATGCGATTCGATGTGCTGGGAGTGAGGCAATGTGCTGTGGTTGATGCGATTCGATGTGCTGGGGGTGATGCAATGTGCTGCTGGGGGTGATGCGATTCGATGTGCTGGGTGTGATGCAATGTGCTGCTGGGGATGATGCGATTCGATGTGCTGGGGGTGATGCAATGTGTTGTGGGTGATGCGATTCGATGTGCTGGGGGTGATGCAATGTGCTGGGGGCAATGCGATTCAATGTGCTGGGGGTGAAGCAATGTGCTGTGGGTGATGCGATTCAATGTGCTGGGGGTGATGCAATGTGCTGGGGGTGATGCGATTCGATGTGCTGGGGGTGATGCGATTCAATGTGCTGGGGGTGATGCAATGTGCTGCTGGGGGTGATGCAATTTGATGTGCTGGGGGTGATGCAATGTGCTGTGGGCCATCCGATTCGATGTGCTGGGAGTGATGCAATGTGCTGTGGGTGATGCGATTCGATGTGCTGGGGGTGATGCAATGTGCTGTGGGTGATGCGATTCGATGTGCTGGGGGTGATGCAATGTGCTGCTGGGGGTGATGCAATGTGCTGCTGGGGGTGATGCGATTCGATGTGCTGGGGGTGATGTAATGTGCTGGGGGTGATGCGATTCGATGTGCTGGGAGTGATGCAATGTGCTGTGGGCCATGCGATTCGATGTGCTGGGGTGATGCAATTTGCTGTGAACCATGCGATTCGATGTGCTGGGGGTGATGCAATGTGGTGTGGGCCATGCGATTCAATGTGCTGGGGGTGATGCAATGTGCTGTGGGCCATGCGATTCGATGTGCTGGGGGTGATGTAATGTGCTGGGGGCAATGCGATTCGATGTGCTGGGGGTGATGCAATGTGCTGTGGGCCATGCGATTCGATGTGCTGGGGGTGATGCAATGTGCTGCTGGGGGTGATGCAATGTGCTGCTGGGGGTGATGCGATTCGATGTGCTTGGGGTGATGCAATGTGCTGTGGGCCATGTGATTAGATGTGCTGGGGGTGATGCAATGTGCTGTGGGTGATGCGATTCGATGTGCTGGGGGTGATGCAATGTGCTGTGGTTGATGCGATTCGATGTGCTGGGAGTGAGGCAATGTGCTGTGGTTGATGCGATTCGATGTGCTGGGGGTGATGCAATGTGCTGCTGGGGGTGATGCGATTCGATGTGCTGGGTGTGATGCAATGTGCTGCTGGGGATGATGCGATTCGATGTGCTGGGGGTGATGCAATGTGTTGTGGGTGATGCGATTCGATGTGCTGGGGGTGATGCAATGTGCTGGGGGCAATGCGATTCAATGTGCTGGGGGTGAAGCAATGTGCTGTGGGTGATGCGATTCAATGTGCTGGGGGTGATGCAATGTGCTGGGGGTGATGCGATTCGATGTGCTGGGGGTGATGCGATTCAATGTGCTGGGGGTGATGCAATGTGCTGCTGGGGGTGATGCAATGTGCTGCTGGGGGTGATGCAATTTGATGTGCTGGGGGTGATGCAATGTGCTGTGGGCCATCCGATTCGATGTGCTGGGAGTGATGCAATGTGCTGTAATTGATGCGATTCAATGTGCTGGGGGTGATGCAATGTGCTGCTGGGGGTGATGCGATTCGATGTGCTGGGGGTGATGCAATGTGCTGCTGGGGGTGATGCGATTCGATGTGCTGGGGATGATGCAATGTGCTGTGGGCCATGCTATTCAATGTGCTGGGGGTGATGCAATGTGCTGTGGGTGATGCGATTCAATGTGCTGGGGGTGATGAAATGTGCTGTGGGCCATGCAAATCGATGTGCTGGGGGTGATGCAATGTGCTGTGCGCCATGCGATTTGATGTGCTGGGGGGTGATGCAATGTGCTGTGGGCCATGCGATTCGATGTGCTGGGGGTGATGCAATGTGCTGTGGGCACATTAAATTGCATCACTCAAAGCACATTGCATCACCCCCAGCACATCGAATCGCATGGCCCACAGCACATTGCATCACCCCCAGCACATCGATTCTCATCACCCACAGCACATTGCATCACCCCAGCACATCGAATCGCATGGCCCACAGCACATTGCATCACCCCCAGCACATCGACTTGCATGGCCCACAGCACATTGCATCACCCCCAGCACATTGCATCACCCCCAGCACATCGAATCGCATCGTCCACAGCACATTGCATCACCCCCAGCACATCGAATCACATGGCCCACAGCACATTGCATCACCCCCAGCACATCGAATCGCATCACCCCCAGCAGCAAATTGCATCACCCCCAGCACATCGAATCGCATGGCCCACAGCACATTGCATCATCCCCAGCACATCGAATTGCATGGCCCACAGCACATTGTATCACCCCCAGCACATCGAATCGCATGGCCCACAGCACATTGCATCACCCCCAGCACATTGAATCACATGGCCCACAGCACATTGCATCGCCCCCAGCACATCGAAATCACATCACCCACAGCACATTGCATCACCCCCAGCACATCGAATCGCATGGCCCACAGCACATTGCATCACCCCCAGCACATCAAATTGCATCACTCACAGCACATTGCATCACCCCCAGCAAATCGAATTGCATGGCCCACAGCACATTGCATCACCCCCAGCACATCGAATCACATCAACCCCGGCAGCACATTGCATCACCCCCAGCAAATCGAATCACATCACCCATAGCACATTGCATCACCCCCAGCACATCAAATCACATGGCCCATAGCACATTGCATCACCCCCAGCACATCAAATTGCATCACTCACAGCACATTGGATCACCCCCAGCACATCGAATCGCATGGCCCACAGCACATTGCATCACCCCCAGCATATTGAATCGCATGGCCCAGAGCACATTGCATCACCCCCACCACATCGAATCGCATCACCCACAGCATATTGCATCACCCCCCGCACATCGAATCGCATGGCCCACAGCACATTGAATCACCCCCAGCACATCAAATCGCATCACTCACAGCACATTGCATCACCCCCAGCACATCGAATCGCATGGCCCACAGCACATTGCATCACCCCCAGCACATCAAATCGCATGGCCCACAGCACATTGCATCACCCCCAGCACATCGAATCGCATGGCCCACAGCAATTGTGGGTGATGCGATTCGATGTGATGGGGGTGATGCAATGTGCTGTGGGCCATGCGATTCGATGTGCTGGGGTGATGCAATGTGCTGTGGGCCATGCGATTCGATGTGCTGGGGGTGATGCAATTTGCTGTGAACCATGCGATACGATGTGCTAGGGGTGATGCAATGTGCTGTGGGCCATGCGATTCGATGTGCTGGGGATGATGCAATGTGCTGTGGGCCATGCGATTCGATGTGCTGGGGGTGATGCAATGTGCTGGGGGCAATGCGATTTGATGTGCTGGGGGTGATGCAATGTGCTGTGGGTGATGCAATTCGATGTGCCGGGGGTGATGCAATGTGCTGCTGGGGGTGATGCAATGTGCTGCTGGGGGTGATGCAATTCGATGTGCTGGGGGTGATGCAATGTGCTGTGGGCCATGTGATCCGATGTGCTGGGGGTGATCTAATGTGCTGTGGGTGATGTGATTCGATGTGCTGGGGGTGATGCAATGTGCTGTGGGCCATGCAATTCGATGTGCTAGGGGTGATGCAATGTGCTGTGAGCCATGCGATTTGATGCACTGGGGGTGATGCAATGTGCTGTGGGCCATGCGATTCGATGGGCTGGGGGTGATGCAATGTGCTGTGGGCCATGCGATTCGATGTGCTGGGGGTGATACAATGTGCTGTGGGCCATGCGATTCGATGTGCTGAGGTGATGCAATGTGCTGTGGGCCATGCGATTTGATGTGCTGTGGGTGATGCGATTCGATGTGCTACTGGGGGTGATGCAATGTGCTACTGGGGGTCATGCGATTTGATGTGCTGGGGGGTGATGCAATGTGCTGCTGGGTGTGATGTGATTCGATGTGCTGGGGTGATGCGATTTGATGTGTTGGGGGTGATGCAATGTGCTGTGGGCCATGCGATTCGATGTGCTGGGGGTGATGCAATGTGCTGTGGGCCATGCGATTCGATGAGCTGGGGGTGATGCAATGTGCTGGGGGCAATGTGATTCGATGTGCTAGGGGTGATGCAATGTGCTGTGGGTGATGCCATTCAATGTGCTGTGGGCCATGCGATTCAATGTGCTGGGGGTGGTGCAATGTGCTGTGAGTGATGCGATTTGATGTGCTGGGGGTGATGCAATGTGCTGTGGGCCATGCGATTTGATGTGCTGGGGGTGATGCAATGTGCTGTGGGCCATGAGATTCGATGTGCTGGGGGTGATGCAATGTGCTGGGGGCAATGTGATTCGATGTGCTGGGGGTAATGCAATGTGCTGTGGGTGATGCGAATCAATGTGCTGTGGGCCATGAGATTCAATGTGCTGCGGGTGGTGCAATGTGCTTTAGGCCATGGGATTCGATGTGCTGATGGTGATGCAATGTGCAGTGGGTCAAGCGATTCGATGTGCTGGGGGTGATAAAATGTGCTGTGAGTGATGCGATTTGATGTGCTGGGGTTGATGCAATGTGCTGTGGGCCATGCGATTCGATGTGCTGGGGGTGATGTAATGTGCTGTGGGTGATGCGATTCGATGTGCTGGGATGATTCAATGTGCTGCTAGGGGTGATGTGATTTGATGTGCTGGAAGTGATGCAATGTGCTGCTGGGGGTGATGCGATTCGATATGCTGGGGGTGATGCAATGTGCTGTGGACCATGCGATTCGATGTGCTGGGGGTGATGCAATGTGCTGCTGGGGGTGATGCGATTCAATGTGCTGGGGGTGATGCAATGTGCTGTGGGTCATGCGATTCGATGTTCTGGGGGTGATGCAATGTGCTGTGGATGATGCGATTCGATGTGCTGGGGGTGATGCGATGTGCTGTGGGCCATGTGAGTCGATGTGCTGGGGGTGATGCAATGTGCTGTGAGCCATGCGATTCGATGTGCTGGGGGTGATGCAATGTACTGTGGGCCATGCGATTTGATGTGCTGGGTGTGATGCAATGTGCTGTGGGCCATGTGATTCGAAGTTCTGTGGGTGATGCAATGTGCTGTGGGCCATGTGATTCAATGTGCTGGGGGTGATGCAATGTGCAGAAAGTGATGCGATTTGATGTGCTGGGGGAGATGCAATGTGCTGTGGGCCATGCGATTCGTTGTGCTGAGGGTGATGCAATGTAATGTGGGCAATGCGATTCGATGTGCTGGGGTTGATGCAATGTGCTGTGGGCCATGCGATTTGATGTGCTGGGGTGATGCAATGTGCTGTGGGCCATGCGATTCGATGTGCTGGGGGTGATGCAATGTGCTGTGGGCCATGCGATCCGATGTGCTGGGGGTGATGCAATGTGCTGTGAATGATGCAATTTGATGTGCTGGGGGTGATGCAATGTGCTGTGGGCCATGCGATTCGATGTGCGGGGGTGATGCAATGTAATGTGCGCCATGCGATTCGATGTCCTGGGGTTTATGCAATGTGCTGTGGGCCATGCGATTCGATGTGCTGGGGTGATGCAATGTGCTGTGGGCCATGCGATTCGATGTGCTGGGGGTGATGCAATGTGCTGTGAGTGATGCGATTTGATGTGCTGGGGTTGATGCAATGTGCTGTGGGTGATGTAATGTGCTGTGGGTGATGCGATTCGATGTGCTGGGATGATTCAATGTGCTGCTAGGGGTGATGTGATTCGATGTGCTGGAAGTGACGCAATGTGCTGCTGGGGGTGATGCAATGTGCTGTGGGCCATGCGATTTGATGTGCTGGGGTGATGCAATGTGCTTTGGGTGATGCAATTCGATGTGCTGGGGGTGATGCAATGTGCTGTGAGTGATGCGATTTGATGTGCCGGGGGCGATGCAATGTGCTGTGGGCCATGCGATTTGATGTGCTGGGGGTGATGCAATGTGCTGTGGGCCATGCGATTCGATGTGCTGGGGGTGACGCAATGTGCTGTGGGCCATGCGATTCGATGTGCTGGGGGTGATGCAATGTGCTGGGGGAAATGCGATTCGATGTGCTGGGGGTGATGCAATGTGCTGGGGCAATGCGATTTGATTTGCTGGGGGTGATGCAATGTGCTGTGGGCCATGCGAGTCGATGTGCTGGGGGTGATGCAATGTGCTGTGGACCATATGATTCGATGTGCTGGGGGTGATGCAATGTGCTGGGGGCAATGCGATTTGATGTGCTGGGGGTGATGCATTGTGCTGTGGGTGATGCGATTCGATGTGCTGGGGGTGATGCAATGTGCTGTGAATTATGCGATTTGATGTGCTGGGGGCGATGCAATGTGCTCTGGGTCATGCGATTCGATGTGCTGGGGGTGATGCAATGTGCTATGGGCCATGCGATTCGATGTGTTGGGGTGATGCAATGTGCTGTGGGCCATGCAATTTGATTTGCTTGGGGGTGATGCAATGTGCTGTGGGCCATGCGATTCAATGTGCTGGGGGTGAGGCAATGTGCTGTGGGTGATGCGATTCGATGTGCTGGGGGTGATGCAATGTGCTGTGGGCCATGCGATTCGATGTGCTGGGGGTGATGAAATGTGCTGTGGGCCATGCGATTCGATGTGCTGGGGGTGATGCAATTTGCTGTGAACCATGCGATTCGATGTGCTGGGGGTGATGCAATGTGCTGTGGGCCATGCGATTCGATGTGCTGGGGGTGATGCAATGTGCTGTGGGCCATGCGGTTCGATGTGCTGGGGGTGATGTAATGTGCTGGGGGCAATGCGATTCGATGTGCTGGGGGTGATGCAATGTGCTGTGGGTGATGCGATTCGATGTGCTGGGGGTGATGCAATGTGCTGCTGGGGGTGATGCAATGTGCTGCTGGGGGTGATGCGATTCGATGTGCTGGGGGTGATGTAATGTGCTGGGGGTGATGCGATTCGATGTGCTGGGAGTGATGCAATGTGCTGTGGGCCATGCGATTCGATGTGCTGGGGTGATGCAATTTGCTGTGAACCATGCGATTCGATGTGCTGGGGGTGATGCAATGTGGTGTGGGCCATGCGATTCAATGTGCTGGGGGTGATGCAATGTGCTGTGGGCCATGCGATTCGATGTGCTGGGGGTGATGTAATGTGCTGGGGGCAATGCGATTCGATGTGCTGGGGGTGATGCAATGTGCTGTGGGCCATGCGATTCGATGTGCTGGGGGTGATGCAATGTGCTGCTGGGGGTGATGCAATGTGCTGCTGGGGGTGATGCGATTCGATGTGCTTGGGGTGATGCAATGTGCTGTGGGCCATGTGATTAGATGTGCTGGGGGTGATGCAATGTGCTGTGGGTGATGCGATTTGATGTGCTGGGGGTGATGCAATGTGCTGTGGTTGATGCGATTCGATGTGCTGGGAGTGAGGCAATGTGCTGTGGTTGATGCGATTCGATGTGCTGGGGGTGATGCAATGTGCTGCTGGGGGTGATGCGATTCGATGTGCTGGGTGTGATGCAATGTGCTGCTGGGGGTGATGCGATTCGATGTGCTGGGGGTGATGCAATGTGCTGTGGGCCATGCGATTCGATGTGCTGAGGGTGATGCAATTTGCTGTGAACCATGCGATTCGATGTGCTGGGGGTGATGCAATGTGCTGTGGGCCATGCGATTTGATGTGCTGGGGGTGATGCAATGTGCTGTGGGCCATGCGATTCGATGTGCTGGGGGTGATGCAATGTGCTGGGGGCAATGCGATTCAATGTGCTGGGGGTGATGCAATGTGCTGTGGGTGATGCGATTCGATGTGCTGGGGGTGATGAAATGTACTGCTGGGGGTGATGCAATGTGCTGCTGGGGGTGATGCGATTCGATGTGCTTGGGGTGATGCAATGTGCTGTGGGCCATGTGATTCGATGTGCTGGGGGTGATGCAATGTGTTGTGGGTGATGCGATTCGATGTGCTGGGGGTGATGCAATGTGCTGGGGGCAATGCGATTCAATGTGCTGGGGGTGAAGCAATGTGCTGTGTGTGATGCGATTCAATGTGCTGGGGGTGATGCAATGTGCTGGGGGTGATGCGATTCGATGTGCTGGGGGTGATGCGATTCAATGTGCTGGGGGTGATGCAATGTGCTGCTGGGGGTGATGCAATTTGATGTGCTGGGGGTGATGCAATGTGCTGTGGGCCATCCGATTCGATGTGCTGGGAGTGATGCAATGTGCTGTAATTGATGCGATTCAATGTGCTGGGGGTGATGCAATGTGCTGCTGGGGGTGATGCGATTCGATGTGCTGGGGGTGATGCAATGTGCTGCTGGGGGTGATGCGATTCGATGTGCTGGGGATGATGCAATGTGCTGTGGGCCATGCTATTCAATGTGCTGGGGGTGATGCAATGTGCTGTGGGTGATGCGATTCGATGTGCTGGGGGTGATGAAATGTGCTGTGGGCCATGCAAAACGATGTGCTGGGGGTGATGCAATGTGCTGTGCGCCATGCGATTTGATGTGCTGGGGGGTGATGCAATGTGCTGTGGGCCATGCGATTCGATGTGCTGGGGGTGATGCAATGTGCTGTGGGCACATTAAATTGCATCACTCAAAGCACATTGCATCACCCCCAGCACATCGAATCGCATGGCCCACAGCACATTGCATCACCCCCAGCACATCGATTCTCATCACCCACAGCACATTGCATCACCCCAGCACATCGAATCGCATGGCCCACAGCACATTGCATCACCCCCAGCACATCGACTTGCATGGCCCACAGCACATTGCATCACCCCCAGCACATTGCATCACCCCCAGCACATCGAATCGCATCGTCCACAGCACATTGCATCACCCCCAGCACATCGAATCACATGGCCCACAGCACATTGCATCACCCCCAGCACATCGAATCGCATCACCCCCAGCAGCAAATTGCATCACCCCCAGCACATCGAATCGCATGGCCCACAGCACATTGCATCATCCCCAGCACATCGAATTGCATGGCCCACAGCACATTGCATCACCCCCAGCACATCGAATCGCATGGCCCACAGCACATTGCATCACCCCCAGCACATTGAATCACATGGCCCACAGCACATTGCATCGCCCCCAGCACATCGAAATCACATCACCCACAGCACATTGCATCACCCCCAGCACATCGAATCGCATGGCCCACAGCACATTGCATCACCCCCAGCACATCAAATTGCATCACTCACAGCACATTGCATCACCCCCAGCAAATCGAATCGCATGGCCCACAGCACATTGCATCACCCCCAGCACATCGAATCACATCAACCCTGGCAGCACATTGCATCACCCCCAGCAAATCGAATCACATCACCCATAGCACATTGCATCACCCCCAGCACATCAAATCACATGGCCCATAGCACATTGCATCACCCCCAGCACATCAAATTGCATCACTCACAGCACATTGGATCACCCCCAGCACATCGAATCGCATGGCCCACAGCACATTGCATCATCCCCAGCACATCGAATCGCATGGCCCACAGCACATTGCATCACCCCTAGCACATCGTATCGCATGGTTCACAGCAAATTGCATCACCCCCAGCACATCGAATCGCATGGCCCACAGCACATTGCATCACCCCAGCACATCGAATCGCATGGCCCACAGCACATTGCATCACCCCCATCACATCGAATCGCATCACCCACAATTGCTGTGGGCCATGCGATTCGATGTGCTGGGGGTGATGCAATGTGCTGTGGGCCATGCGATTTGATGTGCTGGGGGTGATGCAATGTGCTGTGGGCCATGCGATTCGATGTGCTGGGGGTGATGCAATGTGCTGTGAGTGATGCGATTTGATGTGCTGGGGGTGATTCAATGTGCTGTGGGCCATGCGATTCGATGTGCGGGGGGTGATGCAATATGCTGTGGGTGATGCGATTCGATGTGGTGGGGGTGATGCAATGTGCTCTGGGCCATGTGATTTGATGTGCTGGGGGTGATGCAATGTGCTATGGGTGATGTGATTCGATTTGCTGGGGGTGATGCAATGTGCTGCCGGGGTTGATGTGATTCGATGTGCTGGGGGCGATGCAATGTGCTGTGGGCCATGCGATTCGATTTGCTGGGGGTGATGCAATGTGCTGTGAGTGATGCCATTTGATGTGCTGGGGGTGATGCAATGTGCTGTGGGCCAATGCGATTTGATGTGCTGGGGGTGATGCAATGTGCTGTGGGTGATGTGATTTGATGTGCTGGGGGTGATGCAATGTGCTGTGGGCCATGTGATTCAATGTGCTGGGGGTGATGCAATGTGCTGTGGGCCATGCGATTCGATGTGCTAGGGTTGATGCAATGTGTTTGGGGGGCGATGCGATTCGATGTGCTGGGGGTGATGCAATGTGCTGTGGGTGATGCGAATCAATGTGCTGTGGGCCATGTGATTCGATGTGCTGGGGGTGATGCAATGTGCTGTGGGCCATGCGATTCGATGTGCTGACGGTGATGCAATGTGCAGTGGCCCAAGTGATCCGATGTGCTGGGGGTGATGAAATGTGCTGTGGGTGATGCGATTCGATGTGCTGGGATGATGCAATGTGCTGCTGGGGGTGATGTGATTCGATGTGCTGGAAGTGATGCAATGTGCTGCTGGGGGTGATGCGATTCGATGTGCTGGGGGTGATGCAATGTGCTGTGGGCCATGTGATTCGATGTGCTGGGGGTGATGCAATGTGCTGCTGGGGGTGATGCAATGTGCTGTGGGTCATGCGATTCGATGTTCTTGGGCTATGCAATGTGCTGTGGATGATGCGATTCGAAGTGCTGGGGGTGATGCGATGTGCTGTGGGCCATGTGAGTCGATGTGCTGGGGGTGATGCAATGTGCTGTGGGCCATGCGATTCGATGTGCTGGGGGTGATGCAATGTACTGTGGGCCATGCGATTTAATGTGCTGGGTGTGATGCAATGTGCTATGGGCCATGCGATTCAATGTCCTGGGGGTGATGCAATGTGCTATGGGTGATGCGATTCGATGTGCTGGGGGTGATGCAATGTGCTGCCGGGGGTGATGCGATTCAATGTGCTGGGGATGATGCAATGTGTTGCTGGGGGTGATGCGATTCGATGTGCTGGGGGTGATGCAATGTGCTGTGGGCCATGCGATTCAATGTGCTGGGGGTGATGCAATGTGCTGTGGGCCATGCGATCCGATGTGCTGGGAGTGATGCAATGTGCTGTGAGTGATGCCATTTGATGTGCTGGGGGTGATGCAATGTGCTGTGGGCCATGCGATTCGATGTGCTGGGGGTGATGCAATGTGCTGTGGGCCATGCGATTCGATGTGCTGGGGTGATGCAATGTGCTGTGGGTGATGCATTTCGATGTGCTGGGGGTGATGCAATGTGCTGCTGGGGGTGATGCGATTCGATGTGCTGGGGGTTATGCAATGTGTTACTGGGGGTGATGCGATTCGATGTGCTGGGGTGATGCAAT
This sequence comes from Rana muscosa, assembly GCA_029206835.1. NCBI lineage: Eukaryota > Metazoa > Chordata > Amphibia > Anura > Ranidae > Rana > Rana muscosa. Next base: position 429,468,760 of record CM055123.1, read on the forward strand.
GTGCTGTGGGCCATGCGATTCGATGTGCTGGGGGTGATGCAATGTGCTGTGGGTGATGCGATTCGATGTGCTGGGGGTGATGAAATGTGCTGTGGGCCATGTGATTCAATGTGCTGGAGGTGATGCAATGTGCTGTGGGCCATGCGATTCGATGTGCTGGGGGCGATGCAATGTGCTGGGGGCAATGCGATTCGATGTGCTGGGGTGATGCATTTTGCTGTGGGTGATGCAATTCGATGTGCTGGGGGTGATGCAATGTGCTATGGGCCATGCGATTTGATGTGCTGGGGTGATGCAATGTGCTTTGGGTGATGCAATTCGATGTGCTGGGGGTGATGCAATGTGCTGTGAGTGATGCGATTTGATGTGCCGGGGGCGATGCAATGTGCTGTGGGCCATGCGATTTGATGTGCTGGGGGTGATGCAATGTGCTGTGGGCCATGCGATTCGATGTGCTGGGGGTGACGCAATGTGCTGTGGGCCATGCGATTCGATGTGCTGGGGGTGATGCAATGTGCTGTGGGCCATGCGAGTCGATGTGCTGGGGGTGATGCAATGTGCTGTGGACCATATGATTCGATGTACTGGGGGTGATGCAATGTGCTAGGGGCAATGCGATTTGATGTGCTGGGGGTGATGCATTGTGCTGTGGGTGATGCGATTCGATGTGCTGGGGGTGATGCAATGTGCTGTGAATGATGCGATTTGATGTGCTGGGGGCGATGCAATGTGCTCTGGGTCATGCGATTCGATGTGCTGGGGGTGATGCAATGTGCTATGGGCCATGCGATTCGATGTGTTGGGGGTGATGCAATGTGCTGTGGGCCATGCAATTTGATTTACTTGGGGGTGATGCAATGTGCTGTGGGCCATGCGATTCAATGTGCTGGGGGTGATGCAATGTGCTGTGGGTGATGCGATTCGATGTGCTGGGGGTGATGCAATGTGCTGTGGGCCATGCGATTCGATGTGCTGGGGGTGATGAAATGTGCTGTGGGCCATGCGATTCGATGTGCTGGGGGTGATGCAATTTGCTGTGAACCATGCGATTCGATGTGCTGGGGGTGATGCAATGTGCTGTGGGCCATGCGATTCGATGTGCTGGGGGTGATGCAATGTGCTGTGGGCCATGCGGTTCGATGTGCTGGGGGTGATGTAATGTGCTGGGGGCAATGCGATTCGATGTGCTGGGGGTGATGCAATGTGCTGTGGGTGATGCGATTCGATGTGCTGGGGGTGATGCAATGTGCTGCTGGGGGTGATGCAATGTGCTGCTGGGGGTGATGCGATTCGATGTGCTGGGGGTGATGTAATGTGCTGGGGGTGATGCGATTCGATGTGCTGGGAGTGATGCAATGTGCTGTGGGCCATGCGATTCGATGTGCTGGGGTGATGCAATTTGCTGTGAACCATGCGATTCGATGTGCTGGGGGTGATGCAATGTGGTGTGGGCCATGCGATTCGATGTGCTGGGGGTGATGCAATGTGCTGTGGGCCATGCGATTCGATGTGCTGGGGGTGATTTAATGTGCTGGGGGCAATGCGATTCGATGTGCTGGGGGTGATGCAATGTGCTGTGGGCCATGCGATTCGATGTGCTGGGGGTGATGCAATGTGCTGCTGGGGGTGATGCAATGTGCTGCTGGGGGTGATGCGATTCGATGTGCTTGGGGTGATGCAATGTGCTGTGGGCCATGTGATTAGATGTGCTGGGGGTGATGCAATGTGCTGTGGGTGATGCGATTCGATGTGCTGGGGGTGATGCAATGTGCTGGGGGCAATGCGATTCAATGTGCTGGGAGTGAGGCAATGTGCTGTGGTTGATGCGATTCGATGTGCTGGGGGTGATGCAATGTGCTGCTGGGGGTGATGCGATTCGATGTGCTGGGTGTGATGCAATGTGCTGCTGGGGGTGATGCGATTCGATGTGCTGGGGGTGATGCAATGTGCTGTGGGCCATGCGATTCGATGTGCTGAGGGTGATGCAATTTGCTGTGAACCATGCGATTCGATGTGCTGGGGGTGATGCAATGTGCTGTGGGCCATGCGATTTGATGTGCTGGGGGTGATGCAATGTGCTGTGGGCCTTGCGATTCTATGTGCTGGGGGTGATGCAATGTACTGCTGGGGGTGATGCAATGTGCTGCTGGGGGTGATGCGATTCGATGTGCTTGGGGTGATGCAATGTGCTGTGGGCCATGTGATTCGATGTGCTGGGGGTGATGCAATGTGTTGTGGGTGATGCGATTCGATGTGCTGGGGGTGATGCAATGTGCTGGGGGTAATGCGATTCAATGTGCTGGGGGTGAAGCAATGTGCTGTGGGTGATGCGATTCAATGTGCTGGGGGTGATGCAATGTGCTGGGGGTGATGCGATTCGATGTGCTGGGGGTGATGCGATTCAATGTGCTGGGGGTGATGCAATGTGCTGCTGGGGGTGATGCAATTTGATGTGCTGGGGTTGATGCATGTGCTGTGGGCCATCCGATTCGATGTGCTGGGAGTGATGCAATGTGCTGTAATTGATGCGATTCAATGTGCTGGGGGTGATGCAATGTGCTGTGGGCCATGCGATTCGATGCGCTGGGGGTGATGCATTGTGCTGTGGGCCATGCGATTCGATGTGCTGGGGGTGATGCAATGTGCTTGGGGCAATGTGATTCGATGTGCTGGGGGTGATGCAATGTGCTGTGGGCCATGCGATTCGATGTGCTGGGGTGATGCAATGTGCTGTGGGTGATGCATTTCGATGTGCTGGGGGTGATGCAATATGCTGCTGGGGGTGATGCGATTTGATGTGCTGGGGGTTATGCAATGTGTTACTGGGGGTGATGTGATTCGATGTGCTGGGGTGATGCAATGTGCTGTGGGCCATGCGATTCGATGTGCTGGGGGTGATGCAATGTGCTGTGGGTGATGCGATTCGATGTGCTGGGGGTGATGCAATGTGCTGTGGGCCATGTGATTCAATGTGCTGGGGGTGATGCAATGTGCTGTGGGCCATGCGATTCGATGTGCTGGGGGCGATGCAATGTGCTGGGGGCAATGCGATTCGATGTGCTGGGGTGATGCATTTTGCTGTGGGTGATGCGATTCGATGTGCTGGGGGTGATGCAATGTGCTGTGGGCCATGCGATTTGATGTGCTGGGGTGATGCAATGTGCTTTGGGTGATGCAATTCGATGTGCTGGGGGTGATGCAATGTGCTGTGAGTGATGCGATTTGATGTGTCGGGGGCGATGCAATGTGCTGTGGGCCATGCGATTTGATGTGCTGGGGGTGATGCAATGTGCTGTGGGCCATGCGATTCGATGTGCTGGGGGTGACGCAATGTGCTGTGGGCCATGCGATTCGATGTGCTGGGGGTGATGCAATGTGCTGGGGGAAATGCGATTCGATGTGCTGGGGGTGATGCAATGTGCTGGGGCAATGCGATTTGATTTGCTGGGGGTGATGCAATGTGCTGTGGGCCATGCGAGTCGATGTGCTGGGGGTGATGCAATGTGCTGTGGACCATACGATTCGATGTGCTGGGGGTGATGCAATGTGCTGGGGGCAATGCGATTTGATGTGCTGGGGGTGATGCATTGTGCTGTGGGTGATGCGATTCGATGTGCTGGGGGTGATGCAATGTGCTGTGAATGATGCGATTTGATGTGCTGGGGGCGATGCAATGTGCTCTGGGTCATGCGATTCGATGTGCTGGGGGTGATGCAATGTGCTATGGGCCATGCGATTCGATGTGTTGGGGGTGATGCAATGTGCTGTGGGCCATGCAATTTGATTTGCTTGGGGGTGATGCAATGTGCTGTGGGCCATGCGATTCAATGTGCTGGGGGTGAGGCAATGTGCTGTGGGTGATGCGATTCGATGTGCTGGGGGTGATGCAATGTGCTGTGGGCCATGCGATTCGATGTGCTGGGGGTGATGAAATGTGCTGTGGGCCATGCGATTCGATGTGCTGGGGGTGATGCAATTTGCTGTGAACCATGCGATTCGATGTGCTGGGGGTGATGCAATGTGCTGTGGGCCATGCGATTCGATGTGCTGGGGGTGATGCAATGTGCTGTGGGCCATGCGGTTCGATGTGCTGGGGGTGATGTAATGTGCTGGGGGCAATGCGATTCGATGTGCTGGGGGTGATGCAATGTGCTGTGGGTGATGCGATTCGATGTGCTGGGGGTGATGCAATGTGCTGCTGGGGGTGATGCAATGTGCTGCTGGGGGTGATGCGATTCGATGTGCTGGGGGTGATGTAATGTGCTGGGGGTGATGCGATTCGATGTGCTGGGAGTGATGCAATGTGCTGTGGGCCATGCGATTCGATGTGCTGGGGTGATGCAATTTGCTGTGAACCATGCGATTCGATGTGCTGGGGGTGATGCAATGTGGTGTGGGCCATGCGATTCAATGTGCTGGGGGTGATGCAATGTGCTGTGGGCCATGCGATTCGATGTGCTGGGGGTGATGTAATGTGCTGGGGGCAATGCGATTCGATGTGCTGGGGGTGATGCAATGTGCTGTGGGCCATGCGATTCGATGTGCTGGGGGTGATGCAATGTGCTGCTGGGGGTGATGCAATGTGCTGCTGGGGGTGATGCGATTCGATGTGCTTGGGGTGATGCAATGTGCTGTGGGCCATGTGATTAGATGTGCTGGGGTGATGCAATGTGCTGTGGGTGATGCGATTCGATGTGCTGGGGGTGATGCAATGTGCTGTGGTTGATGCGATTCAATGTGCTGGGAGTGAGGCAATGTGCTGTGGTTGATGCGATTCGATGTGCTGGGGGTGATGCAATGTGCTGTGGGCCATGCGATTCGATGTGCTGGGGGTGATGCAATGTGCTGTGGGCCATGCGGTTCGATGTGCTGGGGGTGATGTAATGTGCTGGGGGCAATGCGATTCGATGTGCTGGGGGTGATGCAATGTGCTGTGGGTGATGCGATTCGATGTGCTGGGGGTGATGCAATGTGCTGCTGGGGGTGATGCAATGTGCTGCTGGGGGTGATGCGATTTGATGTGCTGGGGGTGATGTAATGTGCTGGGGGTGATGCGATTCGATGTGCTGGGAGTGATGCAATGTGCTGTGGGCCATGCGATTCGATGTGCTGGGGTGATGCAATTTGCTGTGAACCATGCGATTCGATGTGCTGGGGGTGATGCAATGTGGTGTGGGCCATGCGATTCGATGTGCTGGGGGTGATGCAATGTGCTGTGGGCCATGCGATTCGATGTGCTGGGGGTGATTTAATGTGCTGGGGGCAATGCGATTCGATGTGCTGGGGGTGATGCAATGTGCTGTGGGCCATGCGATTCGATGTGCTGGGGGTGATGCAATGTGCTGCTGGGGGTGATGCAATGTGCTGCTGGGGGTGATGCGATTCGATGTGCTTGGGGTGATGCAATGTGCTGTGGGCCATGTGATTAGATGTGCTGGGGGTGATGCAATGTGCTGTGGGTGATGCGATTCGATGTGCTGGGGGTGATGCAATGTGCTGGGGGCAATGCGATTCAATGTGCTGGGAGTGAGGCAATGTGCTGTGGTTGATGCGATTCGATGTGCTGGGGGTGATGCAATGTGCTGCTGGGGGTGATGCAATTCGATGTGCTGGGTGTGATGCAATGTGCTGCTGGGGGTGATGCGATTCGATGTGCTGGGGGTGATGCAATGTGCTGTGGGCCATGCGATTCGATGTGCTGAGGGTGATGCAATTTGCTGTGAACCATGCGATTCGATGTGCTGGGGGTGATGCAATGTGCTGTGGGCCATGCGATTTGATGTGCTGGGGGTGATGCAATGTGCTGTGGGCCTTGCGATTCTATGTGCTGGGGGTGATGCAATGTGCTGGGGGCAATGCGATTCGATGTGCTGGGGGTGATGCAATGTGCTGTTGGTGATGCGATTCGATGTGCTGGGGGTGATGAAATGTACTGCTGGGGGTGATGCAATGTGCTGCTGGGGGTGATGCGATTCGATGTGCTTGGGGTGATGCAATGTGCTGTGGGCCATGTGATTCGATGTGCTGGGGGTGATGCAATGTGTTGTGGGTGATGCGATTCGATGTGCTGGGGGTGATGCAATGTGCTGGGGGTAATGCGATTCAATGTGCTGGGGGTGAAGCAATGTGCTGTGGGTGATGCGATTCAATGTGCTGGGGGTGATGCAATGTGCTGGGGGTGATGCGATTCGATGTGTTGGGGGTGATGCGATTCAATGTGCTGGGGGTGATGCAATGTGCTGCTGGGGGTGATGCAATTTGATGTGCTGGGGTTGATGCATGTGCTGTGGGCAATCCGATTCGATGTGCTGGGAGTGATGCAATGTGCTGTAATTGATGCGATTCAATGTGCTGGGGGTGATGCAATGTGCTGTGGGCCATGCGATTCGATGCGCTGGGGGTGATGCATTGTGCTGTGGGCCATGCGATTCGATGTGCTGGGGGTGATGCAATGTGCTTGGGGCAATGTGATTCGATGTGCTGGGGGTGATGCAATGTGCTGTGGGCCATGCGATTCGATGTGCTGGGGTGATGCAATGTGCTGTGGGTGATGCATTTCGATGTGCTGGGGGTGATGCAATATGCTGCTGGGGGTGATGCGATTTGATGTGCTGGGGGTTATGCAATGTGTTACTGGGGGTGATGCGATTCGATGTGCTGGGGTGATGCAATGTGCTGTGGGCCATGCGATTCGATGTGCTGGGGGTGATGCAATGTGCTGTGGGTGATGCGATTCGATGTGCTGGGGGTGATGCAATGTGCTGTGGGCCATGTGATTCAATGTGCTGGGGGTGATGCAATGTGCTGTGGGCCATGCGATTCGATGTGCTGGGGGCGATGCAATGTGCTGGGGGCAATGCGATTCGATGTGCTGGGGTGATGCATTTTGCTGTGGGTGATGCGATTCGATGTGCTGGGGGTGATGCAATGTGCTGTGGGCCATGCGATTTGATGTGCTGGGGTGATGCAATGTGCTTTGGGTGATGCAATTCGATGTGCTGGGGGTGATGCAATGTGCTGTGAGTGATGCGATTTGATGTGCCGGGGGCGATGCAATGTGCTGTGGGCCATGCGATTTGATGTGCTGGGGGTGATGCAACGTGCTGTGGGCCATGCGATTCGATGTGCTGGGGGTGACGCAATGTGCTGTGGGCCATGCGATTCGATGTGCTGGGGGTGATGCAATGTGCTGGGGGAAATGCGATTCGATGTGCTGGGGGTGATGCAATGTGCTGGGGCAATGCGATTTGATTTGCTGGGGGTGATGCAATGTGCTGTGGGCCATGCGAGTCGATGTGCTGGGGGTGATGCAATGTGCTGTGGACCATACGATTCGATGTGCTGGGGGTGATGCAATGTGCTGGGGGCAATGCGATTTGATGTGCTGGGGGTGATGCATTGTGCTGTGGGTGATGCGATTCGATGTGCTGGGGGTGATGCAATGTGCTGTGAATGATGCGATTTGATGTGCTGGGGGCGATGCAATGTGCTCTGGGTCATGCGATTCGATGTGCTGGGGGTGATGCAATGTGCTATGGGCCATGCGATTCGATGTGTTGGGGGTGATGCAATGTGCTGTGGGCCATGCAATTTGATTTGCTTGGGGGTGATGCAATGTGCTGTGGGCCATGCGATTCAATGTGCTGGGGGTGAGGCAATGTGCTGTGGGTGATGCGATTCGATGTGCTGGGGGTGATGCAATGTGCTGTGGGCCATGCGATTCGATGTGCTGGGGGTGATGAAATGTGCTGTGGGCCATGCGATTCGATGTGCTGGGGGTGATGCAATTTGCTGTGAACCATGCGATTCGATGTGCTGGGGGTGATGCAATGTGCTGTGGGCCATGCGATTCGATGTGCTGGGGGTGATGCAATGTGCTGTGGGCCATGCGGTTCGATGTGCTGGGGGTGATGTAATGTGCTGGGGGCAATGCGATTCGATGTGCTGGGGGTGATGCAATGTGCTGTGGGTGATGCGATTCGATGTGCTGGGGGTGATGCAATGTGCTGCTGGGGGTGATGCAATGTGCTGCTGGGGGTGATGCGATTCGATGTGCTGGGGGTGATGTAATGTGCTGGGGGTGATGCGATTCGATGTGCTGGGAGTGATGCAATGTGCTGTGGGCCATGCGATTCGATGTGCTGGGGTGATGCAATTTGCTGTGAACCATGCGATTCGATGTGCTGGGGGTGATGCAATGTGGTGTGGGCCATGCGATTCAATGTGCTGGGGGTGATGCAATGTGCTGTGGGCCATGCGATTCGATGTGCTGGGGGTGATGTAATGTGCTGGGGGCAATGCGATTCGATGTGCTGGGGGTGATGCAATGTGCTGTGGGCCATGCGATTCGATGTGCTGGGGGTGATGCAATGTGCTGCTGGGGGTGATGCAATGTGCTGCTGGGGGTGATGCGATTCGATGTGCTTGGGGTGATGCAATGTGCTGTGGGCCATGTGATTAGATGTGCTGGGGGTGATGCAATGTGCTGTGGGTGATGCGATTCGATGTGCTGGGGGTGATGCAATGTGCTGTGGTTGATGCGATTCGATGTGCTGGGAGTGAGGCAATGTGCTGTGGTTGATGCGATTCGATGTGCTGGGGGTGATGCAATGTGCTGCTGGGGGTGATGCGATTCGATGTGCTGGGTGTGATGCAATGTGCTGCTGGGGATGATGCGATTCGATGTGCTGGGGGTGATGCAATGTGTTGTGGGTGATGCGATTCGATGTGCTGGGGGTGATGCAATGTGCTGGGGGCAATGCGATTCAATGTGCTGGGGGTGAAGCAATGTGCTGTGGGTGATGCAATTCAATGTGCTGGGGGTGATGCAATGTGCTGGGGGTGATGCGATTCGATGTGCTGGGGGTGATGCGATTCAATGTGCTGGGGGTGATGCAATGTGCTGCTGGGGGTGATGCAATTTGATGTGCTGGGGGTGATGCAATGTGCTGTGGGCCATCCGATTCGATGTGCTGGGAGTGATGCAATGTGCTGTAATTGATGCTATTCAATGTGCTGGGGGTGATGCAATGTGCTGCTGGGGGTGATGCGATTCGATGTGCTGGGGGTGATGCAATGTGCTGCTGGGGGTGATGCGATTCGATGTGCTGGGGATGATGCAATGTGCTGTGGGCCATGCTATTCAATGTGCTGGGGGTGATGCAATGTGCTGTGGGTGATGCGATTCAATGTGCTGGGGGTGATGAAATGTGCTGTGGGCCATGCAAATCGATGTGCTGGGGGTGATGCAATGTGCTGTGCGCCATGCGATTTGATGTGCTGGGGGGTGATGCAATGTGCTGTGGGCCATGCGATTCGATGTGCTGGGGGTGATGCAATGTGCTGTGGGCACATTAAATTGCATCACTCAAAGCACATTGCATCACCCCCAGCACATCGAATCGCATGGCCCACAGCACATTGCATCACCCCCAGCACATCGATTCTCATCACCCACAGCACATTGCATCACCCCAGCACATCGAATCGCATGGCCCACAGCACATTGCATCACCCCCAGCACATCGACTTGCATGGCCCACAGCACATTGCATCACCCCCAGCACATTGCATCACCCCCAGCACATCGAATCGCATCGTCCACAGCACATTGCATCACCCCCAGCACATCGAATCACATGGCCCACAGCACATTGCATCACCCCCAGCACATCGAATCGCATCACCCCCAGCAGCAAATTGCATCACCCCCAGCACATCGAATCGCATGGCCCACAGCACATTGCATCATCCCCAGCACATCGAATTGCATGGCCCACAGCACATTGCATCACCCCCAGCACATCGAATCGCATGGCCCACAGCACATTGCATCACCCCCAGCACATTGAATCACATGGCCCACAGCACATTGCATCGCCCCCAGCACATCGAAATCACATCACCCACAGCACATTGCATCACCCCCAGCACATCGAATCGCATGGCCCACAGCACATTGCATCACCCCCAGCACATCAAATTGCATCACTCACAGCACATTGCATCACCCCCAGCAAATCGAATCGCATGGCCCACAGCACATTGCATCACCCCCAGCACATCGAATCACATCAACCCCGGCAGCACATTGCATCACCCCCAGCAAATCGAATCACATCACCCATAGCACATTGCATCACCCCCAGCACATCAAATCACATGGCCCATAGCACATTGCATCACCCCCAGCACATCAAATTGCATCACTCACAGCACATTGGATCACCCCCAGCACATCGAATCGCATGGCCCACAGCACATTGCATCACCCCCAGCATATTGAATCGCATGGCCCAGAGCACATTGCATCACCCCCACCACATCGAATCGCATCACCCACAGCATATTGCATCACCCCCCGCACATCGAATCGCATGGCCCACAGCACATTGAATCACCCCCAGCACATCAAATCGCATCACTCACAGCACATTGCATCACCCCCAGCACATCGAATCGCATGGCCCACAGCACATTGCATCACCCCCAGCACATCAAATCGCATGGCCCACAGCACATTGCATCACCCCCAGCACATCGAATCGCATGGCCCACAGCAATTGTGGGTGATGCGATTCGATGTGATGGGGGTGATGCAATGTGCTGTGGGCCATGCGATTCGATGTGCTGGGGTGATGCAATGTGCTGTGGGCCATGCGATTCGATGTGCTGGGGGTGATGCAATTTGCTGTGAACCATGCGATACGATGTGCTAGGGGTGATGCAATGTGCTGTGGGCCATGCGATTCGATGTGCTGGGGATGATGCAATGTGCTGTGGGCCATGCGATTCGATGTGCTGGGGGTGATGCAATGTGCTGGGGGCAATGCGATTTGATGTGCTGGGGGTGATGCAATGTGCTGTGGGTGATGCAATTCGATGTGCCGGGGGTGATGCAATGTGCTGCTGGGGGTGATGCAATGTGCTGCTGGGGGTGATGCAATTCGATGTGCTGGGGGTGATGCAATGTGCTGTGGGCCATGTGATCCGATGTGCTGGGGGTGATCTAATGTGCTGTGGGTGATGTGATTCGATGTGCTGGGGGTGATGCAATGTGCTGTGGGCCATGCAATTCGATGTGCTAGGGGTGATGCAATGTGCTGTGAGCCATGCGATTTGATGCACTGGGGGTGATGCAATGTGCTGTGGGCCATGCGATTCGATGGGCTGGGGGTGATGCAATGTGCTGTGGGCCATGCGATTCGATGTGCTGGGGGTGATACAATGTGCTGTGGGCCATGCGATTCGATGTGCTGAGGTGATGCAATGTGCTGTGGGCCATGCGATTTGATGTGCTGTGGGTGATGCGATTCGATGTGCTACTGGGGGTGATGCAATGTGCTACTGGGGGTCATGCGATTTGATGTGCTGGGGGGTGATGCAATGTGCTGCTGGGTGTGATGTGATTCGATGTGCTGGGGTGATGCGATTTGATGTGTTGGGGGTGATGCAATGTGCTGTGGGCCATGCGATTCGATGTGCTGGGGGTGATGCAATGTGCTGTGGGCCATGCGATTCGATGAGCTGGGGGTGATGCAATGTGCTGGGGGCAATGTGATTCGATGTGCTAGGGGTGATGCAATGTGCTGTGGGTGATGCCATTCAATGTGCTGTGGGCCATGCGATTCAATGTGCTGGGGGTGGTGCAATGTGCTGTGAGTGATGCGATTTGATGTGCTGGGGGTGATGCAATGTGCTGTGGGCCATGCGATTTGATGTGCTGGGGGTGATGCAATGTGCTGTGGGCCATGAGATTCGATGTGCTGGGGGTGATGCAATGTGCTGGGGGCAATGTGATTCGATGTGCTGGGGGTAATGCAATGTGCTGTGGGTGATGCGAATCAATGTGCTGTGGGCCATGAGATTCAATGTGCTGCGGGTGGTGCAATGTGCTTTAGGCCATGGGATTCGATGTGCTGACGGTGATGCAATGTGCAGTGGGTCAAGCGATTCGATGTGCTGGGGGTGATAAAATGTGCTGTGAGTGATGCGATTTGATGTGCTGGGGTTGATGCAATGTGCTGTGGGCCATGCGATTCGATGTGCTGGGGGTGATGTAATGTGCTGTGGGTGATGCGATTCGATGTGCTGGGATGATTCAATGTGCTGCTAGGGGTGATGTGATTTGATGTGCTGGAAGTGATGCAATGTGCTGCTGGGGGTGATGCGATTCGATATGCTGGGGGTGATGCAATGTGCTGTGGACCATGCGATTCGATGTGCTGGGGGTGATGCAATGTGCTGCTGGGGGTGATGCGATTCAATGTGCTGGGGGTGATGCAATGTGCTGTGGGTCATGCGATTCGATGTTCTGGGGGTGATGCAATGTGCTGTGGATGATGCGATTCGATGTGCTGGGGGTGATGCGATGTGCTGTGGGCCATGTGAGTCGATGTGCTGGGGGTGATGCAATGTGCTGTGAGCCATGCAATTCGATGTGCTGGGGGTGATGCAATGTACTGTGGGCCATGCGATTTGATGTGCTGGGTGTGATGCAATGTGCTGTGGGCCATGTGATTCGAAGTTCTGTGGGTGATGCAATGTGCTGTGGGCCATGTGATTCAATGTGCTGGGGGTGATGCAATGTGCAGAAAGTGATGCGATTTGATGTGCTGGGGGAGATGCAATGTGCTGTGGGCCATGCGATTCGTTGTGCTGAGGGTGATGCAATGTAATGTGGGCAATGCGATTCGATGTGCTGGGGTTGATGCAATGTGCTGTGGGCCATGCGATTTGATGTGCTGGGGTGATGCAATGTGCTGTGGGCCATGCGATTCGATGTGCTGGGGGTGATGCAATGTGCTGTGGGCCATGCGATCCGATGTGCTGGGGGTGATGCAATGTGCTGTGAATGATGCAATTTGATGTGCTGGGGGTGATGCAATGTGCTGTGGGCCATGCGATTCGATGTGCGGGGGTGATGCAATGTAATGTGCGCCATGCGATTCGATGTCCTGGGGTTTATGCAATGTGCTGTGGGCCATGCGATTCGATGTGCTGGGGTGATGCAATGTGCTGTGGGCCATGCGATTCGATGTGCTGGGGGTGATGCAATGTGCTGTGAGTGATGCGATTTGATGTGCTGGGGTTGATGCAATGTGCTGTGGGTGATGTAATGTGCTGTGGGTGATGCGATTCGATGTGCTGGGATGATTCAATGTGCTGCTAGGGGTGATGTGATTCGATGTGCTGGAAGTGACGCAATGTGCTGCTGGGGGTGATGCAATGTGCTGTGGGCCATGCGATTTGATGTGCTGGGGTGATGCAATGTGCTTTGGGTGATGCAATTCGATGTGCTGGGGGTGATGCAATGTGCTGTGAGTGATGCGATTTGATGTGCCGGGGGCGATGCAATGTGCTGTGGGCCATGCGATTTGATGTGCTGGGGGTGATGCAATGTGCTGTGGGCCATGCGATTCGATGTGCTGGGGGTGACGCAATGTGCTGTGGGCCATGCGATTCGATGTGCTGGGGGTGATGCAATGTGCTGGGGGAAATGCGATTCGATGTGCTGGGGGTGATGCAATGTGCTGGGGCAATGCGATTTGATTTGCTGGGGGTGATGCAATGTGCTGTGGGCCATGCGAGTCGATGTGCTGGGGGTGATGCAATGTGCTGTGGACCATACGATTCGATGTGCTGGGGGTGATGCAATGTGCTGGGGGCAATGCGATTTGATGTGCTGGGGGTGATGCATTGTGCTGTGGGTGATGCGATTCGATGTGCTGGGGGTGATGCAATGTGCTGTGAATGATGCGATTTGATGTGCTGGGGGCGATGCAATGTGCTCTGGGTCATGCGATTCGATGTGCTGGGGGTGATGCAATGTGCTATGGGCCATGCGATTCGATGTGTTGGGGGTGATGCAATGTGCTGTGGGCCATGCAATTTGATTTGCTTGGGGGTGATGCAATGTGCTGTGGGCCATGCGATTCAATGTGCTGGGGGTGAGGCAATGTGCTGTGGGTGATGCGATTCGATGTGCTGGGGGTGATGCAATGTGCTGTGGGCCATGCGATTCGATGTGCTGGGGGTGATGAAATGTGCTGTGGGCCATGCGATTCGATGTGCTGGGGGTGATGCAATTTGCTGTGAACCATGCGATTCGATGTGCTGGGGGTGATGCAATGTGCTGTGGGCCATGCGATTCGATGTGCTGGGGGTGATGCAATGTGCTGTGGGCCATGCGGTTCGATGTGCTGGGGGTGATGTAATGTGCTGGGGGCAATGCGATTCGATGTGCTGGGGGTGATGCAATGTGCTGTGGGTGATGCGATTCGATGTGCTGGGGGTGATGCAATGTGCTGCTGGGGGTGATGCAATGTGCTGCTGGGGGTGATGCGATTCGATGTGCTGGGGGTGATGTAATGTGCTGGGGGTGATGCGATTCGATGTGCTGGGAGTGATGCAATGTGCTGTGGGCCATGCGATTCGATGTGCTGGGGTGATGCAATTTGCTGTGAACCATGCGATTCGATGTGCTGGGGGTGATGCAATGTGGTGTGGGCCATGCGATTCAATGTGCTGGGGGTGATGCAATGTGCTGTGGGCCATGCGATTCGATGTGCTGGGGGTGATGTAATGTGCTGGGGGCAATGCGATTCGATGTGCTGGGGGTGATGCAATGTGCTGTGGGCCATGCGATTCGATGTGCTGGGGGTGATGCAATGTGCTGCTGGGGGTGATGCAATGTGCTGCTGGGGGTGATGCGATTCGATGTGCTTGGGGTGATGCAATGTGCTGTGGGCCATGTGATTAGATGTGCTGGGGGTGATGCAATGTGCTGTGGGTGATGCGATTTGATGTGCTGGGGGTGATGCAATGTGCTGTGGTTGATGCGATTCGATGTGCTGGGAGTGAGGCAATGTGCTGTGGTTGATGCGATTCGATGTGCTGGGGGTGATGCAATGTGCTGCTGGGGGTGATGCGATTCGATGTGCTGGGTGTGATGCAATGTGCTGCTGGGGGTGATGCGATTCGATGTGCTGGGGGTGATGCAATGTGCTGTGGGCCATGCGATTCGATGTGCTGAGGGTGATGCAATTTGCTGTGAACCATGCGATTCGATGTGCTGGGGGTGATGCAATGTGCTGTGGGCCATGCGATTTGATGTGCTGGGGGTGATGCAATGTGCTGTGGGCCATGCGATTCGATGTGCTGGGGGTGATGCAATGTGCTGGGGGCAATGCGATTCAATGTGCTGGGGGTGATGCAATGTGCTGTGGGTGATGCGATTCAATGTGCTGGGGGTGATGCAATGTGCTGGGGGTGATGCGATTCGATGTGCTGGGGGTGATGCGATTCAATGTGCTGGGGGTGATGCAATGTGCTGCTGGGGGTGATGCAATTTGATGTGCTGGGGGTGATGCAATGTGCTGTGGGCCATGTGATTCGATGTGCTGGGGGTGATGCAATGTGTTGTGGGTGATGCGATTCGATGTGCTGGGGGTGATGCAATGTGCTGGGGGCAATGCGATTCAATGTGCTGGGGGTGAAGCAATGTGCTGTGGGTGATGCGATTCAATGTGCTGGGGGTGATGCAATGTGCTGGGGGTGATGCGATTCGATGTGCTGGGGGTGATGCGATTCAATGTGCTGGGGGTGATGCAATGTGCTGCTGGGGGTGATGCAATTTGATGTGCTGGGGGTGATGCAATGTGCTGTGGGCCATCCGATTCGATGTGCTGGGAGTGATGCAATGTGCTGTAATTGATGCGATTCAATGTGCTGGGGGTGATGCAATGTGCTGCTGGGGGTGATGCGATTCGATTTGCTGGGGGTGATGCAATGTGCTGCTGGGGGTGATGCGATTCGATGTGCTGGGGATGATGCAATGTGCTGTGGGCCATGCTATTCAATGTGCTGGGGGTGATGCAATGTGCTGTGGGTGATGCGATTCGATGTGCTGGGGGTGATGAAATGTGCTGTGGGCCATGCAAATCGATGTGCTGGGGGTGATGCAATGTGCTGTGCGCCATGCGATTTGATGTGCTGGGGGGTGATGCAATGTGCTGTGGGCCATGCGATTCGATGTGCTGGGGGTGATGCAATGTGCTGTGGGCACATTAAATTGCATCACTCAAAGCACATTGCATCACCCCCAGCACATCGAATCGCATGGCCCACAGCACATTGCATCACCCCCAGCACATCGATTCTCATCACCCACAGCACATTGCATCACCCCAGCACATCGAATCGCATGGCCCACAGCACATTGCATCACCCCCAGCACATCGACTTGCATGGCCCACAGCACATTGCATCACCCCCAGCACATTGCATCACCCCCAGCACATCGAATCGCATCACCCCCAGCAGCAAATTGCATCACCCCCAGCACATCGAATCGCATGGCCCACAGCACATTGCATCATCCCCAGCACATCGAATTGCATGGCCCACAGCACATTGCATCACCCCCAGCACATCGAATCGCATGGCCCACAGCACATTGCATCACCCCCAGCACATTGAATCACATGGCCCACAGCACATTGCATCGCCCCCAGCACATCGAAATCACATCACCCACAGCACATTGCATCACCCCCAGCACATCGAATCGCATGGCCCACAGCACATTGCATCACCCCCAGCACATCAAATTGCATCACTCACAGCACATTGCATCACCCCCAGCAAATCGAATCGCATGGCCCACAGCACATTGCATCACCCCCAGCACATCGAATCACATCAACCCTGGCAGCACATTGCATCACCCCCAGCAAATCGAATCACATCACCCATAGCACATTGCATCACCCCCAGCACATCAAATCACATGGCCCATAGCACATTGCATCACCCCCAGCACATCAAATTGCATCACTCACAGCACATTGGATCACCCCCAGCACATCGAATCGCATGGCCCACAGCACATTGCATCATCCCCAGCACATCGAATCGCATGGCCCACAGCACATTGCATCACCCCTAGCACATCGTATCGCATGGTTCACAGCAAATTGCATCACCCCCAGCACATCGAATCGCATGGCCCACAGCACATTGCATCACCCCAGCACATCGAATCGCATGGCCCACAGCACATTGCATCACCCCCATCACATCGAATCGCATCACCCACAATTGCTGTGGGCCATGCGATTCGATGTGCTGGGGGTGATGCAATGTGCTGTGGGCCATGCGATTTGATGTGCTGGGGGTGATGCAATGTGCTGTGGGCCATGCGATTCGATGTGCTGGGGGTGATGCAATGTGCTGTGAGTGATGCGATTTGATGTGCTGGGGGTGATTCAATGTGCTGTGGGCCATGCGATTCGATGTGCGGGGGGTGATGCAATATGCTGTGGGTGATGCGATTCGATGTGGTGGGGGTGATGCAATGTGCTCTGGGCCATGCGATTCAATATGCTGGGGGTGATGCAATGTGCTGTGGGCCATGCGATTCGATGTGCTGGGGGTGATCCAATGTGCTGTGAGTGATGCAATTTGATGTGCTGGGGGTGATGCAATGTGCTATGGGCCATGTGATTTGATGTGCTGGGGGTGATGCAATGTGCTATGGGTGATGTGATTCGATTTGCTGGGGGTGATGCAATGTGCTGCCAGGGTTGATGTGATTCGATGTGCTGGGGGTGATGCAATGTGCTGTGGGCCATGCGATTCGATTTGCTGGGGGTGATGCAATGTGCTGTGAGTGATGCAATTTGATGTGCTGGGGGTGATGCAATGTGCTGTGGGCCATGCGATTCGATGTGCTGGGGGTGATGCAATGTGCTGTGGGTGATGTGATTTCGATGTGCTGGGGGCGATGCAATGTGCTGTGGGCCATGTGATTCAATGTGCTGGGGGTGATGCAATGTGCTGTGGGCCATGCGATTCGATGTGCTGGGGGTGATGCAATGTGCTGTGGGCCATGCAATTCGATGTGCTGGGGATGATGCAATGTGCTGTGGGCCATGCGATTCGATGTGCTGGGGGTGATGCAATTTGCTGCTGGGGGTGATGCGATTCGATGTGCTGGGGGTGATGCAATGTGCTGTGGGCCATGTGATTCGATGTGCTGGGGGTGATGCAATGTGCTGTGGACGATGCGATTCGATGTGCTGGGGGTGATGCAATGTGCTGGGGGTGATGCAATGTGCTGTGGGCCATGCAAGTCGATGTGCTGGGGGTGATGCAATGTGCTGTGGGCCATGCGATTCGATGTGCTGGGGTGATGCAATGTGCTGTGGGTGATGAGAATCGATGTGCTGGGGGTGATGCAATGTGCTGTGGGCCATGCGATTCGATGTGCTGGGGGTGATGCAATGTGCTTTGAGTGATGCAATTTAATGTGCCCACAGCACATTGCATCACCCCCAGCACATCGAATCGCATGGCCCACAGCACATTGCATCACCCCCCAGCACATCAAATCGCATGGCGCACAGCACATTGCATCACCCCCAGCACATCGATTTGCATGGCCCACAGCACATTTCATCACCCCCAGCACATCGAATCGCATCACCCACAGCACATTGCATCACCCCCAGCACATTGAATAGCATGGCCCACAGCACATTGCATCATCCCCAGCACATCGAATCGCATCACCCCCAGCAGCACATTGCATCACCCCCAGCACATCGAATCGCATCACCCCCAGCAGCACATTGCATCACCCCCAGCACATTGAATCGCATCAATTACAGCACATTGCATCACTCCCAGCACATCGAATCGGATGGCCCACAGCACATTGCATCACCCCCAGCACATCAAATTGCATCACCCCCAGCAGCACATTGCATCACCCCCAGCACATTGAATCGCATCACCCCCAGCACATCGAATCGCATCACCCCCAGCACATTGCATCACCCCCAGCACATTGAATCGCATCACCCACAGCACATTGCTTCACCCCCAGCACATTGAATCGCATTGCCCCCAGCACATTGCATCACCCCCAGCACATCGAATCGCATCACCCACAACACATTGCATCACCCCCAGCACATCGAATCACATGGCCCACAGCACATTGCATCACCCCAAGCACATCGAATCGCATCACCCCCAGCAGCACATTGCATCACCCCCAGCAGTACATTTCATCACCCCCAGCACATCGAATCGCATCACCCACAGCACATTGCATCACCCCCAGCACATTGAATCGCATTGCCCCCAGCACATTGCATCACCCCCAGCACATCGAATCGCATGGCCCACAGCACATTGCATCACCCCCAGCACATCAAATCGCATGGCCCACAGCACATTGCATCACCCCCAGCACATCGAATCGCATGGTTCACAGCAAATTGCATCACCCTCAGCACATCGAATCGCATGGCCCACAGCACATTGCATCACCCCCAGCACATCGAATCGCATCACCCCCAGCAGCACATTGCATCACACCCAGCACATCGAATCGCATCACCCCCAGCAGCACATTGCATCACCCCCAGCACATCGAATCGCATCAACCACAGCACATTGCCTCACTCCCAGCACATCGAATCGCATCAACCACAGCACATTGCATCACCCCCAGCACATCAAATCGCATCACCCACAGCACATTGCATCACCCCCAGCACATCTAATCACATGGCCCACAGCACATTGCATCACCCCAAGCACATCGAATCGCATCACCCCCAGCAGCACATTGCATCACCCCCAGCAGCACATTGCATCACCCCCAGCACATCGACTCGCATGGCCCACAGCACATTGCATCACCCCCAGCAAATCAAATCGCATTGCCCCAGCACATTGCATCACCCCCAGCACATCGAATCGCATTTCCCCCAGCACATTGCATCACCCCCAGCACATCGAATCGCATGGCCCACAGCACATTGCGTCACCCCCAGCACATCGAATCGCATGGCCCACAGCACATTGCATCACCCCCAGCACATCAAATCGCATGGCCCACAGCACATTGCATCGCCCCCGGCACATCAAATCGCATCACTCACAGCACATTGCATCACCCCCAGCACATCGAATTGCATCACCCAAAGCACATTGCATCACCCCAGCACATCAAATCGCATGGCCCACAGCACATTGCATCACCCCCAGCAGCATATTGCGTCACTTCCAGCACATCGAATCACATCACCCCTAGCAGCACATTGAATCATCCCAGCACATCGAATCGCATCACCCACAGCACATTACATCACCCACAGCACATTGCATCAACCCCAGCACATCAAATCGCATCACTCACAGCACATTGCATCACCCCCAGCACATCGAATCGCATGGCCCACAGCACATTGCATCACCCCAGCACATCGAATCGCATGGCCCACAGCACATTGCATAAACCCCAGGACATCGAATCGCATGGCGCACATTACATTGCATCACCCCCGCACATCGAATCGCATGGCCCACAGCACATTGCATCACCCCCAGCACATCAAATTGCATCATTCACAGCACATTGCATCACCCCCAGCACATCGGATCGCATGGCCCACAGCACATTGCATCACCCCCAGCACATCGAATCGCATGGCCCACAGCACATTGCATCACCCCAGCACATCAAATCGCATGGCCCACAGCACATTGCATCAACCCCAGCACATCGAATCGCATTGCCCACATTACATTGCATCACCCTCAGCACAACGAATCGCATGGCCCACAGCACATTGCATCTCCCCCAGCACATCAAATCGCATCACTTTCTGCACATTGCATCACCCCCAGCACATTGAATCACATGGCCCACAGCACATTGCATCACCCACAGAACTTCGAATCACATGGCCCACAGCACATTGCATCACACCCAGCACATCAAATCGCATGGCCCACAGTACATTGCATCACCCCCAGCACATCGAATCGCATGGCTCACAGCACATTGCTTCACCCCCAGCACATCGACTCACATGGCCCACAGCACATCGCATCACCCCCAGCACATCGAATCGCATCATCCACAGCACATTGCATCACCCCCAGAACATCGAATCGCATGACCCACAGCACATTGCATCACCCCCAGCACATTGAATCGCATCACCCCCAGCAGCACATTGCATCACCCCCAGCACATCGAATCGCATGGTCCACAGCACATTGCATCACCCCCAGCATATCGAATCGCATCACCCCCAGCAGCACATTGCATCACTTCCAGCACATCAAATCACATCACCCCTAGCAGCACATTGAATCATCCCAGCACATCGAATCGCATCACCCACAGCACATTACATCACCCCCAGCACATCGAATCGCATGGCCCACAGCACATTGCATCAACCCCAGCACATCAAATCGCATCACTCACAGCACATTTTATCACCCCCAGCACATCGAATCGCTTGACCCACTGCACATTGCATCACCGTCAGCACATCGAATCCCATGGCCTAAAGCACATTGCACCACCCGCAGCACATTGAATCTCATGGCCCACAGCACATTGATTCGCATCACCCACAGCACATTGCATTACCCCCAGCACATCGAATCACATTGCCCCCAGCACATTGCATCACCCCCAGCACATCGAATCTCATGGCCCACAGCACATTGCATCACCCCCAGCACATCAAATCGCATGGCCCACAGCACATTGCATCACCCCCAGCACATCAAATCGCATCACTCACAGCACATTGCACCACCCCCAGCACATTGAATCGCATGGCCCACAGCACATTGAATGGCATCACCCACAGCACATTGCATCACCCCTAGCACATCGAATCACATTGCCCCCAGCACATTGCATCACCCCCAGCTCATCGAATTGCATGGCCCACAGCACATTGCATCACCCCCAGCACATCGAATCGCATGGCCCACAGCACATTGCATCACCCCCAACACATCAAATCGCATCACCCCAGCACATCGAATCACATCACACCCAGCAGCACATTGCATCACCCCCCAGCACATCAAATCGCATGACCCCCAGTAGCACATTGCATCACCCCCAGTAGCACATCGAATCGCATCACCCACAGCACATCAAATCGCATGGCCCACAGCACATTGCATCACCTCAGCACATCGAATCGCATGGCCCACAGCACATTGTATCACCCCCAGCACATCGAATCGCATGGCCCACAGCACATTGCATCACCCCCAGCCCATCGAATCGCATGGCCCACAGCACATTGCATCACCCCCAGTGCATCAAATCGCATGGCTCACAGCACATTGCATCACCCCTAGCACATCGAATTGCATGGCCCACAGCACATTGCATCACCCCCAGCACATCGAATCACATCACCCACAGCACATTAGATCACCCCCAGCACATCGGATCACATGGCCCACAGCACATTGCATCACCCCCAGCACATCGAATTGCATCACCCCCAGCAGCACATTGCATCACCCCCAGCAGCACATTGCATCACCCCCGGCACATCGAATTGCATCACCCACAGCACATTGCATCACCCCCAGCACATCAAATCGCATTGCCCCCAGCACATTGCATCACCCCCAGCACATCGAATCGCATGGCCCACAGCACATTGCATCATCCCCAGCACATCGAATCGCATGGCCCACAGCACATTGCATCACCCCTAGCACATCGTATCGCATGGTTCACAGCAAATTGCATCACCCCCAGCACATCGAATCGCATGGCCCACAGCACATTGCATCACCCCAGCACATCGAATCGCATGGCCCACAGCACATTGCATCACCCCCATCACATCGAATCGCATCACCCACAATTGCTGTGGGCCATGCGATTCGATGTGCTGGGGGTGATGCAATGTGCTGTGGGCCATGCGATTTGATGTGCTGGGGGTGATGCAATGTGCTGTGGGCCATGCGATTCGATGTGCTGGGGGTGATGCAATGTGCTGTGAGTGATGCGATTTGATGTGCTGGGGGTGATTCAATGTGCTGTGGGCCATGCGATTCGATGTGCGGGGGGTGATGCAATATGCTGTGGGTGATGCGATTCGATGTGGTGGGGGTGATGCAATGTGCTCTGGGCCATGCGATTCAATATGCTGGGGGTGATGCAATGTGCTGTGGGCCATGCGATTCGATGTGCTGGGGGTGATCCAATGTGCTGTGAGTGATGCAATTTGATGTGCTGGGGGTGATGCAATGTGCTATGGGCCATGTGATTTGATGTGCTGGGGGTGATGCAATGTGCTATGGGTGATGTGATTCGATTTGCTGGGGGTGATGCAATGTGCTGCCGGGGTTGATGTGATTCGATGTGCTGGGGGTGATGCAATGTGCTGTGGGCCATGCGATTCGATTTGCTGGGGGTGATGCAATGTGCTGTGAGTGATGCAATTTGATGTGCTGGGGGTGATGCAATGTGCTGTGGGCCATGCGATTCGATGTGCTGGGGGTGATGCAATGTGCTGTGGGTGATGTGATTTCGATGTGCTGGGGGCGATGCAATGTGCTGTGGGCCATGTGATTCAATGTGCTGGGGGTGATGCAATGTGCTGTGGGCCATGCGATTCGATGTGCTGGGGGTGATGCAATGTGCTGTGGGCCATGCAATTCGATGTGCTGGGGATGATGCAATGTGCTGTGGGCCATGCGATTCGATGTGCTGGGGGTGATGCAATTTGCTGCTGGGGGTGATGCGATTCGATGTGCTGGGGGTGATGCAATGTGCTGTGGGCCATGTGATTCGATGTGCTGGGGGTGATGCAATGTGCTGTGGACGATGCGATTCGATGTGCTGGGGGTGATGCAATGTGCTGGGGTTGATGCAATGTGCTGTGGGCCATGCAAGTCGATGTGCTGGGGGTGATGCAATGTGCTGTGGGCCATGCGATTCGATGTGCTGGGGTGATGCAATGTGCTGTGGGTGATGAGAATCGATGTGCTGGGGGTGATGCAATGTGCTGTGGGCCATGCGATTCGATGTGCTGGGGGTGATGCAATGTGCTTTGAGTGATGCAATTTAATGTGCCCACAACACATTGCATCACCCCCAGCACATCGAATCGCATGGCCCACAGCACATTGCATCACCCCCCAGCACATCAAATCGCATGGCGCACAGCACATTGCATCACCCCCAGCACATCGATTTGCATGGCCCACAGCACATTTCATCACCCCCAGCACATTGAATCGCATCACCCACAGCACATTGCATCACCCCCAGCACATTGAATAGCATGGCCCACAGCACATTGCATCATCCCCAGCACATCGAATCACATCACCCCCAGCAGCACATTGCATCACCCCCAGCACATCGAATCGCATCACCCCCAGCAGCACATTGCATCACCCCCAGCACATTGAATCGCATCAATTACAGCACATTGCATCACTCCCAGCACATCGAATCGGATGGCCCACAGCACATTGCATCACCCCCAGCACATCAAATTGCATCACCCCCAGCAGCACATTGCATCACCCCCAGCACATTGAATCGCATCACCCCCAGCACATCGAATCGCATCACCCCCAGCACATTGCATCACCCCCAGCACATTGAATCGCATCACCCACAGCACATTGCTTCACCCCCAGCACATTGAATCGCATTGCCCCCAGCACATTGCATCACCCCCAGCACATCGAATCGCATCACCCACAACACATTGCATCACCCCCAGCACATCGAATCGCATCATCCCCAGCAGCACATTGCATCACACCCAGCACATCGAATCGCATCACCCCCAGCAGCACATTGCATCACCCCCAGCACATCGAATCGCATCAACCACAGCACATTGCCTCACTCCCAGCACATCGAATCGCATCAACCACAGCACATTGCATCACCCCCAGCACATCGAATCGCATCACCCACAGCACATTGCATCACCCCCAGCACATCTAATCACATGGCCCACAGCACATTGCATCACCCCAAGCACATCGAATCGCATCACCCCCAGCAGCACATTGCATCACCCCCAGCAGCACATTGCATCACCCCCAGCACATCGAATCGCATGGCCCACAGCACATTGCATCACCCCCAGCACATCGAATCGCATTGCCCCCAGCACATTACATCACCCCCAGCACATCGAATCGCATGGCCCACAGCACATTGCATCACCCCCAGCACATTGAATCGCATGGCCCGCACCACATTGCATCACCCCCAGCACATCGAATCGCATGGTTCACAGCAAATTGCATCACCCCAGCACATCGAATCGCATGGCCCACAGCACATTGCATCACTCCCAGCACATCGAATCGCATCACCCCCAGCACATTACATCACCCCCAGCACATCGAATCGCATCACCCCCAGCAGCACATTGCATCACCCCCAGCAGCACATTGCATCACCCCCAGCACATCGAATCGCATCACCCACAGCACATTGCATCACCCCCAGCACATCGAATCGCATTGCCCCCAGCACATTACATCACCCCCAGCACATCGAACCGCATGGCCCACAGCACATTGCATCACCCCCAGCACATCGAATCGCATGGCCCACAGCACATTGCATCACCCCCAGCACATCGAATCGCATGGTTCACAGCAAATTGCATCACCCCCAGCACATCGAATCGCATGGCCCACAGCACATTTCATCACCCCCAGCACATCGAATCGCATGGCCCACAGCACATTGCATCACCCCCAGCACATCGAATCGCATCACCCACAGCACATTGCCTCACCCCCAGCACATTGAATCGCATGGCCCACAGCACATTGCATCACCCCCAAGCAAATCAAATTGCATGGCCCACAGCACATTGCATCACCCCCAACACATCGAATCGCATGGCCCATAGCACATTGCATCACCCCCAGCACATCGAATCGCATGACCCAGAGCACATTGCATCGCCCCCAGCACATCAAATCGCATCATTCACAGCACATTGCATCACCCCCAGCACATCGAATCGCATCACCCACAGCACAATGCATCACCCCCAGCACATCAAATCGCATTGCCCCCAGCACATTGCATCACCCCCAGCACATCGAATCGTATGGTCCACAGCACATTGCATCACCCCCAGCACATCGACTCGCATGGCCCACAGCACATTGCATCACCCCCAGCAAATCAAATCGCATTGCCCCAGCACATTGCATCACCCCCAGCACATCGAATCGCATTTCCCCCAGCACATTGCATCACCCCCAGCACATCGAATCGCATGGCCCACAGCACATTGCGTCACCCCCAGCACATCGAATCGCATGGCCCACAGCACATTGCATCACCCCCAGCACATCAAATCGCATGGCCCACAGCACATTGCATCGCCCCCGGCACATCAAATCGCATCACTCACAGCACATTGCATCACCCCCAGCACATCGAATTGCATCACCCAAAGCACATTGCATCACCCCAGCACATCAAATCGCATGGCCCACAGCACATTGCATCACCCCCAGCACATCGAATCGCATCACCCACAGCAAAATGCATCACCCCAGCACATCGAATCGCATTGCCCCCAGCACATTGCATCGCCCCCAGCAAATCGAATCGCATGGCCCACAGCACATTGCATCACCCCCAGCACATTGAATCACATGGCCCACAGCACATTGCATCACCCCCAGCACATCGAATCGCATCACCCACAGCACATTGCATCACCCCCAGCACATCGAATCGCATGGCCCACAGCACATTGCATCACCCCAGCACATCGAATCGCATCACCCCCAGTAACACATTGCATAACCCCCAGCACATCAAATCGCATCACCCCCAGCAGCATATTGCATCACCCCCAGCACATCGAAATGCATCACCCACAGCACATTGCATCACCCCAGCACATCGAATCGCATGGCCCACAGCACATTGCATCACCCCCAGCACATCGAATCACATTGCCCCAAGCACATTGCATCACCCCCAGCACATCGAATCGCATGGCCCACAGCACAATGCATCACCCCCAGCGCATCGAATCGCATGGCCCACAGCACATTGCATCACCCCCAGCACATTGAATCGCATCAATTACAGCACATTGCATCACTCCCAGCACATCGAATCGGATGGCCCACAGCACATGCATCAACCCCAGCACATCAAATTGCATCACCCCCAGCAGCACATTGCATCACCCCCAGCACATTGAATCGCATCACCCCCAGCACATCGAATCGCATCACCCCCAGCACATTGCATCACCCCCAGCACATTGAATCGCATCACCCACAGCACATTGCTTCACCCCCAGCACATTGAATCGCATTACCCCCAGCACATTGCATCACCCCCAGCACATCGAATCGCATCACCCACAACACATTGCATCACCCCCAGCACATCGAATCACATGGCCCACAGCACATTGCATCACCCCAAGCACATCGAATCGCATCACCCCCAGCAGCACATTGCATCACCCCCAGCAGTACATTTCATCACCCCCAGCACATCGAATCGCATCACCAACAGCACATTGCATCACCCCCAGCACATCGAATCGCATTGCCCCCAGCACATTGCATCACCCCCAGCACATAGAATCGCAAGGCCCACAGCACATTGCATCACCCCAGCACATCAAATCGCATGGCCCACAGCACATTGCATCACCCCCAGCACATCGAATCGCATGGTTCACAGCAAATTGCATCACCCTCAGCACATCGAATCGCATGGCCCACAGCACATTGCATCACCCCCAGCACATCGAATCGCATCACCCCCAGCAGCACATTGCATCACACCCAGCACATCGAATCGCATCACCCCCAGCAGCACATTGCCTCACTCCCAGCACATTGAATCGCATTGCCCCCAGCACATTGCATCACCCCCAGCACATCGAATCGCATCACCCACAGCACATTGCATCACCCCCAGCACATCTAATCACATGGCCCACAGCACATTGCATCACCCCAAGCACATCGAATCGCATCACCCCCAGCAGCACATTGCATCACCCCCAGCAGCACATTGCATCACCCCCAGCACATCGAATCGCATGGCCCACAGCACATTGCATCACCCCCAGCACATCGAATCGCATTGCCCCCAGCACATTAAATCACCCCCAGCACATCGAATCGCATGGCCCACAGCACATTGCATCACCCCCAGCACATCGAATCGCATGGCCCACACCACATTGCATCACCCCCAGCACATCAAATCGCATGGTTCACAGCAAATTGCATCACCCCAGCACATTGAATCGCATGGCCCACAGCACATTGCATCACTCCCAGCACATCGAATCGCATCACCCCCAGCACATTACATCACCCCCAGCACATCGAATCGCATCACCCCCAGCAGCACATTGCATCACCCCCAGCAGCACATTGCATCACCCCCAGCACATCGAATCGCATCACCCACAGCACATTGCATCACCCCCAGCACATCGAATCGCATTGCCCCCAGCACATTACATCACCCCCAGCACATCGAACCGCATGGCCCACAGCACATTGCATCACCCCCAGCACATCGAATCGCATGGCCCACAGCACATTGCATCACCCCCAGCACATCGAATCGCATCAACCACAGCACATTGCCTCACTCCCAGCACATCGAATCGCATCAACCACAGCACATTGCATCACCCCCAGCACATCGAATCGCATCACCCACAGCACATTGCATCACCCCCAGCACATCTAATCACATGGCCCACAGCACATTGCATCACCCCAAGCACATCGAATCGCATCACCCCCAGCAGCACATTGCATCACCCCCAGCAGCACATTGCATCACCCCCAGCACATCGAATCGCATGGCCCACAGCACATTGCATCACCCCCAGCACATCGAATCGCATTGCCCCCAGCACATTACATCACCCCCAGCACATCGAATCGCATGGCCCACAGCACATTGCATCACCCCCAGCACATTGAATCGCATGGCCCACACCACATTGCATCACCCCCAGCACATCGAATCGCATGGTTCACAGCAAATTGCATCACCCCAGCACATCGAATCGCATGGCCCACAGCACATTGCATCACTCCCAGCACATCGAATCGCATCACCCCCAGCACATTACATCACCCCCAGCACATCGAATCGCATCACCCCCAGCAGCACATTGCATCACCCCCAGCAGCACATTGCATCACCCCCAGCACATCGAATCGCATCACCCACAGCACATTGCATCACCCCCAGCACATCGAATCGCATTGCCCCCAGCACATTACATCACCCCCAGCACATCGAACCGCATGGCCCACAGCACATTGCATCACCCCCAGCACATCGAATCGCATGGCCCACAGCACATTGCATCACCCCCAGCACATCGAATCGCATGGTTCACAGCAAATTGCATCACCCCCAGCACATCGAATCACATGGCCCACAGCACATTTCATCACCCCCAGCACATCGAATCGCATGGCCCACAGCACATTGCATCACCCCCAGCACATCGAATCGCATCACCCACAGCACATTGCCTCACCCCCAGCACATTGAATCGCATGGCCCACAGCACATTGCATCACCCCCAAGCAAATCAAATTGCATGGCCCACAGCACATTGCATCACCCCCAACACATCGAATCGCATGGCCCATAGCACATTGCATCACCCCCAGCACATCGAATCGCATGACCCAGAGCACATTGCATCGCCCCCAGCACATCAAATCGCATCATTCACAGCACATTGCATCACCCCCAGCACATCGAATCGCATCACCCACAGCACAATGCATCACCCCCAGCACATCAAATCGCATTGCCCCCAGCACATTGCATCACCCCCAGCACATCGAATCGTATGGTCCACAGCACATTGCATCACCCCCAGCACATCGACTCGCATGGCCCACAGCACATTGCATCACCCCCAGCAAATCAAATCGCATTGCCCCAGCACATTGCATCACCCCCAGCACATCGAATCGCATTTCCCCCAGCACATTGCATCACCCCCAGCACATCGAATCGCATGGCCCACAGCACATTGCGTCACCCCCAGCACATCGAATCGCATGGCCCACAGCACATTGCATCACCCCCAGCACATCAAATCGCATGGCCCACAGCACATTGCATCGCCCCCGGCACATCAAATCGCATCACTCACAGCACATTGCATCACCCCCAGCACATCGAATCGCATCACCCACAGCAAAATGCATCACCCCAGCATATCGAATCGCATTGCCCCCAGCACATTGCATCGCCCCCAGCACATCGAATCGCATGGCCCACAGCACATTGCATCACCCCCAGCACATTGAATCACATGGCCCACAGCACATTGCATCACCCCCAGCACATCAAATCGCATCACCCACAGCACATTGCATCACCCCCAGCACATCGAATCGCATGGCCCACAGCACATTGCATCACCCCAGCACATCGAATCGCATCACCCCCAGTAACACATTGCATAACCCCCAGCACATCAAATCGCATCACCCCCAGCAGCATATTGCATCACCCCCAGCACATCGAAATGCATCACCCACAGCACATTGCATCACCCCAGCACATCGAATCGCATGGCCCACAGCACATTGCATCACCCCCAGCACATCGAATCACATTGCCCCAAGCACATTGCATCACCCCCAGCACATCGAATCGCATCAACCACAGCACATTGCCTCACTCCCAGCACATTGAATCGCATTGCCCCCAGCACATTGCATCACCCCCAGCACATCGAATCGCATCACCCACAGCACATTGCATCACCCCCAGCACATCTAATCACATGGCCCACAGCACATTGCATCACCCCAAGCACATCGAATCGCATCACCCCCAGCAGCACATTGCATCACCCCCAGCAGCACATTGCATCACCCCCAGCACATCGAATCGCATGGCCCACAGCACATTGCATCACCCCCAGCACATCGAATCGCATTGCCCCCAGCACATTAAATCACCCCCAGCACATCGAATCGCATGGCCCACAGCACATTGCATCACCCCCAGCACATCGAATCGCATGGCCCACACCACATTGCATCACCCCCAGCACATCGAATCGCATGGTTCACAGCAAATTGCATCACCCCAGCACATTGAATCGCATGGCCCACAGCACATTGCATCACTCCCAGCACATCGAATCGCATCACCCCCAGCACATTACATCACCCCCAGCACATCGAATCGCATCACCCCCAGCAGCACATTGCATCACCCCCAGCAGCACATTGCATCACCCCCAGCACATCGAATCGCATCACCCACAGCACATTGCATCACCCCCAGCACATCGAATCGCATTGCCCCCAGCACATTACATCACCCCCAGCACATCGAACCGCATGGCCCACAGCACATTGCATCACCCCCAGCACATCGAATCGCATGGCCCACAGCACATTGCATCACCCCCAGCACATCGAATCGCATCAACCACAGCACATTGCCTCACTCCCAGCACATCGAATCGCATCAACCACAGCACATTGCATCACCCCCAGCACATCGAATCGCATCACCCACAGCACATTGCATCACCCCCAGCACATCTAATCACATGGCCCACAGCACATTGCATCACCCCAAGCACATCGAATCGCATCACCCCCAGCAGCACATTGCATCACCCCCAGCAGCACATTGCATCACCCCCAGCACATCGAATCGCATGGCCCACAGCACATTGCATCACCCCCAGCACATCGAATCGCATTGCCCCCAGCACATTACATCACCCCCAGCACATCGAATCGCATGGCCCACAGCACATTGCATCACCCCCAGCACATTGAATCGCATGGCCCACACCACATTGCATCACCCCCAGCACATCGAATCGCATGGTTCACAGCAAATTGCATCACCCCAGCACATCGAATCGCATGGCCCACAGCACATTGCATCACTCCCAGCACATCGAATCGCATCACCCCCAGCACATTACATCACCCCCAGCACATCGAATCGCATCACCCCCAGCAGCACATTGCATCACCCCCAGCAGCACATTGCATCACCCCCAGCACATCGAATCGCATCACCCACAGCACATTGCATCACCCCCAGCACATCGAATCGCATTGCCCCCAGCACATTACATCACCCCCAGCACATCGAACCGCATGGCCCACAGCACATTGCATCACCCCCAGCACATCGAATCGCATGGCCCACAGCACATTGCATCACCCCCAGCACATCGAATCG
Source organism: Rana muscosa (assembly GCA_029206835.1). Lineage (NCBI taxonomy): Eukaryota > Metazoa > Chordata > Amphibia > Anura > Ranidae > Rana > Rana muscosa. The sequence continues at coordinate 429,500,852 of CM055123.1, forward strand.
CATGGTTCACAGCAAATTGCATCACCCCCAGCACATCGAATCACATGGCCCACAGCACATTTCATCACCCCCAGCACATCGACTCGCATGGCCCACAGCACATTGCATCACCCCCAGCACATCGAATCGCATCACCCACAGCACATTGCCTCACCCCCAGCACATTGAATCGCATGGCCCACAGCACATTGCATCACCCCCAAGCAAATCAAATTGCATGGCCCACAGCACATTGCATCACCCCCAACACATCGAATCGCATGGCCCATAGCACATTGCATCACCCCCAGCACATCGAATCGCATGACCCAGAGCACATTGCATCGCCCCCAGCACATCAAATCGCATCATTCACAGCACATTGCATCACCCCCAGCACATCGAATCGCATCACCCACAGCACAATGCATCACCCCCAGCACATCAAATCGCATTGCCCCCAGCACATTGCATCACCCCCAGCACATCGAATCGTATGGTCCACAGCACATTGCATCACCCCCAGCACATCGACTCGCATGGCCCACAGCACATTGCATCACCCCCAGCAAATCAAATCGCATTGCCCCAGCACATTGCATCACCCCCAGCACATCGAATCGCATTTCCCCCAGCACATTGCATCACCCCCAGCACATCGAATCGCATGGCCCACAGCACATTGCGTCACCCCCAGCACATCGAATCGCATGGCCCACAGCACATTGCATCACCCCCAGCACATCAAATCGCATGGCCCACAGCACATTGCATCGCCCCCGGCACATCAAATCGCATCACTCACAGCACATTGCATCACCCCCAGCACATCGAATTGCATCACCCAAAGCACATTGCATCACCCCAGCACATCAAATCGCATGGCCCACAGCACATTGCATCACCCCCAGCACATCGAATCGCATCACCCACAGCAAAATGCATCACCCCAGCATATCGAATCGCATTGCCCCCAGCACATTGCATCGCCCCCAGCACATCGAATCGCATGGCCCACAGCACATTGCATCACCCCCAGCACATTGAATCACATGGCCCACAGCACATTGCATCACCCCCAGCACATCGAATCGCATCACCCACAGCACATTGCATCACCCCCAGCACATCGAATCGCATGGCCCACAGCACATTGCATCACCCCAGCACATCGAATCGCATCACCCCCAGTAACACATTGCATAACCCCCAGCACATCAAATCGCATCACCCCCAGCAGCATATTGCATCACCCCCAGCACATCGAAATGCATCACCCACAGCACATTGCATCACCCCAGCACATCGAATCGCATGGCCCACAGCACATTGCATCACCCCCAGCACATCGAATCACATTGCCCCAAGCACATTGCATCACCCCCAGCACATCGAATCGCATGGCCCACAGCACAATGCATCACCCCCAGCGCATCGAATCGCATGGCCCACAGCACATTGCATCACCCCCAGCACATTGAATCGCATCAATTACAGCACATTGCATCACTCCCAGCACATCGAATCGGATGGCCCACAGCACATGCATCAACCCCAGCACATCAAATTGCATCACCCCCAGCAGCACATTGCATCACCCCCAGCACATTGAATCGCATCAACCCCAGCACATCGAATCGCATCACCCCCAGCACATTGCATCACCCCCAGCACATTGAATCGCATCACCCACAGCACATTGCTTCACCCCCAGCACATTGAATCGCATTACCCCCAGCACATTGCATCACCCCCAGCACATCGAATCGCATCACCCACAACACATTGCATCACCCCCAGCACATCGAATCACATGGCCCACAGCACATTGCATCACCCCAAGCACATCGAATCGCATCACCCCCAGCAGCACATTGCATCACCCCCAGCAGTACATTTCATCACCCCCAGCACATCGAATCGCATCACCAACAGCACATTGCATCACCCCCAGCACATCGAATCGCATTGCCCCCAGCACATTGCATCACCCCCAGCACATAGAATCGCAAGGCCCACAGCACATTGCATCACCCCCAGCACATCAAATCGCATGGCCCACAGCACATTGCATCACCCCCAGCACATCGAATCGCATGGTTCACAGCAAATTGCATCACCCTCAGCACATCGAATCGCATGGCCCACAGCACATTGCATCACCCCCAGCACATCGAATCGCATCACCCCCAGCAGCACATTGCATCACACCCAGCACATCGAATCGCATCACCCCCAGCAGCACATTGCATCACCCCCAGCACATCGAATCGCATCAACCACAGCACATTGCCTCACTCCCAGCACATTGAATCGCATTGCCCCCAGCACATTGCATCACCCCCAGCACATCGAATCGCATCACCCACAGCACATTGCATCACCCCCAGCACATCTAATCACATGGCCCACAGCACATTGCATCACCCCAAGCACATCGAATCGCATCACCCCCAGCAGCACATTGCATCACCCCCAGCAGCATATTGCATCACCCCCAGCACATCGAATCGCATGGCCCACAGCACATTGCATCACCCCCAGCACATCGAATCGCATTGCCCCCAGCACATTAAATCACCCCCAGCACATCGAATCGCATGGCCCACAGCACATTGCATCACCCCCAGCACATCGAATCGCATGGCCCACACCACATTGCATCACCCCCAGCACATCGAATCGCATGGTTCACAGCAAATTGCATCACCCCAGCACATCGAATCGCATGGCCCACAGCACATTGCATCACTCCCAGCACATCGAATCGCATCACCCCCAGCACATTACATCACCCCCAGCACATCGAATCGCATCACCCCCAGCAGCACATTGCATCACCCCCAGCAGCACATTGCATCACCCCCAGCACATCGAATCGCATCACCCACAGCACATTGCATCACCCCCAGCACATCGAATCGCATTGCCCCCAGCACATTACATCACCCCCAGCACATCGAACCGCATGGCCCACAGCACATTGCATCACCCCCAGCACATCGAATCGCATGGCCCACAGCACATTGCATCACCCCCAGCACATCGAATCGCATGGTTCACAGCAAATTGCATCACCCCCAGCACATCGAATCGCATGGCCCACAGCACATTTCATCACCCCCAGCACATCGAATCGCATGGCCCACAGCACATTGCATCACCCCCAGCACATCGAATCGCATCACCCACAGCACATTGCATCACCCCCAGCACATTGAATCGCATGGCCCACAGCACATTGCATCACCCCCAAGTAAATCAAATTGCATGGCCCACAGCACATTGCATCACCCCCAACACATCGAATCGCATGGCCCATAGCACATTGCATCACCCCCAGCACATCGAATCGCATGACCCAGAGCACATTGCATCGCCCCCAGCACATCAAATCGCATCATTCACAGCACATTGCATCACCCCCAGCACATCGAATCGCATCACCCACAGCACAATGCATCACCCCCAGCACATCAAATCGCATTGCCCCTAGCACATTGCATCACCCCCAGTACATCGAATCATATGGTCCACAGCACATTGCATCACCCCCAGCACATCGACTCGCATGGCCCACAGCACATTGCATCACCCCCAGCAAATCAAATCGCATTGCCCCAGCACATTGCATCACCCCCAGCACATCGAATCGCATGGCCCACAGCACATTGCGTCACCCCCAGCACATCGAATCGCATGGCCCACAGCACATTGCATCACCCCCAGCACATCAAATCGCATGGCCCACAGCACATTGCATCGCCCCCGGCACATCAAATCGCATCACTCACAGCACATTGCATCACCCCCAGCACATCGAATTGCATCACCCAAAGCACATTGCATCACCCCAGCACATCAAATCGCATGGCCCATAGCACATTGCATCACCCCCAGCACATCGAATTGCATCACCCACAGCAAAATGCATCACCCCAGCACATCGAATCGCATTGCCCCCAGCACATTGCATCGCCCCCAGCACATCGAATCGCATGGCCCACAGCACATTGCATCACCTCCAGCACATTGAATCACATGGCCCACAGCACATTTCATCACCCCCAGCACATCGAATCGCATCACCCACAGCACATTGCATCACCCCCAGCACATCGAATCGCATGGCCCACAGCACATTGCATCACCCCAGCACATCGAATCGCATCACCCCCAGTAACACATTGCATAACCCCCAGCACATCGAATCGCATCACCCCCAGCAGCACATTGCATCACCCCCAGCACATCGAAATGCATCACCCACAGCACATTGCATCACCCCAGCACATCGAATCGCATGGCCCACAGCACATTGCATCACCCCCAGCACATCGAATCGCATGGCCCACAGCACATTGCATCACCCCCAGCACATCAAATGGCATCACTCACAGCACATTGCATCACTCCCAGCACATCGGATCGCATGGCCCACAGCACATTGCATCACCCCCAGCACATTGAATCGCATGGCCCACAGCACATTGCATCACCCCCAGCACATCGAATCGCATCACCCCCAGCAACACATTGCATCATCCCCAGCACATCGAATCGCATCACCCCCGGCAGCACATTGCATCACCCCCAGCACATCGAATCGCATCACCCATAGCACATTGCATCACCCCCAGGACATTGAATTGCATGGCCCATAGCACATTGTATCACCCCCAGCACATCAAATCGCATCACTCACAGCACATTGCATCACCCCCAGCACATTGAATCACATGGCCCACAGCACATTGCATCACACCCAGCACATTAAATCGCATGGCCCACAGTACATTGCATCACCCCCAGCACATCGAATCGCATGGCCCACAGCACATTGCATCACCCCCAGCACATCGACTCACATGGCCCACAGCACATCGCATCACCCCCAGCACTTCGAATCGCATCATCCACAGCACATTGCATAGCCCAAGAACATCGAATCGCATGACCCACAGCACATTGCATCACCCCCAGCAGCACATTGCATCACCCCCAGCACATCGAATCACATGGCCCACAGCACATTGCATCACCCCCAGCACATCGAATCGCATCACCCCCAGCAGCACATTGCATCACTTCCAGCACATCGAATCACATCACCCCCAGCAGCACATTGCATCATCCCAGCACATCGAATCGCATCACCCACAGCACATTTCATCACCCCCAGCACATCGGATCACTTGGGCCACTGCACATTGCATCACCGTCAGCACATCGAATCGCATGGCCCACAGCACATTGCATCACCCCCAGCACATCGAATCACATGGCCCACAGCACATTGATTCGCATCACCCACAGCACATTGCATCACCCCCAGCACATCGAATCGCATCGCCCCCCAAACACATTGCATCACCCCTAGCACATCGAATCGCATGGCCCACAGCACATTGCATCACCCCCAGCACATTGAATCACATGGCCCACAGCACATTGCATCACCCCCAGCACATCAAATCACATCACCCACAGCACATTGCATCACCCCCAGCACATCAAATCGCATTGGCCCACAGCACATTGCATCACCCCCAGCACATCAAATGGCATCACTCACAGCACATTGCCTCACTCCCAGCACATCGAATCGCATGGCCCACAGCACATTGCATTACCCCCAGCACATCGAATCGCATGGCCCACAGCACATTGCATCACCCCCAGCACATCGAATCGCATCACCCCCAGCAACACATTGCATCATCCCCAGCACGTCGAATCGCATCACTCACAGCACATTGCATCACCCCCAGCACATCAAATCGCATCACTCACAGCACATTGCATCACCCCCAGCACATCGAATCGAATGCCCCACAGCACATTGCATCACCCCCAGCACATTGAATCGCATGGCCCAGAGCACATTTCATCACCCCCAGCACATCAAATCGCATGGCCCACAGCACATTGCATCACCCCCAGCACATCGAATCGCATGGCCCACAGCACATTGCATCACCCCAGCACATCGAATCGCATGGCCCACAGCACATTGCATAAACCCCAGCACATCGAATCGCATGGCCCACATTACATTGCATCACCCCCGCACATCGAATCGCATGGCCCACAGCACATTGCATCACCCCCAGCACATCAAATGGCATCACTCACAGCACATTGCCTCACTCCCAGCACATCGAATCGCATGGCCCACAGCACATTGCATTACCCCCAGCACATCGAATCGCATGGCCCACAGCACATTGCATCACCCCCAGCACATCGAATCGCATCACCCCCAGCAACACATTGCATCATCCCCAGCACGTCGAATCGCATCACTCACAGCACATTGCATCACCCCCAGCACATCAAATCGCATCACTCACAGCACATTGCATCACCCCCAGCACATCGAATCGAATGCCCCACAGCACATTGCATCACCCCCAGCACATTGAATCGCATGGCCCAGAGCACATTGCATCACCCCCAGCACATCAAATCGCATGGCCCACAGCACATTGCATCACCCTCAGCACATCGAATCGCATGGCCCACAGCACATTGCATCACCCCAGCACATCGAATTGCATAGCCCACAGCACATTGCATAAACCCCAGCACATCGAATCGCATGGCCCACATTACATTGCATCACCCCCGCACATCGAATCGCATGGCCCACAGCACATTGCATCACCCCCAGCACATTGAATCGCATCACCCCCAGCAGCACATTGCATCACCCCCAGCACATCGAATCGCATGGCCCACAGCACAATGCATCACCCCCAGCATATCGAATCGCATCACCCCCAGCAGCACATTGCGTCACTTCCAGCACATCGAATCACATCACCCCTAGCAGCACATTGAATCATCCCAGCACATCGAATCGCATCACCCACAGCACATTACATCACCCCCAGCACATCGAATTGCATGGCCCACAGCATATTGCATCAACCCCAGCACATCAAATCGCATCACTCACAGCACATTGCATCACCCCCAGCACATCGAATCGCATGGCCCACAGCACATTGCATCACCCCAGCACATCGAATCTCATGGCCCACAGCACATTGCATAAACCCCAGCACATCGAATCGCATGGCCCACATTACATTGCATCACCCCCGCACATCGAATCGCATGGCCCACAGCACATTGCATCACCCCCAGCACATCAAATTGCATCATTCACAGCACATTGCATCACCCCCAGCACATCGAATCGCATGGCCCACAGCACATTGCATCACCCCTAGCACATCGAATCGCATGGCCCACAGCACATTGCATCACCCCAGCACATCAAATCGCATGGCCCACAGCACATTGCATCAACCCCAGCACATCGAATCGCATTGCCCACATTACATTGCATCACCCTCAGCACAACGAATCGCATGGCCCACAGCACATTGCATCTCCCCCAGCACATCAAATCGCATCACTTTCTGCACATTGCATCACCCCCAGCACATTGAATCACATGGCCCACAGCACATTGCATCACCCACAGAACATCGAATCACATGGCCCACAGCACATTGCATCACACCCAGCACATCAAATCGCATGGCCCACAGTACATTGCATCACCCCCAGCACATCGAATCGCATGGCTCACAGCACATTGCATCACCCCCAGCACATCGACTCACATGGCCCACAGCACATCGCATCACCCCCAGCACATCGAATCGCATCATCCACAGCACATTGCATCACCCCCAGAACATCGAATCGCATGACCCACAGCACATTGCATCACCCCCAGCACATTGAATCGCATCACCCCCAGCAGCACATTGCATCACCCCCAGCACATCGAATCGCATGGCCCACAGCACATTGCATCACCCCCAGCATATCGAATCGCATCACCCCCAGCAGCACATTGCATCACTTCCAGCACATCAAATCACATCACCCCTAGCAGCACATTGAATCATCCCAGCACATCGAATCGCATCACCCACAGCACATTACATCACCCCCAGCACATCGAATCGCATGGCCCACAGCACATTGCATCAACCCCAGCACATCAAATCGCATCACTCACAGCACATTTTATCACCCCCAGCACATCGAATCGCTTGACCCACTGCACATTGCATCACCGTCAGCACATCGAATCCCATGGCCTAAAGCACATTGCACCACCCGCAGCACATTGAATCTCATGGCCCACAGCACATTGATTCGCATCACCCACAGCACATTGCATTACCCCCAGCACATCGAATCACATTGCCCCCAGCACATTGCATCACCCCCAGCACATCGAATCTCATGGCCCACAGCACATTGCATCACCCCCAGCACATCAAATCGCATGGCCCACAGCACATTGCATCACCCCCAGCACATCAAATCGCATCACTCACAGCACATTGCACCACCCCCAGCACATTGAATCGCATGGCCCACAGCACATTGAATGGCATCACCCACAGCACATTGCATCACCCCCAGCACATCGAATCACATTGCCCCCAGCACATTGCATCACCCCCAGCACATCGAATCGCATGGCCCACAGCACATTGCATCACCCCCATCACATCGAATTGCATCACCCACAATTGCTGTGGGCCATGCGATTCGATGTGCTGGGGTTGATGCAATGTGCTGTGGGCCATGCGATTCGATGTGCTGGGGGTGATGGAATGTGCTGGGGGTAATGCGATTCGATGTGCTAGGGGTGATGCAATGTGCTGTGGGTGATGCGATTCGATGTGCTGGGGGTGATGCAATGTGCTGTGGGCCATGTGATTTGATGTGCTGGGGGTGATGCAATGTGCTGTGGGCCATGCGATTCGATGTGCTGGGGGTGATGCAATGTGCTGTGAGTGATGCGATTTGATGTGCTGGGGGTGATTCAATGTGCTGTGGGCCATGCGATTCGATGTGCGGGGGGTGATGCAATATGCTGTGGGTGATGCGATTCGATGTGGTGGGGGTGATGCAATGTGCTCTGGGCCATGCGATTCAATGTGCTGGGGGTGATGCAATGTGCTGTGGGCCATGCGATTCGATGTGCTGGGGGTGATCCAATGTGCTGTGAGTGATGCAATTTGATGTGCTGGGGGTGATGCAATGTGCTATGGGCCATGTGATTTGATGTGCTGGGGGTGATGCAATGTGCTATGGGTGATGTGATTCGATTTGCTGGGGGTGATGCAATGTGCTGCCGGGGTTGATGTGATTCGATGTGCTGGGGGTGATGCAATGTGCTGTGGGCCATGCGATTCGATTTGCTGGGGGTGATGCAATGTGCTGTGAGTGATGCAATTTGATGTGCTGGGGGTGATGCAATGTGCTGTGGGCCATGCGATTCGATGTGCTGGGGGTGATGCAATGTGCTGTGGGTGATGTGATTTTGATGTGCTGGAGGCGATGCAATGTGCTGTGGGCCATGTGATTCAATGTGCTGGGGGTGATGCAATGTGCTGTGGGCCATGCGATTCGATGTGCTGGGGGTGATGCAATGTGCTGTGGGCCATGCAATTCGATGTGCTGGGAGTGATGCAATGTGCTGTGGGCCATGCGATTCGATGTGCTGGGGGTGATGCAATTTGCTGCTGGGGGTGATGCGTTTCGATGTGCTGGGGGTGATGCAATGTGTTGTGGGCCATGCGATTCGATGTGCTGGGGGTGATGCAATGTGCTGTGGACGATGCGATTCAATGTGCTGGGGGTGATGCAACGTGCTGGGGGTGATGCAATGTGCTGTGGGCCATGCAAGTCGATGTGCTGGGGGTGATGCAATGTGCTGTGGGCCATGCGATTCGATGTGCTGGGGTGATGCAATGTGCTGTGGGTGATGAGAATCGATGTGCTGGGGGTGATGCAATGTGCTGTGGGCCATGCGATTCGATGTGCTGGGGGTGATGCAATGTGCTGTGAGTGATGCAATTTAATGTGCCCACAGCACATTGCATCACCCCCAGCACATCGAATCGCATGGCCCACAGCACATTGCATCACCCCCCAGCACATCAAATCGCATGGCGCACAGCACATTGCATCACCCCCAGCACATCGATTTGCATGGCCCACAGCACATTTCATCACCCCCAGCACATCGAATCGCATCACCCACAGCACATTGCATCACCCCCAGCACATTGAATAGCATGGCCCACAGCACATTGCATCATCCCCAGCACATCGAATCGCATCACCCCCAGCAGCACATTGCATCACCCCCAGCACATTGAATCGCATCACCCCAGCAGCACATTGCATCACCCCCAGCACATTGAATCGCATCAATTACAGCACATTGCATCACTCCCAGCACATCGAATCGGATGGCCCACAGCACATTGCATCACCCCCAGCACATCAAATTGCATCACCCCCAGCAGCACATTGCATCACCCCCAGCACATTGAATCGCATCACCCCCAGCACATCGAATCGCATCACCCCCAGCACATTGCATCACCCCCAGCACATTGAATCGCATCACCCACAGCACATTGCTTCACCCCCAGCACATTGAATCGCATTGCCCCCAGCACATTGCATCACCCCCAGCACATCGAATCGCATCACCCACAACACATTGCATCACCCCCAGCACATCGAATCACATGGCCCACAGCACATTGCATCACCCCAAGCACATCGAATCGCATCACCCCCAGCAGCACATTGCATCACCCCCAGCAGTACATTTCATCAACCCAAGCACATCGAATCGCATCACCCACAGCACATTGCATCACCCCCAGCACATCGAATCGCATTGCCCCCAGCACATTGCATCACCCCCAGCACATCGAATCGCATGGCCCACAGCACATTGCATCACCCCCAGCACATCGAATCACATGGTTCACAGCAAATTGCATCACCCTCAGCACATCGAATCGCATGGCCCACAGCACATTGCATCACCCCCAGCACATCGAATCGCATCACCCCCAGCAGCACATTGCATCACACCCAGCACATCGAATCGCATCACCCCCAGCAGCACATTGCATCACCCCCAGCACATCGAATCGCATCAACCACAGCACATTGCATCACTCCCAGCACATCGAATCGCATCAACCACAGCACATTGCATCACCCCCAGCACATTGAATCACATTGCCCCCAGCACATTGCATCACCCCCAGCACATCGAATCGCATCACCCACAGCACATTGCATCACCCCCAGCACATCTAATCTCATGGCCCACAGCACATTGCATCACCCCAAGCACATCGAATCGCATCACCCCCAGCAGCACATTGCATCACCCCCAGCAGCACATTGCATCACCCCCAGCACATCGAATTGCATGGCCCACAGCACATTGCATCACCCCCAGCACATCGAATCGCATTGCCCCCAGCACATTACATCACCCCCAGCACATCGAATCGCATGGCCCACAGCACATTGCATCACCCCCAGCACATCGAATCGCATGGCCCACACCACATTGCATCACCCCCAGCACATCGAATCGCATGGTTCACAGCAAATTGCATCACCCCAGCACATCGAATCGCATGGCCCACAGCACATTGCATCACTCCCAGCACATCGAATCGCATCACCCCCAGCACATTACATCACCCCCAGCACATCGAATCGCATCACCCCCAGCAGCACATTGCATCACCCCCAGCAGCACATTGCATCACCCCCAGCACATCAAATCGCATCACCCACAGCACATTGCATCACCCCCAGCACATCAAATTGCATTGCCCCCAGCACATTACATCACCCCCAGCACATCGAACCGCATGGCCCACAGCACATTGCATCACCCCCAGCACATCGAATCGCATGGCCCACAGCACATTTCATCACCCCCAGCACATCGAATCGCATGGCCCACAGCACATTGCATCACCCCCAGCACATCGAATCGCATCACCCACAGCACATTGCCTCACCCCCAGCACATTGAATCGCATGGCGCACAGCACATTGCATCACCCCCAAGCAAATCAAATTGCATGGCCCACAGCACATTGCATCACCCCCAACACATCGAATCGCATGGCCCATAGCACATTGCATCACCCCCAGCACATCGAATCGCATGACCCAGAGCACATTGCATCGCCCCCAGCACATCAAATCGCATCATTCACAGCACATTGCATCACCCCCAGCACATCGAATCGCATCACCCACAGCACAATGCATCACCCCCAGCACATCAAATCGCATTGCCCCCAGCATATTGCATCATCCCCAGCACATAGAATCGTATGGTCCACAGCACATTGCATCACCCCCAGCACATCGACTCGCATGGCCCACAGCACATTGCATCACCCCCAGCACATCGAATCACATTGTCCACAGCACATTGCATCACCCCCAGCACATCAAATCGCATTGCCCCAGCACATTGCATCACCCCCAGCACATCGAATCGCATTTCCCCCAGCACATTGCGTCACCCCCAGCACATCGAATCGCATGGCCCACAGCACATTGCATCACCCCCAGCACATCAAATCGCATGGCCCACAGCACATTGCATCGCCCCCAGCACATCAAATCGCATCACTCACAGCACATTGCATCACCCCCAGCACATCGAATTGCATCACCCAAAGCACATTGCATCACCCCAGCACATCAAATCGCATGGCCCACAGCACATTGCATCACCCCCAGCACATCGAATCGCATCACCCACAGCAAAATGCATCACCCCAGCACATCGAATCGCATTGCCCCCAGCACATTGCATCACCCCCAGCACATCGAATCGCATGGCCCACAGCACATTGCATCACCCCCAGCACATTGAATCACATGGCCCACAGCACATTGCATCACCCCCAGCACATCGAATCGCATCACCCACAGCACATTGCATCACCCCCAGCACATCGAATCGCATGGCCCACAGCACATTGCATCACCCCCAGCACATCGAATCGCATCACCCCCAGTAACACATTGCATAACCCCCAGCACATCGAATCGCATCACCCCCAGCAGCACATTGCATCACCCCCAGCACATCGAAATGCATCACCCACAGCACATTGCATCACCCCCAGCACATCGAATCGCATGGCCCACAGCACATTGCATCACCCCCAGCACATCGAATCGCATTGCCCCAAGCACATTGCATCACCCCCAGCACATCGAATCGCATGGCCCACAGCACATTGCATCACCCCCAGCACATCGAATCGCATGGCCCACAGCATATTGCATCACCCCCAGCACATCGAATCGCATGGCCCACAGCACATTGCATCACCCCCAGCACATCGAATCGCATTGCCCCCAGCACATTGCATCACCCCCAGCACATCGAATCGCATGGCCCACAGCAAATTGCATCACCCCCAGCACTTCTAATCGCATTGCCCCCAGCACATTGCATCACCCCCAGCACATCGAATCACATGGCCCACAGCACATTGCATCACCCCCCATCACATCGTATCGCATGGCCCACAGCACATTGCATCACCCCCAGCACATCGAATCGCATGGCCCACAGCACAATGCATCACTCCCAGCACATCGAATCGCATGGCCCACAGCACATTGCATCACCCCCAGCACATCGAATCACATTGCCCCCAGCACATTGCATCACCCCCAGCACATCGAATCTCATGACCCACAGCACATTGCATCACCCCCAGCACATCAAATCGCATGGCCCACAGCACATTGCATCACCCCCAGCACATCAAATCGCATCACTCACAGCACATTGCACCACCCCCAGCACATTGAATCGCATGGCCCACAGCACATTGAATGGCATCACCCACAGCACATTGCTTCACCCCCAGCACATCGAATCACATTGCCCCCAGCACATTGCATCACCCCCAGCACATCGAATTGCATGGCCCACAGCACATTGCATCACCCCCATCACATCGAATCGCATCACCCACAATTGCTGTGGGCCATGCGATTCGATGTGCTGGGGTTGATGCAATGTGCTGTGGGCCATGCGATTCGATGTGCTGGGGGTGATGGAATGTGCTGGGGGTAATGTGATTCGATGTGCTAGGGGTGATGCAATGTGCTGTGGGTGATGCGATTCGATGTGCTTGGGGTGATGCAATGTGCTGTGGGCCATGCGATTTGATGTGCTGGGGGTGATGCAATGTGCTGTGGGCCATGCGATTCGATGTGCTGGGGGTGATGCAATGTGCTGTGAGTGATGCGATTTGATGTGCTGGGGGTGATTCAATGTGCTGTGGGCCATGCGATTCGATGTGCGGGGGGTGATGCAATATGCTGTGGGTGATGCGATTCGATGTGGTGGGGGTGATGCAATGTGCTCTGGGCCATGCGATTCAATGTGCTGGGGGTGATGCAATGTGCTGTGGGCCATGCGATTCGATGTGCTGGGGGTGATCCAATGTGCTGTGAGTGATGCAATTTGATGTGCTGGGGGTGATGCAATGTGCTATGGGTGATGTGATTCGATTTGCTGGGGGTGATGCAATGTGCTGCCGGGGTTGATGTGATTCGATGTGCTGGGGGTGATGCAATGTGCTGTGGGCCATGCGATTCGATTTGCTGGGGGTGATGCAATGTGCTGTGAGTGATGCAATTTGATGTGCTGGGGGTGATGCAATGTGCTGTGGGCCATGCGATTCGATGTGCTGGGGCTGATGCAATGTGCTGTGGGTGATGTGATTTTGATGTGCTGGAGGCGATGCAATGTGCTGTGGGCCATGTGATTCAATGTGCTGGGGGTGATGCAATGTGCTGTGGGCCATGCGATTCGATGTGCTGGGGGTGATGCAATGTGCTGTGGGCCATGCAATTCGATGTGCTGGGAGTGATGCAATGTGCTGTGGGCCATGCGATTCGATGTGCTGGGGGTGATGCAATTTGCTGCTGGGGGTGATGCGTTTCGATGTGCTGGGGGTGATGCAATGTGCTGTGGGCCATGCGATTCGATGTGCTGGGGGTGATGCAATGTGCTGTGGACGATGCGATTCAATGTGCTGGGGGTGATGCAACGTGCTGGGGGTGATGCAATGTGCTGTGGGCCATGCAAGTTGATGTGCTGGGGGTGATGCAATGTGCTGTGGGCCATGCGATTCGATGTGCTGGGGTGATGCAATGTGCTGTGGGTGATGAGAATCGATGTGCTGGGGGTGATGCAATGTGCTGTGGGCCATGCGATTCGATGTGCTGGGGGTGATGCAATGTGCTGTGAGTGATGCAATTTAATGTGCCCACAGCACATTGCATCACCCCCAGCACATCGAATCGTATGGCCCACAGCACATTGCATCACCCCCAGCACATCAAATCGCATGGCGCACAGCACATTGCATCACCCCCAGCACATCGATTTGCATGGCCCACAGCACATTTCATCACCCCCAGCACATCGAATCGCATCACCCACAGCACATTGCATCACCCCCAGCACATTGAATAGCATGGCCCACAGCACATTGCATCATCCCCAGCACCTCGAATCGCATCACCCCCAGCAGCACATTGCATCACCCCCAGCACATCGAATCGCATCACCCCAGCAGCACATTGCATCACCCCCAGCACATTGAATCGCATCAATTACAGCACATTGCATCACTCCCAGCACATCGAATCGGATGGCCCACAGCACATTGCATCACCCCCAGCACATCAAATTGCATCACCCCCAGCAGCACATTGCATCACCCCCAGCACATTGAATCGCATCACCCCCAGCACATCGAATCGCATCACCCCCAGCACATTGCATCACCCCCAGCACATTGAATCGCATCACCCACAGCACATTGCTTCACCCCCAGCACATTGAATCGCATTGCCCTCAGCACATTGCATCACCCCCAGCACATCGAATCGCATCACCCACAACACATTGCATCACCCCCAGCACATCGAATCACATGGCCCACAGCACATTGCATCACCCCAAGCACATCGAATCGCATCACCCCCAGCAGCACATTGCATCACCCCCAGCAGTACATTTCATCAACCCAAGCACATCGAATCGCATCACCCACAGCACATTGCATCACCCCCAGCACATCGAATCGCATTGCCCCCAGCACATTGCATCACCCCCAGCACATCGAATCGCATGGCCCACAGCACATTGCATCACCCCCAGCACATCGAATCACATGGTTCACAGCAAATTGCATCACCCTCAGCACATCGAATCGCATGGCCCACAGCACATTGCATCACCCCCAGCACATCGAATCGCATCACCCCCAGCAGCACATTGCATCACACCCAGCACATCGAATCGCATCACCCCCAGCAGCACATTGCATCACCCCCAGCACATCGAATCGCATTGCCCCCAGCACATTGCATCACCCCCAGCACATCGAATCGCATCACCCACAGTACATTGCATCACCCCCAGCACATCTAATCTCATGGCCCACAGCACATTGCATCACCCCAAGCACATCGAATCGCATCACCCCCAGCAGCACATTGCATCACCCCCAGCAGCACATTGCATCACCCCCAGCACATCGAATTGCATGGCCCACAGCACATTGCATCACCCCCAGCACATCAAATCGCATTGCCCCCAGCACATTACATCACCCCCAGCACATCGAATCGCATGGCCCACAGCACATTGCATCACCCCCAGCACATCGAATCGCATGGCCCACACCACATTGCATCACCCCCAGCACATCGAATCGCATGGTTCACAGCAAATTGCATCACCCCAGCACATCGAATCGCATGGCCCACAGCACATTGCATCACTCCCAGCACATCGAATCGCATCACCCCCAGCACATTACATCACCCCCAGCACATCGAATCGCATCACCCCCAGCAGCACATTGCATCACCCCCAGCAGCACATTGCATCACCCCCAGCACATTGAATCGCATCACCCACAGCACATTGCATCACCCCCAGCACATCGAATTGCATTGCCCCCAGCACATTACATCACCCCCAGCACATCGAACCGCATGGCCCACAGCACATTGCATCACCCCCAGCACATCGAATCGCATGGCCCACAGCACATTGCATCACCCCCAGCACATCGAATCGCATGGTTCACAGCAAATTGCATCACCCCCAGCACATCGAATCGCATGGCCCACAGCACATTTCATCACCCCCAGCACATTGAATCGCATGGCCCACAGCACATTGCATCACCCCCAGCACATCGAATCGCATCACCCACAGCACATTGCCTCACCCCCAGCACATTGAATCGCATGGCCCACAGCACATTGCATCACCCCCAAGCAAATCAAATTGCATGGCCCACAGCACATTGCATCACCCCCAACACATCGAATCGCATGGCCCATAGCACATTGCATCACCCCCAGCACATCGAATCGCATGACCCAGAGCACATTGCATCGCCCCCAGCACATCAAATCGCATCATTCACAGCACATTGCATCACCCCCAGCACATCGAATCGCATCACCCACAGCACAATGCATCACCCCCAGCACATCAAATCGCATTGCCCCCAGCACATTGCATCACCCCCAGCACATCGAATTGTATGGTCCACAGCACATTGCATCACCCCCAGCACATCGACTCGCATGGCCCACAGCACATTGCATCACCCCCAGCACATCGAATCACATTGTCCACAGCACATTGCATCACCCCCAGCACATCAAATCGCATTGCCCCAGCACATTGCATCACCCCCAGCACATCGAATCACATTTCCCCCAGCACATTGCGTCACCCCCAGCACATCGAATCGCATGGCCCACAGCACATTGCATCACCCCCAGCACATCAAATCACATGGCCCACAGCACATTGCATCGCCCCCAGCACATCAAATCGCATCACTCACAGCACATTGCATCACCCCCAGCACATCGAATTGCATCACCCAAAGCACATTGCATCACCCCAGCACATCAAATCGCATGGCCCACAGCACATTGCATCACCCCCAGCACATCGAATCGCATCACCCACAGCAAAATGCATCACCCCAGCACATCGAATCGCATTGCCCCCAGCACATTGCATCACCCCCAGCACATCGAATCGCATGGCCCACAGCACATTGCATCACCCCCAGCACATTGAATCACATGGCCCACAGCACATTGCATCACCCCCAGCACATCGAATCGCATCACCCACAGCACATTGCATCACCCCCAGCACATCGAATCGCATGGCCCACAGCACATTGCATCACCCCCAGCACATCGAATCGCATATCACCCCCAGTAACACATTGCATAACCCCCAGCACATCGAATCGCATCACCCCCAGCAGCACATTGCATCACCCCCAGCACATCGAAACGCATCACCCACAGCACATTGCATCACCCCCAGCACATCGAATCGCATGGCCCACAGCACATTGCATCACCCCCAGCACATCGAATCGCATTGCCCCAAGCACATTGCATCACCCCCAGCACATCGAATCGCATGGCCCACAGCACATTGCATCACCCCCAGCACATCAAATCGCATGGCCCACAGCATATTGCATCACCCCCAGCACATCGAATCGCATGGCCCACAGCACATTGCATCACCCCCAGCACATCGAATCGCATTGCCCCCAGCACATTGCATCACCCCCAGCACATCGAATCGCATGGCCCACAGCAAATTGCATCACCCCCAGCACTTCTAATCGCATTGCCCCCAGCACATTGCATCACCCCCAGCACATCGAATCGCATGGCCCACAGCACATTGCATCACCCCCCATCACATCGTATCGCATGGCCCACAGCACATTGCATCACCCCCAGCACATCGAATCGCATGGCCCACAGCACAATGCATCACCCCCAGCACATCGAATCGCATGGCCCACAGCACATTGCATCACCCCCAGCACATCGAATTGCATCACCCCCAGCAGCACATTGCATCACTCACAGCACATTGCATGACCCGCAGCACATCGAATCGCATGGCCCACAGCACATTGCATCACCCCCAGCACATCGAATCGCATGGCCCACAGCACATTGCATCACCCCCAGCACATCGAATTGCATGGCCCACAGCACATTGCATCACCCCAGCACATTAAATCGCATGGCCCACAGCACATTGCATCACCACCAGCACATCGAATCACATGGCCCACAGCACATTGCATCACCCCCAGCACATCAAATCGAATCGCCCACAAAATATTGCATCACCCCCAGCACATCGAATCGCATCGCCCCAGCACATTGCATTACCCCCAGCACATCGAATCGCATGGCCCACAGCACATTGCATCACCCCCAGCACATTGATTTGCATTACCCCCAGCACATTCCATCACCCCCAGCACATCGAATCGCATTACCCCCAGCACATTCCATCACCCCCAGCACATCGAATCGCATGGCCCACAGCACATTGCATCACCCCCAGCACATCGAATCGCATGGCCCACAGCACATTGCATCACCCACAGCACATCGAATCGCATCACCCACAGCAGCACATTGCATCACCCCCAGCACATTGAATTGCATCACCCCCAGCAGCACATTGCATCACCACCAGCATATCAAATCGCATCACCCCCAGCAGCACATTGCATCACCCCCAGCACATCGAATCGCATCTCCCCCAGCAGCACATTGCATCACCCCCAGCACATCAAATTGCATTACCCACAGCACATCGAATCGCATGGCCCACAGCACATTGCATCACTCCCAGCACATCGAATCACATGGCCCACAGCACATCGAATCGCATCACTCACAGCACATTGCATCACCCCCAGCACATCGAATCGCATGGCCCACAGCACATTGCATCACCCCCAGCACATTGAATCGCATCACTCACAGCACATTGCATCACCCCCAGCACATCAAATCGCATCGCCCACAGCACATTACATCACCCCGAGCACATCGAATGGCATCACTCACAGCACATTGCATTGCCCCCAGCACATCAAATCGCATGGCCCACAACACATTGCATCACCCCCAGCACATTGAATCGCATCACTTCCAGCAGCACATTGCATCACCCCCAGCACATCGAATCGCATCACCCCCAGCAGCACATCGAATCGCATTACCCCGAGCAGCACATTGCATCACCCCCAGCACATCAAATCGCATCACCCCCAGCAGCACCCCCCCATCATCATTCGTCCAGCTCAGGGTGGGGGTGGCACAGTCAGCTAATATAAATTATATAGTGAGTGTTGTCTCTCTGATAGGGGGTGCTGCTGGACACAGATATATTATATTAGAAATAGGCACAGTAGCTGAGTTAGCTGGTCTGGTGGGGGGGCGGGGGCAGCTGGACCAGCTATATTACATAATATATATAGATATATTATCTATAGCTGTGTCATTGTCCACCTTGCACCCCCCCTCCTTATGATACTTGAACAGGGCGCCACTGTCTGAGACTGAGTCCTCCCAGGCTCCCACACTAGCAGTACAATGGCACAACCCCCCACCTCAGGCCGGCAGAGGACTGTGGACAACCACCCGCACCCCCTCCCCCCGCACCTGTTTCAAATCTGGGTGCCGCGGCTGGCACCAGCTGGAGTCTGCAGAGGAGAGGAGGGCAGCATCACAGGTGCCATAACACAGGGCATTCATCCCTTTACAAAAATGGCGTGGAGATCCGCCTTAAATCGCGTCATTTCCTGTAAGGAAATAACGCGATTTTAGGGAAAGTAATGCCTAGATACTCCTGGGAAATGAGTGTAATCATTTCCCAGGAGGCAATGCGTGTTAGGACAGGAAGTTCTATCACCGTGGACTAGGAAGTAGGCAGAAAACAAATTCTGCCTAGCAACAGATATATAGAAGTGTCAAAAAAAATTATTTTCATTTTTTTAATTAAAACAAAGCTGTTCATGTAAAGTTTTTTTTAGGGTGGACCTCCGCTTTAAGTCCTGTGACAGAGGATTCTGGACTATCCATTTTTGTGTGTGTAGCGGGGGTCCCAAATTAGGGGGTTGCTATACCAAATTTAGGGGTGATTCGAGCGGTAGTTAGCTCAGATCTTCTATTTCATTGGACTCTGCCTTGCTGCTGTTTTCACCTGGCATGCAGTTCCCCTTAGAGGTATGGGTGGCACTGTCGCTTGTACTCGGGGTTGAACCACAGGTGATGGAGTGGCGATTGGGTGTCCTCTCTCGGCAACCGTGCAGTGGGCATGGTCTACCCACTGTGCATGCCGGGAGAGGGTACAAAAGGGGCAGACGCCATTGCTCAAAAAAACGTTTGCCAGGGACCGGTACCCAGGAGGGAGCGTATCCCCTCGATGGGGGATATGCTCACAGACTGTGGGGTCTCGGGCACCTTTAGCCCGGGACTACAGAGTTCCAGATGGGCTCAGTACCTATGACTGGGTCCACAGAAGAGGCTGAGGAAACCCAGGGAACCTTGGAGGGGTGACCGCTCTGACTGAAGGGGAACCGGGGGAGGATCGATCCCATAACAAGAGGGTAGTGATAAAGATTGCTAACTCGGGAAAGGCCTGGTGACCTGTCAGAGGGAAGGATTCCTATCTTCACGGACTGCCTTAGAGTAGTTGTTTGCTGCTTAAAAGGAGGGATCTCCTGACTTTGTGCTTGAAGGGGACAGAGTCATTATTCGAGCTACATGCCGGCTGCTAGTGCCATTGGGTGACTATCCGGGTGAGCTGTACCCACTCGGGATCGAGTGGCGACGAAGCCAGAGGTGTGCCTGAATCTGATCTGCCTTTCTAACACCTTTCTCTCTTCTCCACTTTGTGGTTACTTGTGCATAAAGAAAATAAACTTGTGTTGGAGTATATCCTGTGTGGACATTCACCTCCTTGGGAAAGTAAAGGACTTGCCTCTATAAACTTAGAGGGGAGAACCAGAAAGAAAGGAACGGTTCACTGCAGGACCCGTAAGTTAAAAGTGAGCTTAACCTCTTTATACCAGAGGGTACGGGCATGCTAGCATGGTGCGCCCTTTTCCCTGTGAGTGAGCCAAAGACGGGAGAAAAAGGGCTGTGTGCTACACGTGCAACCAGTCTGTGGCAGAGACTGTTCCTGATCATTGTCCGTGCATCATTCCGGCTGCTAGGTCAGGTGAGAGGGGTCTATCCGGGTGAGCAATACCCACTCGAGGGGAGTGGTGAATGACTTTGGAGTTGAGAAGTTCTTTTCCCCAGTGATCTGTACCGCATACCTGAACCTTCCCCTTCCTCCCTCATCCTTCTACTTTCTTCACAAGTTTTAAGCAAAAATAAAACGGCAAAAGGTTTTACATCTTGTGTGGACATTGGAATTTCTTACAGACTTTCTTCCCCTAGACAACGAATATCGAGGTAACGTGCAAGGCCCAAACAAAAAGCCACCAGCTCCTAAGGGGGTGTGCTACACATGTACTGTACGCTTCACATGATTGCATATTTTCCATCAGATTCATTCCTTTGTATTCCGGTATAAGTGAGTGCAATCTTCCTACCACCTTTTCTATGTGTAGCGGCCTCACCTCTCACTCTCTCCTTCTCTGTCAATGTCAATGGCTCTTTGTCTAGGGGACCAGGGAGGAGAGTGTGACGCACCACCAGCTCGTACCCTCCAGTGTGTAGAGGTGTGAGCTATACCCAATTACCTTCGGGTCTGTGCCCCTGTCCAGAGACAAAGCTCCCCTTGATGATGATCCTTTAACTCCCAGAAAGCCAAGTTCCACACCATTGAAAGTCCAACACTTATTTATTCTTGTAGAGCAATAAATAGTCCTTTGCGAGCAGACTGGTTAGACAATGAACAGGCAAGGTGAAGAGGAAGGTCCAGCCACAAACATAAACTTATTACTCTCCTGTTTCAGTATGCGCAAACAGGCTTGGCACACGGTCGCTGCCACCGACCGTGAGGGTGGTCGCTGCCACCGACCGGGTGAAATAGGATTTAGGCATCTGACACCGACCTGGGTTTCAGTTGGGTCGCTGCCACCGACCATGAGAACATGAACTACCTTCTTGAGATGCGGCCCCTGTCAGGGGAGTCATCCATCTGGACGGTCACCAGAGGCCTCCGCCGTCACCAGCCAATGCTGCGCTGGATCTCCGGGAAGGTCACTTCTTTGGTCCCCCTCGCCCTAGATTCGGGTGTCCAAAACCGGTAGAAACCCTAGGAATCCTCCATCCCATGCGGGACCCAGTCGAAGGTACAGGGCCCCAGGCCTCCAGAGAGTACCTGACCCCAGACCTAAGGTGTCTGGGGTGGAATCGTAGCACTGTCCCCGGGCCGAGGGCGCCCGGAGACAACCAACACGCACCCCTAGGCTGAAGGTGCCTGGGCGTGGACCCCGAGCGGAAGATGTCCGCCCCTTTTATCCCCTCCCAGCATGTACAGCAGGTTCCCCGCCCCGCTGTACTACTGCTGCGAGAGGACAAAAAGGGTACAGACTTACAATGGTGGTTCAACCCCGGCCTATGGCGACAGCGCCACCTACAGGCCGCAGGGAACTGGACACCCTTGTATCCTCCACTGGCATAAATTGGTCCACGAACCCTAACAATTGCTGCATCTGAGCCATTTATCACTCAGATGCCTCCCCTAAATGTAACCACCCGCTACACATGTATTCAATTCCTCGGAGTGCGGAGCTTTACAATATTTAATAAAAAAAGAGAGAAAAAGGGAGGGAGAGAGAATAAGGGGGAGATAAATGCTTCCTTTTTTTTTTTTTTGGAGATGATTGGGTGAATGGGTATGGAAGAAACTATGAATGTGGGTGTGTGACTGTGATTGTTGATGTTTCTTTTTTAATCATAAAGAAGCTAATAGATATTAATCAAGGTTCTGTATTTTAAATAACAAGAAGGAGCAAATGTATATTGTAATGAATCTTGTATGTGTAGCACTACCCGCGGAGGAGCTGCTGGTTAGTTTTGGTCTGCCGTTACCACACTATTCTCCGTGTTGGCTCAGAGTCTAGGGTGAATAAAATTGCAAAAGAACACAGTTGCCAGTCACTGAGTCTTTTCTAATGCCGCGTACACACGATCGGGTTTCTCGGTGGGGAAACCACCGCAGAGAAACCCGACGGGAAAACCGAGGACCGGCTTGGTCCCTTTTCCCCGTGTACACACGGCCATTTTTCCCGACAGGTTTTCTCTTGGTTGAGAAAACCGGCCGTGTGTATGCTCCACCGCAGTGTTTCCCTATGGGAAAACTGCGAGCAAAAAAACGCTGCGATTCGCGAAGAGAAAATTTAGAACATGTTCTAAATTTTCCCGTCGTGATTCTTGGCGGGTTTCTAGTCGGGAAAACTGCTGGAGAGCCTACACACGGCCAGTTTTCTCGTCCAAGAGAAAACATGACAGTTTTCCCGACTGATCGGCATTAGGGTTTTTTATTCAACCACAACGTTGGCAAAAGAGGGATGGAGGGAGAGGGAAAGTTCAGGTACCTTTCTGTAGATCAATGAAACCTTGGGATCCCAAAGACAGGTGCACTTGCTGTCACTGGATCTTGCTCACCCAGATAGGCCTCTGCCACAGGCCTAGCAACCGGAATGATGCACGAACAAACAAAAGTAAAGTCTCTGCCACAGACCTTGTAGTAAAGTAGCTGCTAAACGATCCTCTGCCACAGGATCCAATCGTCAGAATTTTACTTAGTGAACTCATTTGCACAGTATGAAAAAGTCCCTTTAAGCCGACCCGGCAATACTGTGAGGCAGTTAAGTTAGGATGCATCCTCCAACTGAGGTACCAGGCTCCTCTCGAGATACCAGTGTAGCGGCCTCCACTCTCTCCCTCTATGTAACAGTTTTCTGGCTCTGGCTTTCGTCTAGGGGTACCTCGAAGGAGAGAGTGCGGGGTCACCACGCCAAGTTCCCACGGCAGATGTGTGTGTAGTGGGAGACAATTCTCTTTTACCTTCGGGTTGGTGTTCTGCATCTGCAGCCTCCTCCTGGTTTCTTGAACAATGTCTGCCAGTAAATGAGCCCCACACCATCAAAGTCCAACACTCCTTTATTCTTCTTAATGCAAAAGTGAACACAATCAGTTGGACTCCCTCAAAGAACAGAACAGACAGGGGGTGTGGATGCGAGTAGGCCCAGACACAATGAACTCTCCACTTTCCTTCCTGAAAGTGGGTTGCGGTCTCCGATCGAGGGGAAATATCCTTCCAGGCAGTCTCTGGTGGAGGCTCACCCGTCACTGGCAATATGCTGCACCAGGTCTTCAAGCAAGTACCCCCTCCCGGTCCATTACGTCTCTGGATTTGGGTACCCACTCCTGGGGTTCCCTAGGATCTCCTTCCCTCGCGGAACTCAGTGGTGGGCACTAAGCTCCAGACCTCCATCTGAGTACCTCACCCCAGGCTAAAGGTGCCTGGGATGGAACACGACCTCCGAACGTCCTCTAGGCCTAGGCCGCCTAGAGGACCGACACGAACCACCGCCCTCAGGCTGAAGGTGCCTGGGACTCGAACCCGTGACAAAGATGGCCGGCCCCTTTATACCCTCTCCCAGCAAGCACGGCGGGTTCCCCGCCCCACCATACCACTGCCGAGGGAGGACAAAAAGGGGTACGGCACACAGCAATGGTTCAACCCCAGCCCAAGGCGACAGCACCACCCGCTGAGCTGCAGGGAACTGCACATTACTGGTGTCTCTGCCAGTTTTAAATACACAGGGAAAGTGCATGCCCGCTACACCAGCTTCCAGCTGTGTCCTCTCCAAGACGAGTCCTCCCCCGATTCCTTCAGTTGAACAGCTTCTTCCCGCAGGACAGACAGCATAGGACCACCCTCGAACCAGAAGGCCCCCAGATAGCTTCTGGGCCTCCCTTCAGTTGCGAAGCCTCGGGTCAGCCGGCCCTGAGGCAGACAAGAACTGTCACATTCCACAGGTCAAGGTGACCATGAGGTCAGAGCACGCCCAAAAAAATGGGGTCCACCCCTTAAGTACCCTCTCCCAGCATGCCCAAGACCACTCCCACTAGGCTGGTTCTGGGAGAGAGCAACCAATACACTCTGACTGGTTGAACCTTCCAACATGGAACCAGTGGTGACAACGACACCTGCTGGTCCCCGTGGGAAACACACCCAACTCAGCCAAAGCTGGGGCAAAAGCCAATTTAGCATAATCATGAATCTGAAATAACTATATCTCAGACATCCCACTAAATTTGAATAATAGCACCTGGTCAACAGGAGCAGGGCGCTACATATAGATGCAAATATTTTGTAAGAAAAATGTCAATAAAGATAGATTGAAAACAATATTTAATATATATAAATAGTTTATACAGAGTTGTCACAGATACTGGTACACCAGTGTATTTAGGTGTATATATACAGAGTACCGCCTCCTTTAACCCTTTCTTTGCCACTAATATATGATATATGTCAGCAGCAGCAGCAGCAGCAGATGGTTTTAAACGCTGACAAGCCGACTGTTGGCTGTCAGGAGGAAGTAATCAGGTGGCTGTATAACTTCCACACCACCTCTCTCCCCACGTGCACCCGTGCCATGTTTCACCCCACTTGTGGGTCCGGGACCTCCATGGTGGGTGTCGCCACATAGAGGGGAGTGAACAAATGTTAATTCACTGATCTCCCTTCCCTAATAAGAACCTGAAAGCTACAGTGCATCTGGAAGAAGTTTGTTTGAAATCATGATTTGGAAAGGCACACACCTGTCTATATATATGTTCCCACAGTTAACAGTGCATGTCAGAGCACAAACCAAGCCATGAAGTCAAAGGAATTGTCTGTAGACCTCAGACAGGATTGTATGGAGGCACAGATGTGGGGAAGGGTACAGAAAAATTTCTGCAGCATTGAAGGTCCCAATGAGCACAGTGGCCTCCATTATCTGTAAATGGAAAACATTTGAACCACCAGGACCCTTCCTAGAGCGGGCCACCAAACTGAGTGATCGGGGGAAAAGGGCCTTAGTCAGGGAGGTGACCAAGAACCCGATGGTCACTCTGACAGAGCTCCAGCGTTTCTCTGTGGAGAGAGGAGAACCTTCCAGAAGAACAACCATCTCTGCAGCACTCCACCAATCAGGCCTGTATGGTAGAGTGGCCAGACGGAAGCCACTCCTCAGTAAATGGCACATGACAGCCTGCGTGGTGTTTGCCAAAAGGCACCTGAAGGAGTCTGACCATGAGAAATGAAATGGTCTGATGAAACAAAGATTGAACTCTTTGGCCTAAATGGCAAGCAACATGTCTGGAGGAAATCAGGCACCGCTTATCACCTGGCCAATACCATCCCTACAGTGAAGCATGGTGGTGGCAGCATCATGCTGTGGGGATGTTTTTTAGTGGCAGGAACTGGGAGACTAGTCAGGATCGAGGGAAAGATGAATGCACTAATGTACAGAGACATCCTTGATGAAAACCAGCTCCAGAGCGCTCTGGATCTCAGATTGGGATGAAGGTTCATCTTCCAACAGGACAACCACCCTAAGCACACAGCCGAGATTACAAAGGAGTGGCTACGAGACAACTCTGTGAATGTCCTTGAGTGATCCAGCCAGGGCTCAGACTTGAATCCGATTGAACATCTCTGGAGAGATCTGAAAATGGCTGTGCACTGATCCCCCCCATACAACCTGATAGAGCTTCAGAGGTCCTGCAAAGAACTGGAGAAACTGCCCAAAAATATGTGCCAAGCTTGTAGAATCATACTCAAAAAGACTTGAGGTTGTAATTGGTGCCAAAGGGGCTTCACCAAAGTATTGAGCAAAGGCTGTGATACTTATGCACATGGGATTTTTTTCGTTCTTTATTTTGAATAAATCTGCAAAGATTTCAAACAAATTTCTTTCACGTTGTCTTTATGGGGGATTGTTTGTAGAATTTTTAGGAAAATAATTAATTTAATCCATTTTGAAATAAGGCTGTAATATAACAAAATGTGGAAAAAGTGAAGCGCTGTAAATACTTTCCAGATACACTGTATGTGGATGACATCACTTCCGGGTCCGGCTGTCACTTTCCCGGGTTGTTGTGGTTGAGGGGAAAAAGCGGATGGAGTGCAATATGTACTTCATTACCTTCAATGGAAGGCAGATGAGACATCACTTGTCAAACAGACCCCTAAAGTCACATTAAAGGGTTAATTTGCCTAATACAGAGAAACTGTAAAGGTGACCAAACACCGGACCCCCTTCACCCCCCACCGCAGGTCCTCACTGTATTTACCGTCAGCCATCCTCTACTATCAGGACTCTCTCACCACTCCAATGGTCAGGGGATATGAAATAACCCACTGCTCTGTCTTCTCAATACTGAGCTGCCAGGATGGACCAGATGGATTCTAATTGGTCAGCGCCATCTATTGTAAAGCGGAGTCCAGGAGGGTGGGGGGGATCTGGTGTTCAGCTTTACAGTTCTTCTGTATAGGTGATCTAACCCTTTAATAAACCATTGCACTAACAGCTTAGGTTGTCTCCACACTGATGGAGGAGGGATGGTGCCACCCTAGGACACCAGCATTGTAAATCTTGGAGGAAGGTTTTTTTTTTTTCCATATTTTGATGTTCCATGCCAGAGCTCTGTGAAAGTGTTGACTGCTAGACCAATGTGACTGTTTTTTCTTGCTGACTCAGCTTGGAGTCCATATATGATCTGCAAACTCTTCATCATATAAAATCCAGCCAATCCGATGTAGTAACAATCCACTAACGCATTTTGGATAATGAAGCCTCAGTCATAACTATTTATTAATATAGAATTTGTTTTTTTTTTGGGTATGGCTGGGTATTGCTGGTGTAGCGATACCTCCAACTAAGAAAGCCGCAGATTTTGTTTGGGCCCTGAAGACAGCTCCGCCAACCCCCGGCAATATGCTCTACCCCCTACTGGCACAGCTAGTACTGACAGAAAATTGTATATCTTATACTGTATGAATAACTGAGCATTGAGACAATACTAAATTGAAATAAGTATAAGATTTTTACTTACGCTCTTGATAAGAAAAGGGGTAACATTAATCACAGTTTACAGAATAATCATTAGTAATGCAGAGCCCTGCCAGACTAACACACTATGGAGTTAACACACAACAAGTGCGCCACACGGGCGGCCGTTAGCTAAGTGCCCTATGGCGCAGTAACCAAAACACATTAGAAACCCCACTGGGCCTGGTTCTGATATCTACAACTTAGTCCTTTTTCTTCACCGGCAGATCTTTAACGGTGGTGCACATTAACAGAGTACAAACTTTGTAATCCAATGGGGTAGGTAAAGATGGGGTAGAAACTTGGCTATACGAACGATAGGTTCAGCTCTGACAAGGGTCTTCAATAAGAGTATCAAGAACAACTCGTAGGCAATGGCAGTCTATAGGCCTATATGCAGTAACAGTATATCGGTTGGGCATATGCCCTCTCACCCGCCCGGACTACGGTCCCAGTCCGGGAACTTCCACCAACTGTGTCCCACACACACTCAGTCTCTTCAGCGATCGGGTCCCGATCCAACAAGGCTGTAGTCGAGCGAAGTCAGATGCCACCCAGGCTCGCAGAGGGGTGGAAGGGCTCTTTGGTGCTGCGCAAGGCCTCAGGCTTCAGGCCTTGCACTCCGACACACCCGCACAGGAGGATCAGTCTCTGAAGTCTCGTGTCCCAAAGAGGCCGAGCCCAGCCTCGCCTCCTCCTTTTATAACCCCTCCCATGAGTCTCTGCGGTGGAACATAGGAAGAATGGGGTTCTGGGTGATGTAGTCTTTCCGCATTAAAGGGGAACACCCCGCTACACACTCCCCCCACTTGAACTCTTTGGTCCCCAAAGATAAACTTTAACAAAAACTATGTATAACTCTAGACAATTCTGCAAACGATGTTGGCATAGGGGATTCCCACCAAAACTGAGGGGTAGAATTCCCTTGCCCACAGGTCACATTATCATGGGTGGCCTGCCTAACTGTGCCAGAGAGTGAGCTGGGGTTGCCCTCCACCAAATGGACAGTGGAGGGATCCGGATTCTCAGCATTCCTCCTAGCAGTAACTACAGAGTCTTCTGAGCTGTTCCCCATTTGTGGGTAGGTCAGCTTCTTAGGAGGCCGGATGACTCTTCGAGCCCTTTGCTCTCTTGGGATTTCTGGCTCTGGCACCACAGGCTCCTCTTCCTCTGGACAACTATCATGGGCATCTCCCCAGTAATTTGTTGAAGGACTAGATGGGGTGAACTCTGTGGCTTCTGGGTTCAGTGTTCCACCTGGAGCGTCTTCAGTAGTTGGAAGATCTATATTAGAAGTTCCTGGAGTTGGAGAAGGCCACAGCCAATCAAGTTCTCCTTCTTCATTTTCACTAAGTTGAGAGACCTCTCCATCTTCAGCTCGGGAGGTCTGCGACCGGGTGTTCGGCCTAGGAGTATCCAGGATAGAGGCCGGTCCAGGGGAGTCTCTCACAGGAGGTATCCTTACTGCCTCAGCAAGTGGGAGCAGGTGGTTTCGATGCCACGTCTTCAGTGGGCCTACCTTTCCTTCTGGCTTCAACTTGTAGACAGGTAGGCCCGGCAACTTCCTGCAGATGACATAGGGTTCAGATCTCCATCTGTCTGCAAGTTTGTGCTTCCCAGGGACCCCCAGATTGCGTAACAGCACTCGATCCCCGGGCTGTAGGTCTTGTACCCGGACCTTCAAGTCGAAGTTTCTTTTATTTCGAGCCCCCCTTTTATCTGAAGCCACTTGAGCTTGCTCATAAGCTACTTTCAGGCTATGTCTGAGCCTGTCCACATACCCTTTGTGGGATGTGACTGAGGAATGGTCCAGAGAGGTGCCAAAGGCCAAGTCCACAGGTAGTCTCGCTTCTCTCCCAAACATAAGTCGATATGGGGAGTAGCCTATGGCATCACTGATGGTGCAGTTGTAAGCATGTACTAGGGCTGCTATGTGTTTGCTCCAATGTTGCTTCTTATCATTTTCCAGAGTTCCCAACATGTTGAGCAAGGTTCGGTTAAACCTCTCCGGCTGAGCATCTCCCTGTGGGTGGTAAGGTGTAGTTCGAGTCTTCTTGATTCCCAACGAATCCAGGAGCTTCTGGATCAGTTTACTCTCAAAGTCCCTTCCTTGATCTGAATGAAGTCGCTGTGGCAGCCCATAATGTACAAAATACTTCTCCATAAGTACCTTGGCCACGGTGGAGGCCTTCTGGTCTTTGGTTGGGAAAGCCTGGGCATACCGGGTGAAATGGTCGGTTATCACCAGAACATTTCCTAGTCCACTCAGGTCGGGTTTGAGGCAGAGAAAATCAATGCATACCAGATCCATTGGGCCTTGACTTTGTAGATGGCCCATTGGGGCAGCTTGATGGGGTAAAGTCTTCCTCTGGATGCATCATGCACATGAGTGGCAGTACTCTTCTACCTCTGCCCTCATGCAGGGCCAATAGAACCGACTTCTGACAAGTTGAAAGGTCCTTTCAGCCCCTAGATGGCCATGATTGTCATGCAAGGCAACTAGAACAGTCTCTCGATGTTTCTCTGGGAGGAACAGTTGCCACTTATCTTCTGAGTCATCAGAGGGGCCCCTTCGGTAGACCACTCCTTGATGTACCTGCAACCTGTCCCATTCTTTCCTCAGCAGGCAAGCTTCCTTTGAGGGATGATGCAGGAGTCTGTTTGGATCCTGATTCTCCAGGGCCTCCAGGACCAATCTCCCCATGGGGTCTTCCAATTGGTCACACCTCAACTCCTTCTTGGACAGTCTCGGCAGGTTGTCTTCTTCCAGTTGAGTTACTCCACAGTAGTGTTTGGGGACTCCCACCATGGTAACTCCTATTTCTTCTGCTCTGGAGCCTCCTCTGGCTTGGAATTCAGCTCCTTGACAAAGGGCCCACACCCCGTCCGGTGCCACTTGGGTCCAATCTTCCATGTCACTGATGGGGGCACGAGATCTCCTGGACAGAGCGTCAGCGTCTCGATTCCCAGCCCCTGGCCTGTACTTTAGGCTGAAGTTGAACCCAGATAGTGCGGCCAGCCACCTGTGTCCAGTGGCGTCCAGCTTGGCCGTGGTGAAAAGGTAGGTAAGGGGGTTGTTGTCAGTCTTCACAGTAAACTCCGTCCCATACAGGTAGTCTTTGAGCTTGTCTACTACCGCCCACTTGAGAGCCAGGAACTCCAGCTTATGGGTGGGGTAGTTCTTCTCAGAGGGGGTCAGGCTCCTACTCACGTAGGCAACAGGCCGCCGTTGCCCTTCGTGTTCTTGGTAAAGTACTCCTCCCAGACCGTCATGACTAGCATCCACGTGCAGCTCATAGGGTTTGGTTGGGTCTGCGTAGGCCAAGACTGGTGCAGTGGTCAGGCTCTTCTTCAACATCTGGAAAGCCTCTTCACACTTCTGATTCCACTGGTCTCTGATGGACTCTCCCGGCCTCCTGGGCCCTGAGTCATCCTCTTCTCCTTCAGTCTTGAACAGTTCATTCAATGGTCTAGCAATTCGGGCAAATCCCTCCACAAACCTCCTGTAGTAGGAGCAGAAGCCCAATAAAGATCTGAGTTCTGTTACTGTGGTGGGCCGGGGCCAGGAGTTAACTGCCTCCAATTTCTCAGGGTCTGTGGCCACCCCTTCTTCAGACACTATATGCCCCAGGTAGTTCACAGAAGACTGGTAGAACCGACACTTCTCAGGTGAAAGCTTGAGTCCCTCTTCACTGAGTCTTCTCAACACTTTTTCCAACCTCTCCTCATGTTCTTCCAAGGTTCTCCCAAAGACAATGACATCGTCCAGGTATACAAGGACTTCGATAAGGTTCATGTCTCCTACAGTCTTTTCCATGAGACGTTGGAAAGTAGCTGGGGCTCCAGACAGACCTTGAGGCATCCGGTCGAATTCAAAGAACCCCACTGGGGTTATGAAAGCGGTCTTCTCCTTGTCTTCTGGATGCATAGGGATCTGATAGTACCCGCTCTTAAGATCCATAACGCTGAACCATTTGGCTCCAGACAAGCTCTGTAAGGCATCTTCTATCCTCGGAGTGGTGTACTGGTCGGGTATGGTTCTCCTATTAAGAGTCCTGTAGTCGATACAGAGCCTCAAGGATCCATTCTTCTTTCTGACCACCACTATGGGAGAGGCATAGGGGCTTCTGGACTCCCGTATCACACCAGTCCTCTTGAGTTCTGCAAGTTGTTCCCTTAGATCCTCCAGATCTGCTAGGGGGACCCGCCTGACCCTCTCTCGGAAGGGCTTGTCTTCCTGGAGGCAGATCCGATGGGTGGCACTCCTTGCACACCCCACATCGAACTCATCCTTAGAGAAGATCTTCTCCCATCTATTCAACTGGGCCTTGGCTCTCTCCTTTCAAGCCCTGGACAGATTCGGGTTTTCCATGGATATCTTCTCCCAAGTGTCTCCTCCTTCGCCCACCTCTGATAGGTTGACAGGGGCAGCGGGGCTCACTTGGCCCAACAGCATCCTGGCTGGGATTTCCATGGGGCCATCTGTATTGTTCCTAACACTCACTGGGACTCTACAATGGGCCTTCTTCAGAGCCTTCAGCGGAATCACTTCTGGTATCACTTCCAGACTGTGGGTCCCTTCTTTTGGGTCAGATTCCAACATGACAAAGGGTCCAGGCTGCTGCCAAGCAAGCTTCACAGTGGCTGTGAGACAGGTTACTTGGCCAGGCTGCAGTACTGTCCCCCCTCTTCCAAGTCTCCACACCTTCCCTATCCCTTCTCCTGGGGTCTTCTGCTCCAAGACCAGCCGTTGGTAAGCCGTCCTCAGCATGGGGTGGATCTTGGTGGCCGCATCCCCTTCTTCCTTCACTATAGGGGTCAGAAGTCTTCGGACCAGGTCCGTGTTCGTCCCTATTATAAGGGAACTCGTGTTGGTTCCCAGCGGCCGAGGGCATACAACCGCAGAAATAATAAAACTAATTCTGCGCTTAACCTTATAACACTCTGGTGTTTTGTTTTAACAACATGCAGCAACTCCAAAAAAAGGCCTAAATACTTAAGACCAACCAACTTATGTGCAATAAAAAAGAGAAAAAAAGAGTGCGCAATCACCAAAAAATATATGTTTGCAACAAAAATGATCCTCTTGCAAATACCACAAGTGCAAAAACAAGAGAATAAATCAATAATCGCTATGTAAATTACCACACAAAAGAAAAAAATTAATATATAACTCAATCCAAATTATTGTGAAGTGCAACCACTAATAATCCAAATAACTGAATATAAAAATAGTGAATGTTTGTGAAGTGCAAGCACTAATATAGTCCAAATAACTGAATAATGAAAAAACAGTGCAGTGCAACCAAAATAAATGTGTCCCAAATGGATAGAAATTTTGTTCAAAAATAGATGATCTCTGGAGTTCAACTCAAATATAGGACAATCGATGGAAATATTCAGAAGCCTTGATTACTGAGCAGCCAAGATAAATGATATTACTGCCGCTTACCGGATAGTTGGGATCTCAAGTTATAGAGATCACAGAAGCATGTGCATCAGCCTGCCGGCTCCAACAACAGTCACCTGTTCCTAGATGGAGGAAGGGATCTTCACATCCGAATCCTGGAGAAGATAGCCCGTCTCAGCTGTTTATTACCCCGTATCAGGCAAGGAAGAACACAGGTGAGAAATCACTCCAACTTTCCAGGTACGTTCCTTAGGCTGGGTTCACACTAGTGCGACACGACATCTGTCCTACTTTGGATCCGACTTTGCCCTGCGACATGAAGCCGACATATGTCCGACTTTCAATGAACGGGGATCCGACTTGGATCCCCGCCAATATCAGGCACTGTGTTTGGTATGAATCTTGAGGGGAAACTCCACGCCAAATTTTAAATAAAAAACCGGCATGGGTTCCCCCTCCAGAGGCATACCAGGCCCTTGGGTCTGGTCTGGATTTAAAGGGCCGCCCCAACGCCAAAAAAACGGCGTGAGGGTCCCCCCCAAAATCCAAACCAGACCCTTATCCGAGCACGCAACCTGGCAGGCCGCAGGGGAAGAGGGGGGGGACGAGAGAGCGGCCCCCCCTCCCTCCTGAACCGTACCAGGCCGCATGCCCTCAACATGGGGGGTTTGGTGCTCTGGGGCAGGGGGGGCGACCTGCGGCCCCCCCACCCCAGAGCACCCTGCCCCCATGTTGATGAGGACAGGGCCTCTTCCCGACAACCCTGGCCGTTGGTTGTCGGGGTCTGCGGGCGGGGGGCTTATCAGAATCCGGGAGCCCCCTTTAATAAAGGGGCCCCCGGATCCCGGCCCCCCCACCCTATGTGAATGAGTATGGGGTACATCGTACCCCTACCCATTCACCTGGTGGAAAAAAAATTGCAATAAAAAACCACACAGCTTTTTAAAGTATTTTATTGCACAGCTCCGGGGGTCTTCTTCCGACTTCGGGGGTCTCCGGTGTCGTCGCCGCGCTCTCCGGTTCTTTCTTCTGCCGGGCCACCGCTAACTTCTTTTTAGCTCTTTTGCTAGCGGAGGCCCGGTCTTCTCCGTCGTCTCGTCCGGCTCTCCGTTGTCCTTCTGCCGGCCCCTCCACTAACTTCTTTAGCTCTTTTGCTAGTGGAGGGGCCGGTCTTCCCGTCGTCGCCGTCGGCGTCTTCTTCCCTCTTCTCCTCCTCGATGTTGACGCGTCGCTTCCTCCCGCTGTAATACTGGCTCTCCGCTCCGCTCCGCATTAATATAGGCTTCTCATGACGTCACAGTCACATGTTCCCATGACGTCACAGTCACATGCTCCGGGGCCATGTGCCCCGGAACATGTGACTGTGACGTCATGAGAAGCCTATATTAATGCGGAGCGGCCTGCCAGGTTGCGTGCTCGGATAAGGGTCTGGTTTGGATTTTGAGGGGACCCCCACGCTGTTTTTTTGACGTTGGGGCGCCCCTTCAAATCCAGACCAGACCTAAGGGCCTGGTATGCTCCTGGAGGGGGAACCCATGCCGGTTTTTTATTTAAAATTTGGCCTGGAGTTCCCCCTCAAGAGCAGTACAGCACAAGTCGCATGCCAAAGTCGGATCATGCAAGACTGCGGTCTGACTTTGATCCGACTTCAATGATAGTCAATGGGCTGAAGTCGGATCAAAGTCGGACCAAAGTAGTACAGGGAGCATTCTCAAAGTCGGACCGACATGTGTCGGACCAGTTAAGACGGCTCCCATAGGGAAACATTGATTTTCACACGTCATGCGACATGAGCTCCCAATGTCGGAGCGTTTGTCGCCCCAGTGTGAACCAGGCCTCAGGAACGGTGGCTCGGCAGGAAAAAAATTTAAAAAGAAGGCTTCATAGTGTAGTATATCCAAAAAAACAACATATTTATTTGTAAAAACACAGCAATGTTCACATCAAAATTTTAAAAATGACAGCAAGTGTCCACAGCAAATGATAAAGGCAAGAAGAGGCAAAAAAATTAATCAACGGTAAAAAAATGTTTTAAACCAGCCGAGGAACAAACCACCAGCTAGGTGAACGTGATAACGTTAGTGTTCAATGCTCCACCCGACATGTTTCCCCAAAAATGGCTTTTACTGGGAACGGAGGCTGATTTACCCACGTCATCACATCATGCTTTTATACTCAAAATGGCAGCCGTGACACCGGAAGTCAAATTAGTTAAATTCATCATGGTGTCACCAGGATTGAAGTTATTCATACATATTAAATTCTCCAAATTTTTCAGCTGGATTAATACATCACATTACTTTGA
Organism: Rana muscosa; assembly: GCA_029206835.1. Lineage (NCBI taxonomy): Eukaryota > Metazoa > Chordata > Amphibia > Anura > Ranidae > Rana > Rana muscosa. The sequence goes on from CM055123.1 coordinate 429,537,408, forward strand.
GCACGCTCAGCATTAACCAAAAACAGAAATTAATAAAAACAACAATCTGAAGACATATATGTATATTCCTAAACCAAATATCTTTCTCTATTGTACCATACACAAGAGTGTGTATATGTCTATCAATACACTACACCAATATGAATCAATTATATAGGAAGTTATGATAAAATTCATAAAATGTATTATATATATGTATTAAAAATATATATTAAAATTAAAGTTAAAAATAAAAATCAAAAGGACACAGGGGGAAAAAAATCATTAATTATTAATGTTTATCTCTTTCTCCTTTTTCCGGGAGTTCCGTTTCCCTCCCCTGCATCCTCTCGTAATCTTCCTTTTTTTGTCTGTCCTTTCCCTAAGAAACTCTCTAATTTATTTCTAAGGGGGGCTGCATGCGATGGTCCATCATATGATCTGGGATCACTATCTCATAGAGGTCCATATCCATCTCTCGTGTATTCACCTTCCTGCTCACTGTCACAATCCTGAAGGAAACTATAATGATTTTCCACCATCAAATCATATTTCCAGGGGGCTCTCTGTGAATTTTGAGGTCCTTCATATTGATCATTCCAGGGGGGTCTCCTCTGGTTTGGATCCTCATACCTCCCTGTGTAGTCCATTTGTGACGGTCTTCCTGGTGGGTACATATAATAATTCCCATAATTTTGAGGGGTTTGAGGGGGTTTATTTCCTCTATTCTGATTTAAATATTGAGGCTTCCCTGCATTTCTCGGGTAGCCATTTACTGAAGAGTTTGGATATTGATTTTTAGAGGGGTAATTACTTTTGTGTGGGGCATTTGTTCCCTTTTTCTTTGCTTGTTGTGCAGAACGTTCCCTTCCCCCCTTAAGTGCACCCACATTTTGATATATTGGGGCTGCAATATCAAAATCCCTTCTGTTCACATCAGGGACAGGATGTATTAGGGTTCCCCCATTAGCATCCATATTTTCAGCCACTGTAGTGTCCATATTAATAACTAGGGCTTCCCTGTATAATTCCTGCCATTTAAAGACGTTATTCATTTTGTAATCTTCTACGTCCCTTAAGTATTTTTTTCTTTTTTTAATCCGTTGTTCCTCTTCCTCCTCTATCATTATCTCTCTAAGTTCCTTAGTATATACCTGGTATATACCCTCTTTATTGAATGGTATGAGTTTATCCCTAATTTCGTTGATTTCCTGTTGCAATTTTGCAGCCTTGCTTTGTTTTCTGGTTATTAGAAAATTCAAAAACGCAAGGCCCACATCATTGAAATATAAAAACCATTCTTTGGGGTCCTTATCCCCCTTATCTGGGTATACATGCCACCTAGGGTTGCCACCTCATCCCTTTAAAACCGAACACATATTAATTACACAGGCTCTGTGGCTGATTTAGGTGGTAATTAAACACACTTGGTGCCTTACCTGCAATAAATTAGCCTCAGAACCTGTGTAATTCATATGTGTTCGGGTTTAAAGGGATGAGGTGGCAACCCTAATGCCACCGTAAACTCCTTGGGATCATCTTTTCTTTTAAGTACCTATCCAGGAAGATAATATCCCAGGTGGCATGTAACTCAGCAATCAGAACATTCTTAAGTCTCATAAAGATCCCTCTGATGTTATCTGTCTCCAGGGTAGTCTGATCAAAGACGTCCTCTGGATTTATTTTCCTATTTTTGTGATATTCAAAGATATCCATAGGGAAAGTAAAAACGTGTATATATAAAAATTTATCAAGGTATATAAAGTGAATATAAACCAATGTAGGAAGCCGCAAAATAAAATGTATTTCTAATACAAATGCAAAAATAATAAAACAAATTCTGCGCTTAACCTTATAACACTCTGGTGTTTTGTTTTAACAACATGCAGCAACTCCAAAAAAAGGCCTAAATACTTAAGACCAACCAACTTATGTGCAATAAAAAAGAGAAAAAAAGAGTGCGCAATCACCAAAAAATATATGTTTGCAACAAAAATGATCCTCTTGCAAATACCACAGGTGCAAAAAACAAGAGAATAAATCAATAATCGCTATGTAAATTACCACACAATTTTTTTTTTATATATAACTCAATCCAAATTATTGTGAAGTGCAACCACTAATAATCCAAATAACTGAATATCCCATCTATTCAACTGGGCCTTGGCTCTCTCCTTCCAAGCCCTGGACAGATTCGGGTTTTCCATGGATATCTTCTCCCAAGTGTCTCCTCCTTCGCCCACCTCTGATAGGTTGACAAGGGCAGCGGGGCTCACTTGGCCCAAAAGCATCCTGGCTGGGATTTCCATGGGGCCATCTGTATTGTTCCTAACACTCACTGGGACTCTACAATGGGCCTTCTTCAGAGCCTTCAGCGGAATCACTTCTGGTATCACTTCCAGACCGTGGGTTCCTTCTTTTGGGTCAGATTCCAACATGACAAAGGGTCCAGGCTGCTGCCAAGCAAGCTTCACAGTGGCTCTGAGACAGGTTACTTGGCCGGGCTGCAGTACTGTCCCCCCTCTTCCAAGTCTCCACACCTTCCCTATCCCTTCTCCTGGGGTCTTCTGCTCCAAGACCAGCCGTTGGTAAGCCGTCCTCAGCATGGGGTGGATCTTGGTGGCCGCATCCCCTTCTTCCTTCACTATAGGGGTCAGAAGTCTTCGGACCAGGTCCGTGTTCGTCCCTATTATAAGGGAACTCGTGTTGGTTCCCAGCGGCCGAGGGCATGCAACCGCCAGGGTGTCAAATACTTTGGTTCTTCCAGCCACCGACGGGTCAAAGATCATTCTGACAGGCAGATAGCCATCATAGGGGAAGTTCTGGGTTCCAATCCCACATATCTCCAGTCCCTCTATCTTCCGGATGGGTATGTGACTCAAGTGCTTATCGTAGAAGTCTCTGTATAGCAGAGTCACTTGCGCCCCAGTATCCAGGATTGCTCTGGTGTAGACTCCCTCCACTTGAATGGACACTATAGGAGATGGGCCTACCAACTTCTCTGGATATGGGCCTGCAGGGGTCACCTTCTTCTGACTTTTTCCTTTTGGACTCTCTCTCGTCCTAATCCCTTTGGACTTGAACTTTCCTTGAGCCTGGTATGCATTGACTTCCCCCCTTTTATTGGGTGTAGGAACCCACTGAGGGATATTATTATTTTTCTTAGGTGGGCACCCCCTTTGGGGAGTGCTGTGCCTCTTCTGATGGGTCTCGCCCCTTCTTCCTGGGGTATAGCTTTGTTGAGGGGCATTGCGTTTCCCCTTTGGTGTTTTATCCCTTTTTTTTCTTTTGCTTCGCATTCAGCTTGGAGCTCACTGAAGGTGATGGGCACCCGGTTGACTCCTTCACCGGGGCCCTCTGAAGTTTCCCGCTGGCTTTTGGTTTTCTGGTCTCTTCTTCTTGGGACTGGAACATGTAGCCGCAATGTGGCCAATTCCCCCACAGTTAAAGCAGACTATATCTCCCCATTCTTGTAAAGATTCGGGTGCTGAGGCAATTGGGAATATTTCCTTCCTTGGTACTTCTCTCTTGGGACTCTCAGTGTCCTTCGCCATCAAAGAGGTCAGCATCTCTAACACCTTGGACATCTGAGTTTTCAGGGCGTCTATCTCTGAGTCTCTTTCTGGGGTCATCATTGGATTGACTAACGTCTGTGCGGGTGCAACATTTGCCTTAATTATTTGCTGGTCCTGTTGCAGCGCCTCCTCATCTCTGATGATTTTTATCAAGTCAGCATAAGTCAGCAACGTTCCTCCTCCTGAGGCTTTCAGATGCAGCCAGACTGGATCCGAGCGCAGCGCTCCCTTTAAGACCTGCTTCATTCTTGCCGCATCTGTATCTTGGGGCTTCATCCCCTTCTTCAACACAATCTTGCACAGCAACCTGTTCAGTCTTCTAACATACTCGGAAAGTTTCTCCTCTGGTTTTTGGAAAGTGTGTTCAAATTGGTAGACCATCTCTGTCACCTTTTCTAATTGACCAAACTCTTCCTGTAGCATGGCTAGACAGTCACATCAAATCGCATTGCCCACAGCACATTGCATCACCCCCAGCACATCGAATTGCATAACCCACAGCACATTGCATCACCCCTAGCACATCAAATCGCATTGCCCCAGCACATTGCATCACCCCCAGCACATTGCATCACCCCCAGCACATCGAATTGCATCACCCAAAGCACGTTGCATCACCCCCAGCACATCGAATCACATGGCCCACAGCACATTGCATCACCCCCAGCACATCGAATCGCATCACCCCCAGCAATTGTGGGTGATGCCATTGAATGTGCTGGGAGTGATGCAATGTGCTGTGGGCCATGCGATTCGATGTGCTGGGGGTGATGCAATGTGCTGTGGGCCATGCGATTTGATGTGCTGGGGGTGATGCAATGTGCTGTGGGCCTTGCGATTCTATGTGCTGGGGGTGATGCAATGTGCTGGGGGCAATGCGATTCGATGTGCTGGGGGTGATGCAATGTGCTGTTGGTGATGCGATTCGATGTGCTGGGGGTGATGAAATGTACTGCTGGGGGTGATGCAATGTGCTGCTGGGGGTGATGCGATTCGATGTGCTTGGGGTGATGCAATGTGCTGTGGGCCATGTGATTCGATGTGCTGGGGGTGATGCAATGTGTTGTGGGTGATGCGATTCGATGTGCTGGGGGTGATGCAATGTGCTGGGGGTAATGCGATTCAATGTGCTGGGGGTGAAGCAATGTGCTGTGGGTGATGCGATTCAATGTGCTGGGGGTGATGCAATGTGCTGGGGGTGATGCGATTCGATGTGCTGGGGGTGATGCGATTCAATGTGCTGGGGGTGATGCAATGTGCTGCTGGGGGTGATGCAATTTGATGTGCTGGGGTTGATGCATGTGCTGTGGGCCATCCGATTCGATGTGCTGGGAGTGATGCAATGTGCTGTAATTGATGCGATTCAATGTGCTGGGGGTGATGCAATGTGCTGTGGGCCATGCGATTCGATGCGCTGGGGGTGATGCATTGTGCTGTGGGCCATGCGATTCGATGTGCTGGGGGTGATGCAATGTGCTTGGGGCAATGTGATTCGATGTGCTGGGGGTGATGCAATGTGCTGTGGGCCATGCGATTCGATGTGCTGGGGTGATGCAATGTGCTGTGGGTGATGCATTTCGATGTGCTGGGGGTGATGCAATATGCTGCTGGGGGTGATGCGATTTGATGTGCTGGGGGTTATGCAATGTGTTACTGGGGGTGATGCGATTCGATGTGCTGGGGTGATGCAATGTGCTGTGGGCCATGCGATTCGATGTGCTGGGGGTGATGCAATGTGCTGTGGGTGATGCGATTCGATGTGCTGGGGGTGATGCAATGTGCTGTGGGCCATGTGATTCAATGTGCTGGGGGTGATGCAATGTGCTGTGGGCCATGCGATTCGATGTGCTGGGGGCGATGCAATGTGCTGGGGGCAATGCGATTCGATGTGCTGGGGTGATGCATTTTGCTGTGGGTGATGCGATTCGATGTGCTGGGGGTGATGCAATGTGCTGTGGGCCATGCGATTTGATGTGCTGGGGTGATGCAATGTGCTTTGGGTGATGCAATTCGATGTGCTGGGGGTGATGCAATGTGCTGTGAGTGATGCGATTTGATGTGTCGGGGGCGATGCAATGTGCTGTGGGCCATGCGATTTGATGTGCTGGGGGTGATGCAATGTGCTGTGGGCCATGCGATTCGATGTGCTGGGGGTGACGCAATGTGCTGTGGGCCATGCGATTCGATGTGCTGGGGGTGATGCAATGTGCTGGGGGAAATGCGATTCGATGTGCTGGGGGTGATGCAATGTGCTGGGGCAATGCGATTTGATTTGCTGGGGGTGATGCAATGTGCTGTGGGCCATGCGAGTCGATGTGCTGGGGGTGATGCAATGTGCTGTGGACCATACGATTCGATGTGCTGGGGGTGATGCAATGTGCTGGGGGCAATGCGATTTGATGTGCTGGGGGTGATGCATTGTGCTGTGGGTGATGCGATTCGATGTGCTGGGGGTGATGCAATGTGCTGTGAATGATGCGATTTGATGTGCTGGGGGCGATGCAATGTGCTCTGGGTCATGCGATTCGATGTGCTGGGGGTGATGCAATGTGCTATGGGCCATGCGATTCGATGTGTTGGGGGTGATGCAATGTGCTGTGGGCCATGCAATTTGATTTGCTTGGGGGTGATGCAATGTGCTGTGGGCCATGCGATTCAATGTGCTGGGGGTGAGGCAATGTGCTGTGGGTGATGCGATTCGATGTGCTGGGGGTGATGCAATGTGCTGTGGGCCATGCGATTCGATGTGCTGGGGGTGATGAAATGTGCTGTGGGCCATGCGATTCGATGTGCTGGGGGTGATGCAATTTGCTGTGAACCATGCGATTCGATGTGCTGGGGGTGATGCAATGTGCTGTGGGCCATGCGATTCGATGTGCTGGGGGTGATGCAATGTGCTGTGGGCCATGCGGTTCGATGTGCTGGGGGTGATGTAATGTGCTGGGGGCAATGCGATTCGATGTGCTGGGGGTGATGCAATGTGCTGTGGGTGATGCGATTCGATGTGCTGGGGGTGATGCAATGTGCTGCTGGGGGTGATGCAATGTGCTGCTGGGGGTGATGCGATTCGATGTGCTGGGGGTGATGTAATGTGCTGGGGGTGATGCGATTCGATGTGCTGGGAGTGATGCAATGTGCTGTGGGCCATGCGATTCGATGTGCTGGGGTGATGCAATTTGCTGTGAACCATGCGATTCGATGTGCTGGGGGTGATGCAATGTGGTGTGGGCCATGCGATTCAATGTGCTGGGGGTGATGCAATGTGCTGTGGGCCATGCGATTCGATGTGCTGGGGGTGATGTAATGTGCTGGGGGCAATGCGATTCGATGTGCTGGGGGTGATGCAATGTGCTGTGGGCCATGCGATTCGATGTGCTGGGGGTGATGCAATGTGCTGCTGGGGGTGATGCAATGTGCTGCTGGGGGTGATGCGATTCGATGTGCTTGGGGTGATGCAATGTGCTGTGGGCCATGTGATTAGATGTGCTGGGGGTGATGCAATGTGCTGTGGGTGATGCGATTCGATGTGCTGGGGGTGATGCAATGTGCTGTGGTTGATGCGATTCGATGTGCTGGGAGTGAGGCAATGTGCTGTGGTTGATGCGATTCGATGTGCTGGGGGTGATGCAATGTGCTGTGGGCCATGCGATTCGATGTGCTGGGGGTGATGCAATGTGCTGTGGGCCATGCGGTTCGATGTGCTGGGGGTGATGTAATGTGCTGGGGGCAATGCGATTCGATGTGCTGGGGGTGATGCAATGTGCTGTGGGTGATGCGATTCGATGTGCTGGGGGTGATGCAATGTGCTGCTGGGGGTGATGCAATGTGCTGCTGGGGGTGATGCGATTCGATGTGCTGGGGGTGATGTAATGTGCTGGGGGTGATGCGATTCGATGTGCTGGGAGTGATGCAATGTGCTGTGGGCCATGCGATTCGATGTGCTGGGGTGATGCAATTTGCTGTGAACCATGCGATTCGATGTGCTGGGGGTGATGCAATGTGGTGTGGGCCATGCGATTCGATGTGCTGGGGGTGATGCAATGTGCTGTGGGCCATGCGATTCGATGTGCTGGGGGTGATTTAATGTGCTGGGGGCAATGCGATTCGATGTGCTGGGGGTGATGCAATGTGCTGTGGGCCATGCGATTCGATGTGCTGGGGGTGATGCAATGTGCTGCTGGGGGTGATGCAATGTGCTGCTGGGGGTGATGCGATTCGATGTGCTTGGGGTGATGCAATGTGCTGTGGGCCATGTGATTAGATGTGCTGGGGGTGATGCAATGTGCTGTGGGTGATGCGATTCGATGTGCTGGGGGTGATGCAATGTGCTGGGGGCAATGCGATTCAATGTGCTGGGAGTGAGGCAATGTGCTGTGGTTGATGCGATTCGATGTGCTGGGGGTGATGCAATGTGCTGCTGGGGGTGATGCGATTCGATGTGCTGGGTGTGATGCAATGTGCTGCTGGGGGTGATGCGATTCGATGTGCTGGGGGTGATGCAATGTGCTGTGGGCCATGCGATTCGATGTGCTGAGGGTGATGCAATTTGCTGTGAACCATGCGATTCGATGTGCTGGGGGTGATGCAATGTGCTGTGGGCCATGCGATTTGATGTGCTGGGGGTGATGCAATGTGCTGTGGGCCTTGCGATTCTATGTGCTGGGGGTGATGCAATGTGCTGGGGGCAATGCGATTCGATGTGCTGGGGGTGATGCAATGTGCTGTTGGTGATGCGATTCGATGTGCTGGGGGTGATGAAATGTACTGCTGGGGGTGATGCAATGTGCTGCTGGGGGTGATGCGATTCGATGTGCTTGGGGTGATGCAATGTGCTGTGGGCCATGTGATTCGATGTGCTGGGGGTGATGCAATGTGTTGTGGGTGATGCGATTCGATGTGCTGGGGGTGATGCAATGTGCTGGGGGTAATGCGATTCAATGTGCTGGGGGTGAAGCAATGTGCTGTGGGTGATGCGATTCAATGTGCTGGGGGTGATGCAATGTGCTGGGGGTGATGCGATTCGATGTGTTGGGGGTGATGCGATTCAATGTGCTGGGGGTGATGCAATGTGCTGCTGGGGGTGATGCAATTTGATGTGCTGGGGTTGATGCATGTGCTGTGGGCAATCCGATTCGATGTGCTGGGAGTGATGCAATGTGCTGTAATTGATGCGATTCAATGTGCTGGGGGTGATGCAATGTGCTGTGGGCCATGCGATTCGATGCGCTGGGGGTGATGCATTGTGCTGTGGGCCATGCGATTCGATGTGCTGGGGGTGATGCAATGTGCTTGGGGCAATGTGATTCGATGTGCTGGGGGTGATGCAATGTGCTGTGGGCCATGCGATTCGATGTGCTGGGGTGATGCAATGTGCTGTGGGTGATGCATTTCGATGTGCTGGGGGTGATGCAATATGCTGCTGGGGGTGATGCGATTTGATGTGCTGGGGGTTATGCAATGTGTTACTGGGGGTGATGCGATTCGATGTGCTGGGGTGATGCAATGTGCTGTGGGCCATGCGATTCGATGTGCTGGGGGTGATGCAATGTGCTGTGGGTGATGCGATTCGATGTGCTGGGGGTGATGCAATGTGCTGTGGGCCATGTGATTCAATGTGCTGGGGGTGATGCAATGTGCTGTGGGCCATGCGATTCGATGTGCTGGGGGCGATGCAATGTGCTGGGGGCAATGCGATTCGATGTGCTGGGGTGATGCATTTTGCTGTGGGTGATGCGATTCGATGTGCTGGGGGTGATGCAATGTGCTGTGGGCCATGCGATTTGATGTGCTGGGGTGATGCAATGTGCTTTGGGTGATGCAATTCGATGTGCTGGGGGTGATGCAATGTGCTGTGAGTGATGCGATTTGATGTGCCGGGGGCGATGCAATGTGCTGTGGGCCATGCGATTTGATGTGCTGGGGGTGATGCAATGTGCTGTGGGCCATGCGATTCGATGTGCTGGGGGTGACGCAATGTGCTGTGGGCCATGCGATTCGATGTGCTGGGGGTGATGCAATGTGCTGGGGGTGATGCGATTCGATGTGCTGGGGTGATGCAATGTGCTGTGGGCCATGCGATTCGATGTGCTGGGGGTGATGCAATGTGCTGTGGGTGATGCGATTCGATGTGCTGGGGGTGATGCAATGTGCTGTGGGCCATGTGATTCAATGTGCTGGGGGTGATGCAATGTGCTGTGGGCCATGCGATTCGATGTGCTGGGGGCGATGCAATGTGCTGGGGGCAATGCGATTCGATGTGCTGGGGTGATGCATTTTGCTGTGGGTGATGCGATTCGATGTGCTGGGGGTGATGCAATGTGCTGTGGGCCATGCGATTTGATGTGCTGGGGTGATGCAATGTGCTTTGGGTGATGCAATTCGATGTGCTGGGGGTGATGCAATGTGCTGTGAGTGATGCGATTTGATGTGTCGGGGGCGATGCAATGTGCTGTGGGCCATGCGATTTGATGTGCTGGGGGTGATGCAATGTGCTGTGGGCCATGCGATTCGATGTGCTGGGGGTGACGCAATGTGCTGTGGGCCATGCGATTCGATGTGCTGGGGGTGATGCAATGTGCTGGGGGAAATGCGATTCGATGTGCTGGGGGTGATGCAATGTGCTGGGGCAATGCGATTTGATTTGCTGGGGGTGATGCAATGTGCTGTGGGCCATGCGAGTCGATGTGCTGGGGGTGATGCAATGTGCTGTGGACCATACGATTCGATGTGCTGGGGGTGATGCAATGTGCTGGGGGCAATGCGATTTGATGTGCTGGGGGTGATGCATTGTGCTGTGGGTGATGCGATTCGATGTGCTGGGGGTGATGCAATGTGCTGTGAATGATGCGATTTGATGTGCTGGGGGCGATGCAATGTGCTCTGGGTCATGCGATTCGATGTGCTGGGGGTGATGCAATGTGCTATGGGCCATGCGATTCGATGTGTTGGGGGTGATGCAATGTGCTGTGGGCCATGCAATTTGATTTGCTTGGGGGTGATGCAATGTGCTGTGGGCCATGCGATTCAATGTGCTGGGGGTGAGGCAATGTGCTGTGGGTGATGCGATTCGATGTGCTGGGGGTGATGCAATGTGCTGTGGGCCATGCGATTCGATGTGCTGGGGGTGATGAAATGTGCTGTGGGCCATGCGATTCGATGTGCTGGGGGTGATGCAATTTGCTGTGAACCATGCGATTCGATGTGCTGGGGGTGATGCAATGTGCTGTGGGCCATGCGATTCGATGTGCTGGGGGTGATGCAATGTGCTGTGGGCCATGCGGTTCGATGTGCTGGGGGTGATGTAATGTGCTGGGGGCAATGCGATTCGATGTGCTGGGGGTGATGCAATGTGCTGTGGGTGATGCGATTCGATGTGCTGGGGGTGATGCAATGTGCTGCTGGGGGTGATGCAATGTGCTGCTGGGGGTGATGCGATTCGATGTGCTGGGGGTGATGTAATGTGCTGGGGGTGATGCGATTCGATGTGCTGGGAGTGATGCAATGTGCTGTGGGCCATGCGATTCGATGTGCTGGGGTGATGCAATTTGCTGTGAACCATGCGATTCGATGTGCTGGGGGTGATGCAATGTGGTGTGGGCCATGCGATTCAATGTGCTGGGGGTGATGCAATGTGCTGTGGGCCATGCGATTCGATGTGCTGGGGGTGATGTAATGTGCTGGGGGCAATGCGATTCGATGTGCTGGGGGTGATGCAATGTGCTGTGGGCCATGCGATTCGATGTGCTGGGGGTGATGCAATGTGCTGCTGGGGGTGATGCAATGTGCTGCTGGGGGTGATGCGATTCGATGTGTTTGGGGTGATGCAATGTGCTGTGGGCCATGTGATTAGATGTGCTGGGGGTGATGCAATGTGCTGTGGGTGATGCGATTCGATGTGCTGGGGGTGATGCAATGTGCTGTGGTTGATGCGATTCGATGTGCTGGGAGTGAGGCAATGTGCTGTGGTTGATGCGATTCGATGTGCTGGGGGTGATGCAATGTGCTGTGGGCCATGCGATTCGATGTGCTGGGGGTGATGCAATGTGCTGTGGGCCATGCGGTTCGATGTGCTGGGGGTGATGTAATGTGCTGGGGGCAATGCGATTCGATGTGCTGGGGGTGATGCAATGTGCTGTGGGTGATGCGATTCGATGTGCTGGGGGTGATGCAATGTGCTGCTGGGGGTGATGCAATGTGCTGCTGGGGGTGATGCGATTTGATGTGCTGGGGGTGATGTAATGTGCTGGGGGTGATGCGATTCGATGTGCTGGGAGTGATGCAATGTGCTGTGGGCCATGCGATTCGATGTGCTGGGGTGATGCAATTTGCTGTGAACCATGCGATTCGATGTGCTGGGGGTGATGCAATGTGGTGTGGGCCATGCGATTCGATGTGCTGGGGGTGATGCAATGTGCTGTGGGCCATGCGATTCGATGTGCTGGGGGTGATTTAATGTGCTGGGGGCAATGCGATTCGATGTGCTGGGGGTGATGCAATGTGCTGTGGGCCATGCGATTCGATGTGCTGGGGGTGATGCAATGTGCTGCTGGGGGTGATGCAATGTGCTGCTGGGGGTGATGCGATTCGATGTGCTTGGGGTGATGCAATGTGCTGTGGGCCATGTGATTAGATGTGCTGGGGGTGATGCAATGTGCTGTGGGTGATGCGATTCGATGTGCTGGGGGTGATGCAATGTGCTGGGGGCAATGCGATTCAATGTGCTGGGAGTGAGGCAATGTGCTGTGGTTGATGCGATTCGATGTGCTGGGGGTGATGCAATGTGCTGCTGGGGGTGATGCGATTCGATGTGCTGGGTGTGATGCAATGTGCTGCTGGGGGTGATGCAATTCGATGTGCTGGGGGTGATGCAATGTGCTGTGGGCCATGCGATTCGATGTGCTGAGGGTGATGCAATTTGCTGTGAACCATGCGATTCGATGTGCTGGGGGTGATGCAATGTGCTGTGGGCCATGCGATTTGATGTGCTGGGGGTGATGCAATGTGCTGTGGGCCTTGCGATTCTATGTGCTGGGGGTGATGCAATGTGCTGGGGGCAATGCGATTCGATGTGCTGGGGGTGATGCAATGTGCTGTTGGTGATGCGATTCGATGTGCTGGGGGTGATGAAATGTACTGCTGGGGGTGATGCAATGTGCTGCTGGGGGTGATGCGATTCGATGTGCTTGGGGTGATGCAATGTGCTGTGGGCCATGTGATTCGATGTGCTGGGGGTGATGCAATGTGTTGTGGGTGATGCGATTCGATGTGCTGGGGGTGATGCAATGTGCTGGGGGTAATGCGATTCAATGTGCTGGGGGTGAAGCAATGTGCTGTGGGTGATGCGATTCAATGTGCTGGGGGTGATGCAATGTGCTGGGGGTGATGCGATTCGATGTGTTGGGGGTGATGCGATTCAATGTGCTGGGGGTGATGCAATGTGCTGCTGGGGGTGATGCAATTTGATGTGCTGGGGTTGATGCATGTGCTGTGGGCAATCCGATTCGATGTGCTGGGAGTGATGCAATGTGCTGTAATTGATGCGATTCAATGTGCTGGGGGTGATGCAATGTGCTGTGGGCCATGCGATTCGATGCGCTGGGGGTGATGCATTGTGCTGTGGGCCATGCGATTCGATGTGCTGGGGGTGATGCAATGTGCTTGGGGCAATGTGATTCGATGTGCTGGGGGTGATGCAATGTGCTGTGGGCCATGCGATTCGATGTGCTGGGGTGATGCAATGTGCTGTGGGTGATGCATTTCGATGTGCTGGGGGTGATGCAATATGCTGCTGGGGGTGATGCGATTTGATGTGCTGGGGGTTATGCAATGTGTTACTGGGGGTGATGCGATTCGATGTGCTGGGGTGATGCAATGTGCTGTGGGCCATGCGATTCGATGTGCTGGGGGTGATGCAATGTGCTGTGGGTGATGCGATTCGATGTGCTGGGGGTGATGCAATGTGCTGTGGGCCATGTGATTCAATGTGCTGGGGGTGATGCAATGTGCTGTGGGCCATGCGATTCGATGTGCTGGGGGCGATGCAATGTGCTGGGGGCAATGCGATTCGATGTGCTGGGGTGATGCATTTTGCTGTGGGTGATGCGATTCGATGTGCTGGGGGTGATGCAATGTGCTGTGGGCCATGCGATTTGATGTGCTGGGGTGATGCAATGTGCTTTGGGTGATGCAATTCGATGTGCTGGGGGTGATGCAATGTGCTGTGAGTGATGCGATTTGATGTGCCGGGGGCGATGCAATGTGCTGTGGGCCATGCGATTTGATGTGCTGGGGGTGATGCAATGTGCTGTGGGCCATGCGATTCGATGTGCTGGGGGTGACGCAATGTGCTGTGGGCCATGCGATTCGATGTGCTGGGGGTGATGCAATGTGCTGGGGGAAATGCGATTCGATGTGCTGGGGGTGATGCAATGTGCTGGGGCAATGCGATTTGATTTGCTGGGGGTGATGCAATGTGCTGTGGGCCATGCGAGTCGATGTGCTGGGGGTGATGCAATGTGCTGTGGACCATACGATTCGATGTGCTGGGGGTGATGCAATGTGCTGGGGGCAATGCGATTTGATGTGCTGGGGGTGATGCATTGTGCTGTGGGTGATGCGATTCGATGTGCTGGGGGTGATGCAATGTGCTGTGAATGATGCGATTTGATGTGCTGGGGGCGATGCAATGTGCTCTGGGTCATGCGATTCGATGTGCTGGGGGTGATGCAATGTGCTATGGGCCATGCGATTCGATGTGTTGGGGGTGATGCAATGTGCTGTGGGCCATGCAATTTGATTTGCTTGGGGGTGATGCAATGTGCTGTGGGCCATGCGATTCAATGTGCTGGGGGTGAGGCAATGTGCTGTGGGTGATGCGATTCGATGTGCTGGGGGTGATGCAATTTGCTGTGAACCATGCGATTCGATGTGCTGGGGGTGATGCAATGTGCTGTGGGCCATGCGATTCGATGTGCTGGGGGTGATGCAATGTGCTGTGGGCCATGCGGTTCGATGTGCTGGGGGTGATGTAATGTGCTGGGGGCAATGCGATTCGATGTGCTGGGGGTGATGCAATGTGCTGTGGGTGATGCGATTCGATGTGCTGGGGGTGATGCAATGTGCTGCTGGGGGTGATGCAATGTGCTGCTGGGGGTGATGCGATTCGATGTGCTGGGGGTGATGTAATGTGCTGGGGTGATGCGATTCGATGTGCTGGGAGTGATGCAATGTGCTGTGGGCCATGCAATTCGATGTGCTGGGGTGATGCAATTTGCTGTGAACCATGCGATTCGATGTGCTGGGGGTGATGCAATGTGGTGTGGGCCATGCGATTCAATGTGCTGGGGGTGATGCAATGTGCTGTGGGCCATGCGATTCGATGTGCTGGGGGTGATGTAATGTGCTGGGGGCAATGCGATTCGATGTGCTGGGGGTGATGCAATGTGCTGTGGGCCATGCGATTCGATGTGCTGGGGGTGATGCAATGTGCTGCTGGGGGTGATGCAATGTGCTGCTGGGGGTGATGCGATTCGATGTGCTTGGGGTGATGCAATGTGCTGTGGGCCATGTGATTAGATGTGCTGGGGGTGATGCAATGTGCTGTGGGTGATGCGATTCGATGTGCTGGGGGTGATGCAATGTGCTGTGGTTGATGCGATTCGATGTGCTGGGAGTGAGGCAATGTGCTGTGGTTGATGCGATTCGATGTGCTGGGGGTGATGCAATGTGCTGCTGGGGGTGATGCGATTCGATGTGCTGGGTGTGATGCAATGTGCTGCTGGGGATGATGCGATTCGATGTGCTGGGGGTGATGCAATGTGTTGTGGGTGATGCGATTCGATGTGCTGGGGGTGATGCAATGTGCTGGGGGCAATGCGATTCAATGTGCTGGGGGTGAAGCAATGTGCTGTGGGTGATGCGATTCAATGTGCTGGGGGTGATGCAATGTGCTGGGGGTGATGCGATTCGATGTGCTGGGGGTGATGCGATTCAATGTGCTGGGGGTGATGCAATGTGCTGCTGGGGGTGATGCAATTTGATGTGCTGGGGGTGATGCAATGTGCTGTGGGCCATCCGATTCGATGTGCTGGGAGTGATGCAATGTGCTGTAATTGATGCGATTCAATGTGCTGGGGGTGATGCAATGTGCTGCTGGGGGTGATGCGATTCGATGTGCTGGGGGTGATGCAATGTGCTGCTGGGGGTGATGCGATTCGATGTGCTGGGGATGATGCAATGTGCTGTGGGCCATGCTATTCAATGTGCTGGGGGTGATGCAATGTGCTGTGGGTGATGCGATTCAATGTGCTGGGGGTGATGAAATGTGCTGTGGGCCATGCAAATCGATGTGCTGGGGGTGATGCAATGTGCTGTGCGCCATGCGATTTGATGTGCTGGGGGGTGATGCAATGTGCTGTGGGCCATGCGATTCGATGTGCTGGGGGTGATGCAATGTGCTGTGGGCACATTAAATTGCATCACTCAAAGCACATTGCATCACCCCCAGCACATCGAATCGCATGGCCCACAGCACATTGCATCACCCCCAGCACATCGATTCTCATCACCCACAGCACATTGCATCACCCCAGCACATCGAATCGCATGGCCCACAGCACATTGCATCACCCCCAGCACATCGACTTGCATGGCCCACAGCACATTGCATCACCCCCAGCACATTGCATCACCCCCAGCACATCGAATCGCATCGTCCACAGCACATTGCATCACCCCCAGCACATCGAATCACATGGCCCACAGCACATTGCATCACCCCCAGCACATCGAATCGCATCACCCCCAGCAGCAAATTGCATCACCCCCAGCACATCGAATCGCATGGCCCACAGCACATTGCATCATCCCCAGCACATCGAATTGCATGGCCCACAGCACATTGCATCACCCCCAGCACATCGAATCGCATGGCCCACAGCACATTGCATCACCCCCAGCACATTGAATCACATGGCCCACAGCACATTGCATCACCCCCAGCACATCAAATTGCATCACTCACAGCACATTGGATCACCCCCAGCACATCGAATCGCATGGCCCACAGCACATTGCATCACCCCCAGCATATTGAATCGCATGGCCCAGAGCACATTGCATCACCCCCACCACATCGAATCGCATCACCCACAGCATATTGCATCACCCCCCGCACATCGAATCGCATGGCCCACAGCACATTGAATCACCCCCAGCACATCAAATCGCATCACTCACAGCACATTGCATCACCCCCAGCACATCGAATCGCATGGCCCACAGCACATTGCATCACCCCCAGCACATCAAATCGCATGGCCCACAGCACATTGCATCACCCCCAGCACATCGAATCGCATGGCCCACAGCAATTGTGGGTGATGCGATTCGATGTGATGGGGGTGATGCAATGTGCTGTGGGCCATGCGATTCGATGTGCTGGGGTGATGCAATGTGCTGTGGGCCATGCGATTCGATGTGCTGGGGGTGATGCAATTTGCTGTGAACCATGCGATACGATGTGCTAGGGGTGATGCAATGTGCTGTGGGCCATGCGATTCGATGTGCTGGGGATGATGCAATGTGCTGTGGGCCATGCGATTCGATGTGCTGGGGGTGATGCAATGTGCTGGGGGCAATGCGATTTGATGTGCTGGGGGTGATGCAATGTGCTGTGGGTGATGCAATTCGATGTGCCGGGGGTGATGCAATGTGCTGCTGGGGGTGATGCAATGTGCTGCTGGGGGTGATGCAATTCGATGTGCTGGGGGTGATGCAATGTGCTGTGGGCCATGTGATCCGATGTGCTGGGGGTGATCTAATGTGCTGTGGGTGATGTGATTCGATGTGCTGGGGGTGATGCAATGTGCTGTGGGCCATGCAATTCGATGTGCTAGGGGTGATGCAATGTGCTGTGAGCCATGCGATTTGATGCACTGGGGGTGATGCAATGTGCTGTGGGCCATGCGATTCGATGGGCTGGGGGTGATGCAATGTGCTGTGGGCCATGCGATTCGATGTGCTGGGGGTGATACAATGTGCTGTGGGCCATGCGATTCGATGAGCTGGGGGTGATGCAATGTGCTGGGGGCAATGTGATTCGATGTGCTAGGGGTGATGCAATGTGCTGTGGGTGATGCCATTCAATGTGCTGTGGGCCATGCGATTCAATGTGCTGGGGGTGGTGCAATGTGCTGTGAGTGATGCGATTTGATGTGCTGGGGGTGATGCAATGTGCTGTGGGCCATGCGATTTGATGTGCTGGGGGTGATGCAATGTGCTGTGGGCCATGAGATTCGATGTGCTGGGGGTGATGCAATGTGCTGGGGGCAATGTGATTCGATGTGCTGGGGGTAATGCAATGTGCTGTGGGTGATGCGAATCAATGTGCTGTGGGCCATGAGATTCAATGTGCTGCGGGTGGTGCAATGTGCTTTAGGCCATGGGATTCGATGTGCTGACGGTGATGCAATGTGCAGTGGGTCAAGCGATTCGATGTGCTGGGGGTGATAAAATGTGCTGTGAGTGATGCGATTTGATGTGCTGGGGTTGATGCAATGTGCTGTGGGCCATGCGATTCGATGTGCTGGGGGTGATGTAATGTGCTGTGGGTGATGCGATTCGATGTGCTGGGATGATTCAATGTGCTGCTAGGGGTGATGTGATTTGATGTGCTGGAAGTGATGCAATGTGCTGCTGGGGGTGATGCAATGTGCTGTGGGCCATGCGATTCGATGTGCTGGGGGTGATGCAATTTGCTGCTGGGGGTGATGCGATTCGATGTGCTGGGGGTGATGCAATGTGCTGTGGGCCATGTGATTCGATGTGCTGGGGGTGATGCAATGTGCTGTGGACGATGCGATTCGATGTGCTGGGGGTGATGCAATGTGCTGGGGGTGATGCAATGTGCTGTGGGCCATGCAAGTCGATGTGCTGGGGGTGATGCAATGTGCTGTGGGCCATGCGATTCGATGTGCTGGGGTGATGCAATGTGCTGTGGGTGATGAGAATCGATGTGCTGGGGGTGATGCAATGTGCTGTGGGCCATGCGATTCGATGTGCTGGGGGTGATGCAATGTGCTTTGAGTGATGCAATTTAATGTGCCCACAGCACATTGCATCACCCCCAGCACATCGAATCGCATGGCCCACAGCACATTGCATCACCCCCCAGCACATCAAATCGCATGGCGCACAGCACATTGCATCACCCCCAGCACATCGATTTGCATGGCCCACAGCACATTTCATCACCCCCAGCACATCGAATCGCATCACCCACAGCACATTGCATCACCCCCAGCACATTGAATAGCATGGCCCACAGCACATTGCATCATCCCCAGCACATCGAATCGCATCACCCCCAGCAGCACATTGCATCACCCCCAGCACATCGAATCGCATCACCCCCAGCAGCACATTGCATCACCCCCAGCACATTGAATCGCATCAATTACAGCACATTGCATCACTCCCAGCACATCGAATCGGATGGCCCACAGCACATTGCATCACCCCCAGCACATCAAATTGCATCACCCCCAGCAGCACATTGCATCACCCCCAGCACATTGAATCGCATCACCCCCAGCACATCGAATCGCATCACCCCCAGCACATTGCATCACCCCCAGCACATTGAATCGCATCACCCACAGCACATTGCTTCACCCCCAGCACATTGAATCGCATTGCCCCCAGCACATTGCATCACCCCCAGCACATCGAATCGCATCACCCACAACACATTGCATCACCCCCAGCACATCGAATCACATGGCCCACAGCACATTGCATCACCCCAAGCACATCGAATCGCATCACCCCCAGCAGCACATTGCATCACCCCCAGCAGTACATTTCATCACCCCCAGCACATCGAATCGCATCACCCACAGCACATTGCATCACCCCCAGCACATTGAATCGCATTGCCCCCAGCACATTGCATCACCCCCAGCACATCGAATCGCATGGCCCACAGCACATTGCATCACCCCCAGCACATCAAATCGCATGGCCCACAGCACATTGCATCACCCCCAGCACATCGAATCGCATGGTTCACAGCAAATTGCATCACCCTCAGCACATCGAATCGCATGGCCCACAGCACATTGCATCACCCCCAGCACATCGAATCGCATCACCCCCAGCAGCACATTGCATCACACCCAGCACATCGAATCGCATCACCCCCAGCAGCACATTGCATCACCCCCAGCACATCGAATCGCATCAACCACAGCACATTGCCTCACTCCCAGCACATCGAATCGCATCAACCACAGCACATTGCATCACCCCCAGCACATCAAATCGCATCACCCACAGCACATTGCATCACCCCCAGCACATCTAATCACATGGCCCACAGCACATTGCATCACCCCAAGCACATCGAATCGCATCACCCCCAGCAGCACATTGCATCACCCCCAGCAGCACATTGCATCACCCCCAGCACATCGAATCGCATGGCCCACAGCACATTGCATCACCCCCAGCACATCGAATCGCATTGCCCCCAGCACATTACATCACCCCCAGCACATCGAATCGCATGGCCCACAGCACATTGCATCACCCCCAGCACATTGAATCGCATGGCCCACACCACATTGCATCACCCCCAGCACATCGAATCGCATGGTTCACAGCAAATTGCATCACCCCAGCACATCGAATCGCATGGCCCACAGCACATTGCATCACTCCCAGCACATCGAATCGCATCACCCCCAGCACATTACATCACCCCCAGCACATCGAATCGCATCACCCCCAGCAGCACATTGCATCACCCCCAGCAGCACATTGCATCACCCCCAGCACATCGAATCGCATCACCCACAGCACATTGCATCACCCCCAGCACATCGAATCGCATTGCCCCCAGCACATTACATCACCCCCAGCACATCGAACCGCATGGCCCACAGCACATTGCATCACCCCCAGCACATCGAATCGCATGGCCCACAGCACATTGCATCACCCCCAGCACATTGAATCGCATGGTTCACAGCAAATTGCATCACCCCCAGCACATCGAATCGCATGGCCCACAGCACATTTCATCACCCCCAGCACATCGAATCGCATGGCCCACAGCACATTGCATCACCCCCAGCACATCGAATCGCATCACCCACAGCACATTGCCTCACCCCCAGCACATTGAATCGCATGGCCCACAGCACATTGCATCACCCCCAAGCAAATCAAATTGCATGGCCCACAGCACATTGCATCACCCCCAACACATCGAATCGCATGGCCCATAGCACATTGCATCACCCCCAGCACATCGAATCGCATGACCCAGAGCACATTGCATCGCCCCCAGCACATCAAATCGCATCATTCACAGCACATTGCATCACCCCCAGCACATCGAATCGCATCACCCACAGCACAATGCATCACCCCCAGCACATCAAATCGCATTGCCCCCAGCACATTGCATCACCCCCAGCACATCGAATCGTATGGTCCACAGCACATTGCATCACCCCCAGCACATCGACTCGCATGGCCCACAGCACATTGCATCACCCCCAGCAAATCAAATCGCATTGCCCCAGCACATTGCATCACCCCCAGCACATCGAATCGCATTTCCCCCAGCACATTGCATCACCCCCAGCACATCGAATCGCATGGCCCACAGCACATTGCGTCACCCCCAGCACATCGAATCGCATGGCCCACAGCACATTGCATCACCCCCAGCACATCAAATCGCATGGCCCACAGCACATTGCATCGCCCCCGGCACATCAAATCGCATCACTCACAGCACATTGCATCACCCCCAGCACATCGAATTGCATCACCCAAAGCACATTGCATCACCCCAGCACATCAAATCGCATGGCCCACAGCACATTGCATCACCCCCAGCAGCATATTGCGTCACTTCCAGCACATCGAATCACATCACCCCTAGCAGCACATTGAATCATCCCAGCACATCGAATCGCATCACCCACAGCACATTACATCACCCACAGCACATTGCATCAACCCCAGCACATCAAATCGCATCACTCACAGCACATTGCATCACCCCCAGCACATCGAATCGCATGGCCCACAGCACATTGCATCACCCCAGCACATCGAATCGCATGGCCCACAGCACATTGCATAAACCCCAGGACATCGAATCGCATGGCGCACATTACATTGCATCACCCCCGCACATCGAATCGCATGGCCCACAGCACATTGCATCACCCCCAGCACATCAAATTGCATCATTCACAGCACATTGCATCACCCCCAGCACATCGGATCGCATGGCCCACAGCACATTGCATCACCCCCAGCACATCGAATCGCATGGCCCACAGCACATTGCATCACCCCAGCACATCAAATCGCATGGCCCACAGCACATTGCATCAACCCCAGCACATCGAATCGCATTGCCCACATTACATTGCATCACCCTCAGCACAACGAATCGCATGGCCCACAGCACATTGCATCTCCCCCAGCACATCAAATCGCATCACTTTCTGCACATTGCATCACCCCCAGCACATTGAATCACATGGCCCACAGCACATTGCATCACCCACAGAACTTCGAATCACATGGCCCACAGCACATTGCATCACACCCAGCACATCAAATCGCATGGCCCACAGTACATTGCATCACCCCCAGCACATCGAATCGCATGGCTCACAGCACATTGCATCACCCCCAGCACATCGACTCACATGGCCCACAGCACATCGCATCACCCCCAGCACATCGAATCGCATCATCCACAGCACATTGCATCACCCCCAGAACATCGAATCGCATGACCCACAGCACATTGCATCACCCCCAGCACATTGAATCGCATCACCCCCAGCAGCACATTGCATCACCCCCAGCACATCGAATCGCATGGTCCACAGCACATTGCATCACCCCCAGCATATCGAATCGCATCACCCCCAGCAGCACATTGCATCACTTCCAGCACATCAAATCACATCACCCCTAGCAGCACATTGAATCATCCCAGCACATCGAATCGCATCACCCACAGCACATTACATCACCCCCAGCACATCGAATCGCATGGCCCACAGCACATTGCATCAACCCCAGCACATCAAATCGCATCACTCACAGCACATTTTATCACCCCCAGCACATCGAATCGCTTGACCCACTGCACATTGCATCACCGTCAGCACATCGAATCCCATGGCCTAAAGCACATTGCACCACCCGCAGCACATTGAATCTCATGGCCCACAGCACATTGATTCGCATCACCCACAGCACATTGCATTACCCCCAGCACATCGAATCACATTGCCCCCAGCACATTGCATCACCCCCAGCACATCGAATCTCATGGCCCACAGCACATTGCATCACCCCCAGCACATCAAATCGCATGGCCCACAGCACATTGCATCACCCCCAGCACATCAAATCGCATCACTCACAGCACATTGCACCACCCCCAGCACATTGAATCGCATGGCCCACAGCACATTGAATGGCATCACCCACAGCACATTGCATCACCCCTAGCACATCGAATCACATTGCCCCCAGCACATTGCATCACCCCCAGCTCATCGAATCGCATGGCCCACAGCACATTGCATCACCCCCAGCACATCGAATCGCATGGCCCACAGCACATTGCATCACCCCCAACACATCAAATCGCATCACCCCAGCACATCGAATCACATCACACCCAGCAGCACATTGCATCACCCCCCAGCACATCAAATCGCATGACCCCCAGTAGCACATTGCATCACCCCCAGTAGCACATCGAATCGCATCACCCACAGCACATCAAATCGCATGGCCCACAGCACTTGCATCACCTCAGCACATCGAATCGCATGGCCCACAGCACATTGTATCACCCCCAGCACATCGAATCGCATGGCCCACAGCACATTGCATCACCCCCAGCCCATCGAATCGCATGGCCCACAGCACATTGCATCACCCCCAGTGCATCAAATCGCATGGCTCACAGCACATTGCATCACCCCTAGCACATCGAATTGCATGGCCCACAGCACATTGCATCACCCCCAGCACATCGAATCACATCACCCACAGCACATTAGATCACCCCCAGCACATCGGATCACATGGCCCACAGCACATTGCATCACCCCCAGCACATCGAATTGCATCACCCCCAGCAGCACATTGCATCACCCCCAGCAGCACATTGCATCACCCCCGGCACATCGAATTGCATCACCCACAGCACATTGCATCACCCCCAGCACATCAAATCGCATTGCCCCCAGCACATTGCATCACCCCCAGCACATCGAATCGCATGGCCCACAGCACATTGCATCATCCCCAGCACATCGAATCGCATGGCCCACAGCACATTGCATCACCCCTAGCACATCGTATCGCATGGTTCACAGCAAATTGCATCACCCCCAGCACATCGAATCGCATGGCCCACAGCACATTGCATCACCCCAGCACATCGAATCGCATGGCCCACAGCACATTGCATCACCCCCATCACATCGAATCGCATCACCCACAATTGCTGTGGGCCATGCGATTCGATGTGCTGGGGGTGATGCAATGTGCTGTGGGCCATGCGATTTGATGTGCTGGGGGTGATGCAATGTGCTGTGGGCCATGCGATTCGATGTGCTGGGGGTGATGCAATGTGCTGTGAGTGATGCGATTTGATGTGCTGGGGGTGATTCAATGTGCTGTGGGCCATGCGATTCGATGTGCGGGGGGTGATGCAATATGCTGTGGGTGATGCGATTCGATGTGGTGGGGGTGATGCAATGTGCTCTGGGCCATGCGATTCAATATGCTGGGGGTGATGCAATGTGCTGTGGGCCATGCGATTCGATGTGCTGGGGGTGATCCAATGTGCTGTGAGTGATGCAATTTGATGTGCTGGGGGTGATGCAATGTGCTATGGGCCATGTGATTTGATGTGCTGGGGGTGATGCAATGTGCTATGGGTGATGTGATTCGATTTGCTGGGGGTGATGCAATATGCTGCCGGGGTTGATGTGATTCGATGTGCTGGGGGTGATGCAATGTGCTGTGGGCCATGCGATTCGATTTGCTGGGGGTGATGCAATGTGCTGTGAGTGATGCAATTTGATGTGCTGGGGGTGATGCAATGTGCTGTGGGCCATGCGATTCGATGTGCTGGGGGTGATGCAATGTGCTGTGGGTGATGTGATTTCGATGTGCTGGGGGCGATGCAATGTGCTGTGGGCCATGTGATTCAATGTGCTGGGGGTGATGCAATGTGCTGTGGGCCATGCGATTCGATGTGCTGGGGGTGATGCAATGTGCTGTGGGCCATGCAATTCGATGTGCTGGGGATGATGCAATGTGCTGTGGGCCATGCGATTCGATGTGCTGGGGGTGATGCAATTTGCTGCTGGGGGTGATGCGATTCGATGTGCTGGGGGTGATGCAATGTGCTGTGGGCCATGTGATTCGATGTGCTGGGGGTGATGCAATGTGCTGTGGACGATGCGATTCGATGTGCTGGGGGTGATGCAATGTGCTGGGGGTGATGCAATGTGCTGTGGGCCATGCAAGTCGATGTGCTGGGGGTGATGCAATGTGCTGTGGGCCATGCGATTCGATGTGCTGGGGTGATGCAATGTGCTGTGGGTGATGAGAATCGATGTGCTGGGGGTGATGCAATGTGCTGTGGGCCATGCGATTCGATGTGCTGGGGGTGATGCAATGTGCTTTGAGTGATGCAATTTAATGTGCCCACAGCACATTGCATCACCCCCAGCACATCGAATCGCATGGCCCACAGCACATTGCATCACCCCCCAGCACATCAAATCGCATGGCGCACAGCACATTGCATCACCCCCAGCACATCGATTTGCATGGCCCACAGCACATTTCATCACCCCCAGCACATTGAATCGCATCACCCACAGCACATTGCATCACCCCCAGCACATTGAATAGCATGGCCCACAGCACATTGCATCATCCCCAGCACATCGAATCGCATCACCCCCAGCAGCACATTGCATCACCCCCAGCACATCGAATCGCATCACCCCCAGCAGCACATTGCATCACCCCCAGCACATTGAATCGCATCAATTACAGCACATTGCATCACTCCCAGCACATCGAATCGGATGGCCCACAGCACATTGCATCACCCCCAGCACATCAAATTGCATCACCCCCAGCAGCACATTGCATCACCCCCAGCACATTGAATCGCATCACCCCCAGCACATCGAATCGCATCACCCCCAGCACATTGCATCACCCCCAGCACATTGAATCGCATCACCCACAGCACATTGCTTCACCCCCAGCACATTGAATCGCATTGCCCCCAGCACATTGCATCACCCCCAGCACATCGAATCGCATCACCCACAACACATTGCATCACCCCCAGCACATCGAATCGCATCATCCCCAGCAGCACATTGCATCACACCCAGCACATCGAATCGCATCACCCCCAGCAGCACATTGCATCACCCCCAGCACATCGAATCGCATCAACCACAGCACATTGCCTCACTCCCAGCACATCAAATCGCATCAACCACAGCACATTGCATCACCCCCAGCACATCGAATCGCATCACCCACAGCACATTGCATCACCCCCAGCACATCTAATCACATGGCCCACAGCACATTGCATCACCCCAAGCACATCGAATCGCATCACCCCCAGCAGCACATTGCATCACCCCCAGCAGCACATTGCATCACCCCCAGCACATCGAATCGCATGGCCCACAGCACATTGCATCACCCCCAGCACATCGAATCGCATTGCCCCCAGCACATTACATCACCCCCAGCACATCGAATCGCATGGCCCACAGCACATTGCATCACCCCCAGCACATTGAATCGCATGGCCCACACCACATTGCATCACCCCCAGCACATCGAATCGCATGGTTCACAGCAAATTGCATCACCCCAGCACATCGAATCGCATGGCCCACAGCACATTGCATCACTCCCAGCACATCGAATCGCATCACCCCCAGCACATTACATCACCCCCAGCACATCGAATCGCATCACCCCCAGCAGCACATTGCATCACCCCCAGCAGCACATTGCATCACCCCCAGCACATCGAATCGCATCACCCACAGCACATTGCATCACCCCCAGCACATCGAATCGCATTGCCCCCAGCACATTACATCACCCCCAGCACATCGAACCGCATGGCCCACAGCACATTGCATCACCCCCAGCACATCGAATCGCATGGCCCACAGCACATTGCATCACCCCCAGCACATCGAATCGCATGGTTCACAGCAAATTGCATCACCCCCAGCACATCGAATCGCATGGCCCACAGCACATTTCATCACCCCCAGCACATCGAATCGCATGGCCCACAGCACATTGCATCACCCCCAGCACATCGAATCGCATCACCCACAGCACATTGCCTCACCCCCAGCACATTGAATCGCATGGCCCACAGCACATTGCATCACCCCCAAGCAAATCAAATTGCATGGCCCACAGCACATTGCATCACCCCCAACACATCGAATCGCATGGCCCATAGCACATTGCATCACCCCCAGCACATCGAATCGCATGACCCAGAGCACATTGCATCGCCCCCAGCACATCAAATCGCATCATTCACAGCACATTGCATCACCCCCAGCACATCGAATCGCATCACCCACAGCACAATGCATCACCCCCAGCACATCAAATCGCATTGCCCCCAGCACATTGCATCACCCCCAGCACATCGAATCGTATGGTCCACAGCACATTGCATCACCCCCAGCACATCGACTCGCATGGCCCACAGCACATTGCATCACCCCCAGCAAATCAAATCGCATTGCCCCAGCACATTGCATCACCCCCAGCACATCGAATCGCATTTCCCCCAGCACATTGCATCACCCCCAGCACATCGAATCGCATGGCCCACAGCACATTGCGTCACCCCCAGCACATCGAATCGCATGGCCCACAGCACATTGCATCACCCCCAGCACATCAAATCGCATGGCCCACAGCACATTGCATCGCCCCCGGCACATCAAATCGCATCACTCACAGCACATTGCATCACCCCCAGCACATCGAATTGCATCACCCAAAGCACATTGCATCACCCCAGCACATCAAATCGCATGGCCCACAGCACATTGCATCACCCCCAGCACATCGAATCGCATCACCCACAGCAAAATGCATCACCCCAGCACATCGAATCGCATTGCCCCCAGCACATTGCATCGCCCCCAGCAAATCGAATCGCATGGCCCACAGCACATTGCATCACCCCCAGCACATTGAATCACATGGCCCACAGCACATTGCATCACCCCCAGCACATCGAATCGCATCACCCACAGCACATTGCATCACCCCCAGCACATCGAATCGCATGGCCCACAGCACATTGCATCACCCCAGCACATCGAATCGCATCACCCCCAGTAACACATTGCATAACCCCCAGCACATCAAATCGCATCACCCCCAGCAGCATATTGCATCACCCCCAGCACATCGAAATGCATCACCCACAGCACATTGCATCACCCCAGCACATCGAATCGCATGGCCCACAGCACATTGCATCACCCCCAGCACATCGAATCACATTGCCCCAAGCACATTGCATCACCCCCAGCACATCGAATCGCATGGCCCACAGCACAATGCATCACCCCCAGCGCATCGAATCGCATGGCCCACAGCACATTGCATCACCCCCAGCACATTGAATCGCATCAATTACAGCACATTGCATCACTCCCAGCACATCGAATCGGATGGCCCACAGCACATGCATCAACCCCAGCACATCAAATTGCATCACCCCCAGCAGCACATTGCATCACCCCCAGCACATTGAATCGCATCACCCCCAGCACATCGAATCGCATCACCCCCAGCACATTGCATCACCCCCAGCACATTGAATCGCATCACCCACAGCACATTGCTTCACCCCCAGCACATTGAATCGCATTACCCCCAGCACATTGCATCACCCCCAGCACATCGAATCGCATCACCCACAACACATTGCATCACCCCCAGCACATCGAATCACATGGCCCACAGCACATTGCATCACCCCAAGCACATCGAATCGCATCACCCCCAGCAGCACATTGCATCACCCCCAGCAGTACATTTCATCACCCCCAGCACATCGAATCGCATCACCAACAGCACATTGCATCACCCCCAGCACATCGAATCGCATTGCCCCCAGCACATTGCATCACCCCCAGCACATAGAATCGCAAGGCCCACAGCACATTGCATCACCCCAGCACATCAAATCGCATGGCCCACAGCACATTGCATCACCCCCAGCACATCGAATCGCATGGTTCACAGCAAATTGC
This sequence comes from Rana muscosa, assembly GCA_029206835.1. Classification (NCBI taxonomy): domain Eukaryota; kingdom Metazoa; phylum Chordata; class Amphibia; order Anura; family Ranidae; genus Rana; species Rana muscosa. The sequence goes on from CM055123.1 coordinate 429,566,371, forward strand.
ATCACCCTCAGCACATCGAATCGCATGGCCCACAGCACATTGCATCACCCCCAGCACATCGAATCGCATCACCCCCAGCAGCACATTGCATCACACCCAGCACATCGAATCGCATCACCCCCAGCAGCACATTGCATCACCCCCAGCACATCGAATCGCATCAACCACAGCACATTGCCTCACTCCCAGCACATTGAATCGCATTGCCCCCAGCACATTGCATCACCCCCAGCACATCGAATCGCATCACCCACAGCACATTGCATCACCCCCAGCACATCTAATCACATGGCCCACAGCACATTGCATCACCCCAAGCACATCGAATCGCATCACCCCCAGCAGCACATTGCATCACCCCCAGCAGCACATTGCATCACCCCCAGCACATCGAATCGCATGGCCCACAGCACATTGCATCACCCCCAGCACATCGAATCGCATTGCCCCCAGCACATTAAATCACCCCCAGCACATCGAATCGCATGGCCCACAGCACATTGCATCACCCCCAGCACATCGAATCGCATGGCCCACACCACATTGCATCACCCCCAGCACATCGAATCGCATGGTTCACAGCAAATTGCATCACCCCAGCACATTGAATCGCATGGCCCACAGCACATTGCATCACTCCCAGCACATCGAATCGCATCACCCCCAGCACATTACATCACCCCCAGCACATCGAATCGCATCACCCCCAGCAGCACATTGCATCACCCCCAGCAGCACATTGCATCACCCCCAGCACATCGAATCGCATCACCCACAGCACATTGCATCACCCCCAGCACATCGAATCGCATTGCCCCCAGCACATTACATCACCCCCAGCACATCGAACCGCATGGCCCACAGCACATTGCATCACCCCCAGCACATCGAATCGCATGGCCCACAGCACATTGCATCACCCCCAGCACATCGAATCGCATCAACCACAGCACATTGCCTCACTCCCAGCACATCGAATCGCATCAACCACAGCACATTGCATCACCCCCAGCACATCGAATCGCATCACCCACAGCACATTGCATCACCCCCAGCACATCTAATCACATGGCCCACAGCACATTGCATCACCCCAAGCACATCGAATCGCATCACCCCCAGCAGCACATTGCATCACCCCCAGCAGCACATTGCATCACCCCCAGCACATCGAATCGCATGGCCCACAGCACATTGCATCACCCCCAGCACATTGAATCGCATGGCCCACACCACATTGCATCACCCCCAGCACATCGAATCGCATGGTTCACAGCAAATTGCATCACCCCAGCACATCGAATCGCATGGCCCACAGCACATTGCATCACTCCCAGCACATCGAATCGCATCACCCCCAGCACATTACATCACCCCCAGCACATTGAATCGCATCACCCCCAGCAGCACATTGCATCACCCCCAGCAGCACATTGCATCACCCCCAGCACATCGAATCGCATCACCCACAGCACATTGCATCACCCCCAGCACATCGAATCGCATTGCCCCCAGCACATTACATCACCCCCAGCACATCGAACCGCATGGCCCACAGCACATTGCATCACCCCCAGCACATCGAATCGCATGGCCCACAGCACATTGCATCACCCCCAGCACATCGAATCGCATGGTTCACAGCAAATTGCATCACCCCCAGCACATCGAATCGCATGGCCCACAGCACATTTCATCACCCCCAGCACATCGAATCGCATGGCCCACAGCACATTGCATCACCCCCAGCACATCGAATCGCATCACCCACAGCACATTGCCTCACCCCCAGCACATTGAATCGCATGGCCCACAGCACATTGCATCACCCCCAAGCAAATCAAATTGCATGGCCCACAGCACATTGCATCACCCCCAACACATCGAATCGCATGGCCCATAGCACATTGCATCACCCCCAGCACATCGAATCGCATGACCCAGAGCACATTGCATCGCCCCCAGCACATCAAATCGCATCATTCACAGCACATTGCATCACCCCCAGCACATCGAATCGCATCACCCACAGCACAATGCATCACCCCCAGCACATCAAATCGCATTGCCCCCAGCACATTGCATCACCCCCAGCACATCGAATCGTATGGTCCACAGCACATTGCATCACCCCCAGCACATCGACTCGCATGGCCCACAGCACATTGCATCACCCCCAGCAAATCAAATCGCATTGCCCCAGCACATTGCATCACCCCCAGCACATCGAATCGCATTTCCCCCAGCACATTGCATCACCCCCAGCACATCGAATCGCATGGCCCACAGCACATTGCGTCACCCCCAGCACATCGAATCGCATGGCCCACAGCACATTGCATCACCCCCAGCACATCAAATCGCATGGCCCACAGCACATTGCATCGCCCCCGGCACATCAAATCGCATCACTCACAGCACATTGCATCACCCCCAGCACATCGAATTGCATCACCCAAAGCACATTGCATCACCCCAGCACATCAAATCGCATGGCCCACAGCACATTGCATCACCCCCAGCACATCGAATCGCATCACCCACAGCAAAATGCATCACCCCAGCACATCGAATCGCATTGCCCCCAGCACATTGCATCGCCCCCAGCACATCGAATCGCATGGCCCACAGCACATTGCATCACCCCCAGCACATTGAATCACATGGCCCACAGCACATTGCATCACCCCCAGCACATCGAATCGCATCACCCACAGCACATTGCATCACCCCCAGCACATCGAATCGCATGGCCCACAGCACATTGCATCACCCCAGCACATCGAATCGCATCACCCCCAGTAACACATTGCATAACCCCCAGCACATCAAATCGCATCACCCCCAGCAGCATATTGCATCACCCCCAGCACATCGAAATGCATCACCCACAGCACATTGCATCACCCCAGCACATCGAATCGCATGGCCCACAGCACATTGCATCACCCCCAGCACATCGAATCACATTGCCCCAAGCACATTGCATCACCCCCAGCACATCGAATCGCATGGCCCACAGCACAATGCATCACCCCCAGCGCATCGAATCGCATGGCCCACAGCACATTGCATCACCCCCAGCACATTGAATCGCATCAATTACAGCACATTGCATCACTCCCAGCACATCGAATCGGATGGCCCACAGCACATGCATCAACCCCAGCACATCAAATTGCATCACCCCCAGCAGCACATTGCATCACCCCCAGCACATTGAATCGCATCACCCCCAGCACATCGAATCGCATCACCCCCAGCACATTGCATCACCCCCAGCACATTGAATCGCATCACCCACAGCACATTGCTTCACCCCCAGCACATTGAATCGCATTACCCCCAGCACATTGCATCACCCCCAGCACATCGAATCGCATCACCCACAACACATTGCATCACCCCCAGCACATCGAATCACATGGCCCACAGCACATTGCATCACCCCAAGCACATCGAATCGCATCACCCCCAGCAGCACATTGCATCACCCCCAGCAGTACATTTCATCACCCCCAGCACATCGAATCGCATCACCAACAGCACATTGCATCACCCCCAGCACATCGAATCGCATTGCCCCCAGCACATTGCATCACCCCCAGCACATAGAATCGCAAGGCCCACAGCACATTGCATCACCCCCAGCACATCAAATCGCATGGCCCACAGCACATTGCATCACCCCCAGCACATCGAATCGCATGGTTCACAGCAAATTGCATCACCCTCAGCACATCGAATCGCATGGCCCACAGCACATTGCATCACCCCCAGCACATCGAATCGCATCACCCCCAGCAGCACATTGCATCACACCCAGCACATCGAATCGCATCACCCCCAGCAGCACATTGCATCACCCCCAGCACATCGAATCGCATCAACCACAGCACATTGCCTCACTCCCAGCACATTGAATCGCATTGCCCCCAGCACATTGCATCACCCCCAGCACATCGAATCGCATCACCCACAGCACATTGCATCACCCCCAGCACATCTAATCACATGGCCCACAGCACATTGCATCACCCCAAGCACATCGAATCGCATCACCCCCAGCAGCACATTGCATCACCCCCAGCAGCATATTGCATCACCCCCAGCACATCGAATCGCATGGCCCACAGCACATTGCATCACCCCCAGCACATCGAATCGCATTGCCCCCAGCACATTAAATCACCCCCAGCACATCGAATCGCATGGCCCACAGCACATTGCATCACCCCCAGCACATCGAATCGCATGGCCCACACCACATTGCATCACCCCCAGCACATCGAATCGCATGGTTCACAGCAAATTGCATCACCCCAGCACATCGAATCGCATGGCCCACAGCACATTGCATCACTCCCAGCACATCGAATCGCATCACCCCCAGCACATTACATCACCCCCAGCACATCGAATCGCATCACCCCCAGCAGCACATTGCATCACCCCCAGCAGCACATTGCATCACCCCCAGCACATCGAATCGCATCACCCACAGCACATTGCATCACCCCCAGCACATCGAATCGCATTGCCCCCAGCACATTACATCACCCCCAGCACATCGAACCGCATGGCCCACAGCACATTGCATCACCCCCAGCACATCGAATCGCATGGCCCACAGCACATTGCATCACCCCCAGCACATCGAATCGCATGGTTCACAGCAAATTGCATCACCCCCAGCACATCGAATCGCATGGCCCACAGCACATTTCATCACCCCCAGCACATCGAATCGCATGGCCCACAGCACATTGCATCACCCCCAGCACATCGAATCGCATCACCCACAGCACATTGCATCACCCCCAGCACATTGAATCGCATGGCCCACAGCACATTGCATCACCCCCAAGTAAATCAAATTGCATGGCCCACAGCACATTGCATCACCCCCAACACATCGAATCGCATGGCCCATAGCACATTGCATCACCCCCAGCACATCGAATCGCATGACCCAGAGCACATTGCATCGCCCCCAGCACATCAAATCGCATCATTCACAGCACATTGCATCACCCCCAGCACATCGAATCGCATCACCCACAGCACAATGCATCACCCCCAGCACATCAAATCGCATTGCCCCTAGCACATTGCATCACCCCCAGTACATCGAATCATATGGTCCACAGCACATTGCATCACCCCCAGCACATCGACTCGCATGGCCCACAGCACATTGCATCACCCCCAGCAAATCAAATCGCATTGCCCCAGCACATTGCATCACCCCCAGCACATCGAATCGCATGGCCCACAGCACATTGCGTCACCCCCAGCACATCGAATCGCATGGCCCACAGCACATTGCATCACCCCCAGCACATCAAATCGCATGGCCCACAGCACATTGCATCGCCCCCGGCACATCAAATCGCATCACTCACAGCACATTGCATCACCCCCAGCACATCGAATTGCATCACCCAAAGCACATTGCATCACCCCAGCACATCAAATCGCATGGCCCATAGCACATTGCATCACCCCCAGCACATCGAATTGCATCACCCACAGCAAAATGCATCACCCCAGCACATCGAATCGCATTGCCCCCAGCACATTGCATCGCCCCCAGCACATCGAATCGCATGGCCCACAGCACATTGCATCACCTCCAGCACATTGAATCACATGGCCCACAGCACATTTCATCACCCCCAGCACATCGAATCGCATCACCCACAGCACATTGCATCACCCCCAGTACATCGAATCATATGGTCCACAGCACATTGCATCACCCCCAGCACATCGACTCGCATGGCCCACAGCACATTGCATCACCCCCAGCAAATCAAATCGCATTGCCCCAGCACATTGCATCACCCCCAGCACATCGAATCGCATGGCCCACAGCACATTGCGTCACCCCCAGCACATCGAATCGCATGGCCCACAGCACATTGCATCACCCCCAGCACATCAAATCGCATGGCCCACAGCACATTGCATCGCCCCCGGCACATCAAATCGCATCACTCACAGCACATTGCATCACCCCCAGCACATCGAATTGCATCACCCAAAGCACATTGCATCACCCCAGCACATCAAATCGCATGGCCCATAGCACATTGCATCACCCCCAGCACATCGAATTGCATCACCCACAGCAAAATGCATCACCCCAGCACATCGAATCGCATTGCCCCCAGCACATTGCATCGCCCCCAGCACATCGAATCGCATGGCCCACAGCACATTGCATCACCTCCAGCACATTGAATCACATGGCCCACAGCACATTTCATCACCCCCAGCACATCGAATCGCATCACCCACAGCACATTGCATCACCCCCAGCACATCGAATCGCATGGCCCACAGCACATTGCATCACCCCAGCACATCGAATCGCATCACCCCCAGTAACACATTGCATAACCCCCAGCACATCGAATCGCATCACCCCCAGCAGCACATTGCATCACCCCCAGCACATCGAAATGCATCACCCACAGCACATTGCATCACCCCAGCACATCGAATCGCATGGCCCACAGCACATTGCATCACCCCCAGCACATCGAATCGCATGGCCCACAGCACATTGCATCACCCCCAGCACATCAAATGGCATCACTCACAGCACATTGCATCACTCCCAGCACATCGGATCGCATGGCCCACAGCACATTGCATCACCCCCAGCACATTGAATCGCATGGCCCACAGCACATTGCATCACCCCCAGCACATCGAATCGCATCACCCCCAGCAACACATTGCATCATCCCCAGCACATCGAATCGCATCACCCCCGGCAGCACATTGCATCACCCCCAGCACATCGAATCGCATCACCCATAGCACATTGCATCACCCCCAGGACATTGAATCGCATGGCCCATAGCACATTGTATCACCCCCAGCACATCAAATCGCATCACTCACAGCACATTGCATCACCCCCAGCACATTGAATCACATGGCCCACAGCACATTGCATCACACCCAGCACATTAAATCGCATGGCCCACAGTACATTGCATCACCCCCAGCACATCGAATCGCATGGCCCACAGCACATTGCATCACCCCCAGCACATCGACTCACATGGCCCACAGCACATCGCATCACCCCCAGCACTTCGAATCGCATCATCCACAGCACATTGCATAGCCCAAGAACATCGAATCGCATGACCCACAGCACATTGCATCACCCCCAGCAGCACATTGCATCACCCCCAGCACATCGAATCACATGGCCCACAGCACATTGCATCACCCCCAGCACATCGAATCGCATCACCCCCAGCAGCACATTGCATCACTTCCAGCACATCGAATCACATCACCCCCAGCAGCACATTGCATCATCCCAGCACATCGAATCGCATCACCCACAGCACATTTCATCACCCCCAGCACATCGGATCACTTGGGCCACTGCACATTGCATCACCGTCAGCACATCGAATCGCATGGCCCACAGCACATTGCATCACCCCCAGCACATCGAATCACATGGCCCACAGCACATTGATTCGCATCACCCACAGCACATTGCATCACCCCCAGCACATCGAATCGCATCGCCCCCCAAACACATTGCATCACCCCTAGCACATCGAATCGCATGGCCCACAGCACATTGCATCACCCCCAGCACATTGAATCACATGGCCCACAGCACATTGCATAACCCCCAGCACATCAAATCACATCACCCACAGCACATTGCATCACCCCCAGCACATCAAATCGCATTGGCCCACAGCACATTGCATCACCCCCAGCACATCAAATGGCATCACTCACAGCACATTGCCTCACTCCCAGCACATCGAATCGCATGGCCCACAGCACATTGCATTACCCCCAGCACATCGAATCGCATGGCCCACAGCACATTGCATCACCCCCAGCACATCGAATCGCATCACCCCCAGCAACACATTGCATCATCCCCAGCACGTCGAATCGCATCACTCACAGCACATTGCATCACCCCCAGCACATCAAATCGCATCACTCACAGCACATTGCATCACCCCCAGCACATCGAATCGAATGCCCCACAGCACATTGCATCACCCCCAGCACATTGAATCGCATGGCCCAGAGCACATTTCATCACCCCCAGCACATCAAATCGCATGGCCCACAGCACATTGCATCACCCCCAGCACATCAAATCGCATGGCCCACAGCACATTGCGTCACTTCCAGCACATCGAATCACATCACCCCTAGCAGCACATTGAATCATCCCAGCACATCGAATCGCATCACCCACAGCACATTACATCACCCCCAGCACATCGAATTGCATGGCCCACAGCACATTGCATCAACCCCAGCACATCAAATCGCATCACTCACAGCACATTGCATCACCCCCAGCACATCGAATCGCATGGCCCACAGCACATTGCATCACCCCAGCACATCGAATCTCATGGCCCACAGCACATTGCATAAACCCCAGCACATCGAATCGCATGGCCCACATTACATTGCATCACCCCCGCACATCGAATCGCATGGCCCACAGCACATTGCATCACCCCCAGCACATCAAATTGCATCATTCACAGCACATTGCATCACCCCCAGCACATCGAATCGCATGGCCCACAGCACATTGCATCACCCCTAGCACATCGAATCGCATGGCCCACAGCACATTGCATCACCCCAGCACATCAAATCGCATGGCCCACAGCACATTGCATCAACCCCAGCACATCGAATCGCATTGCCCACATTACATTGCATCACCCTCAGCACAACGAATCGCATGGCCCACAGCACATTGCATCTCCCCCAGCACATCAAATCGCATCACTTTCTGCACATTGCATCACCCCCAGCACATTGAATCACATGGCCCACAGCACATTGCATCACCCACAGAACATCGAATCACATGGCCCACAGCACATTGCATCACACCCAGCACATCAAATCGCATGGCCCACAGTACATTGCATCACCCCCAGCACATCGAATCGCATGGCTCACAGCACATTGCATCACCCCCAGCACATCGACTCACATGGCCCACAGCACATCGCATCACCCCCAGCACATCGAATCGCATCATCCACAGCACATTGCATCACCCCCAGAACATCGAATCGCATGACCCACAGCACATTGCATCACCCCCAGCACATTGAATCGCATCACCCCCAGCAGCACATTGCATCACCCCCAGCACATCGAATCGCATGGCCCACAGCACATTGCATCACCCCCAGCATATCGAATCGCATCACCCCCAGCAGCACATTGCATCACTTCCAGCACATCAAATCACATCACCCCTAGCAGCACATTGAATCATCCCAGCACATCGAATCGCATCACCCACAGCACATTACATCACCCCCAGCACATCGAATCGCATGGCCCACAGCACATTGCATCAACCCCAGCACATCAAATCGCATCACTCACAGCACATTTTATCACCCCCAGCACATCGAATCGCTTGACCCACTGCACATTGCATCACCGTCAGCACATCGAATCCCATGGCCTAAAGCACATTGCACCACCCGCAGCACATTGAATCTCATGGCCCACAGCACATTGATTCGCATCACCCACAGCACATTGCATTACCCCCAGCACATCGAATCACATTGCCCCCAGCACATTGCATCACCCCCAGCACATCGAATCTCATGGCCCACAGCACATTGCATCACCCCCAGCACATCAAATCGCATGGCCCACAGCACATTGCATCACCCCCAGCACATCAAATCGCATCACTCACAGCACATTGCACCACCCCCAGCACATTGAATCGCATGGCCCACAGCACATTGAATGGCATCACCCACAGCACATTGCATCACCCCCAGCACATCGAATCACATTGCCCCCAGCACATTGCATCACCCCCAGCACATTGAATCGCATCACCCCAGCAGCACATTGCATCACCCCCAGCACATTGAATCGCATCAATTACAGCACATTGCATCACTCCCAGCACATCGAATCGGATGGCCCACAGCACATTGCATCACCCCCAGCACATCAAATTGCATCACCCCCAGCAGCACATTGCATCACCCCCAGCACATTGAATCGCATCACCCCCAGCACATCGAATCGCATCACCCCCAGCACATTGCATCACCCCCAGCACATTGAATCGCATCACCCACAGCACATTGCTTCACCCCCAGCACATTGAATCGCATTGCCCCCAGCACATTGCATCACCCCCAGCACATCGAATCGCATCACCCACAACACATTGCATCACCCCCAGCACATCGAATCACATGGCCCACAGCACATTGCATCACCCCAAGCACATCGAATCGCATCACCCCCAGCAGCACATTGCATCACCCCCAGCAGTACATTTCATCAACCCAAGCACATCGAATCGCATCACCCACAGCACATTGCATCACCCCCAGCACATCGAATCGCATTGCCCCCAGCACATTGCATCACCCCCAGCACATCGAATCGCATGGCCCACAGCACATTGCATCACCCCCAGCACATCGAATCACATGGTTCACAGCAAATTGCATCACCCTCAGCACATCGAATCGCATGGCCCACAGCACATTGCATCACCCCCAGCACATCGAATCGCATCACCCCCAGCAGCACATTGCATCACACCCAGCACATCGAATCGCATCACCCCCAGCAGCACATTGCATCACCCCCAGCACATCGAATCGCATCAACCACAGCACATTGCATCACTCCCAGCACATCGAATCGCATCAACCACAGCACATTGCATCACCCCCAGCACATTGAATCACATTGCCCCCAGCACATTGCATCACCCCCAGCACATCGAATCACATCACCCACAGCACATTGCATCACCCCCAGCACATCTAATCTCATGGCCCACAGCACATTGCATCACCCCAAGCACATCGAATCGCATCACCCCCAGCAGCACATTGCATCACCCCCAGCAGCACATTGCATCACCCCCAGCACATCGAATTGCATGGCCCACAGCACATTGCATCACCCCCAGCACATCGAATCGCATTGCCCCCAGCACATTACATCACCCCCAGCACATCGAATCGCATGGCCCACACCACATTGCATCACCCCCAGCACATCGAATCGCATGGTTCACAGCAAATTGCATAACCCCAGCACATCGAATCGCATGGCCCACAGCACATTGCATCACTCCCAGCACATCGAATCGCATCACCCCCAGCACATTACATCACCCCCAGCACATCGAATCGCATCACCCCCAGCAGCACATTGCATCACCCCCAGCAGCACATTGCATCACCCCCAGCACATCAAATCGCATCACCCACAGCACATTGCATCACCCCCAGCACATCGAATTGCATTGCCCCCAGCACATTACATCACCCCCAGCACATCGAACCGCATGGCCCACAGCACATTGCATCACCCCCAGCACATCGAATCGCATGGCCCACAGCACATTTCATCACCCCCAGCACATCGAATCGCATGGCCCACAGCACATTGCATCACCCCCAGCACATCGAATCGCATCACCCACAGCACATTGCCTCACCCCCAGCACATTGAATCGCATGGCGCACAGCACATTGCATCACCCCCAAGCAAATCAAATTGCATGGCCCACAGCACATTGCATCACCCCCAACACATCGAATCGCATGGCCCATAGCACATTGCATCACCCCCAGCACATCGAATCGCATGACCCAGAGCACATTGCATCGCCCCCAGCACATCAAATCGCATCATTCACAGCACATTGCATCACCCCCAGCACATCGAATCGCATCACCCCCAGCACATTGCATCACCCCCAGCACATTGAATCGCATCACCCACAGCACATTGCTTCACCCCCAGCACATTGAATCGCATTACCCCCAGCACATTGCATCACCCCCAGCACATCGAATCGCATCACCCACAACACATTGCATCACCCCCAGCACATCGAATCACATGGCCCACAGCACATTGCATCACCCCAAGCACATCGAATCGCATCACCCCCAGCAGCACATTGCATCACCCCCAGCAGTACATTTCATCACCCCCAGCACATCGAATCGCATCACCAACAGCACATTGCATCACCCCCAGCACATCGAATCGCATTGCCCCCAGCACATTGCATCACCCCCAGCACATAGAATCGCAAGGCCCACAGCACATTGCATCACCCCAGCACATCAAATCGCATGGCCCACAGCACATTGCATCACCCCCAGCACATCGAATCGCATGGTTCACAGCAAATTGCATCACCCTCAGCACATCGAATCGCATGGCCCACAGCACATTGCATCACCCCCAGCACATCGAATCGCATCACCCCCAGCAGCACATTGCATCACACCCAGCACATCGAATCGCATCACCCCCAGCAGCACATTGCATCACCCCCAGCACATCGAATCGCATCAACCACAGCACATTGCCTCACTCCCAGCACATTGAATCGCATTGCCCCCAGCACATTGCATCACCCCCAGCACATCGAATCGCATCACCCACAGCACATTGCATCACCCCCAGCACATCTAATCACATGGCCCACAGCACATTGCATCACCCCAAGCACATCGAATCGCATCACCCCCAGCAGCACATTGCATCACCCCCAGCAGCACATTGCATCACCCCCAGCACATCGAATCGCATGGCCCACAGCACATTGCATCACCCCCAGCACATCGAATCGCATTGCCCCCAGCACATTAAATCACCCCCAGCACATCGAATCGCATGGCCCACAGCACATTGCATCACCCCCAGCACATCGAATCGCATGGCCCACACCACATTGCATCACCCCCAGCACATCGAATCGCATGGTTCACAGCAAATTGCATCACCCCAGCACATTGAATCGCATGGCCCACAGCACATTGCATCACTCCCAGCACATCGAATCGCATCACCCCCAGCACATTACATCACCCCCAGCACATCGAATCGCATCACCCCCAGCAGCACATTGCATCACCCCCAGCAGCACATTGCATCACCCCCAGCACATCGAATCGCATCACCCACAGCACATTGCATCACCCCCAGCACATCGAATCGCATTGCCCCCAGCACATTACATCACCCCCAGCACATCGAACCGCATGGCCCACAGCACATTGCATCACCCCCAGCACATCGAATCGCATGGCCCACAGCACATTGCATCACCCCCAGCACATCGAATCGCATCAACCACAGCACATTGCCTCACTCCCAGCACATCGAATCGCATCAACCACAGCACATTGCATCACCCCCAGCACATCGAATCGCATCACCCACAGCACATTGCATCACCCCCAGCACATCTAATCACATGGCCCACAGCACATTGCATCACCCCAAGCACATCGAATCGCATCACCCCCAGCAGCACATTGCATCACCCCCAGCAGCACATTGCATCACCCCCAGCACATCGAATCGCATGGCCCACAGCACATTGCATCACCCCCAGCACATCGAATCGCATTGCCCCCAGCACATTACATCACCCCCAGCACATCGAATCGCATGGCCCACAGCACATTGCATCACCCCCAGCACATTGAATCGCATGGCCCACACCACATTGCATCACCCCCAGCACATCGAATCGCATGGTTCACAGCAAATTGCATCACCCCAGCACATCGAATCGCATGGCCCACAGCACATTGCATCACTCCCAGCACATCGAATCGCATCACCCCCAGCACATTACATCACCCCCAGCACATTGAATCGCATCACCCCCAGCAGCACATTGCATCACCCCCAGCAGCACATTGCATCACCCCCAGCACATCGAATCGCATCACCCACAGCACATTGCATCACCCCCAGCACATCGAATCGCATTGCCCCCAGCACATTACATCACCCCCAGCACATCGAACCGCATGGCCCACAGCACATTGCATCACCCCCAGCACATCGAATCGCATGGCCCACAGCACATTGCATCACCCCCAGCACATCGAATCGCATGGTTCACAGCAAATTGCATCACCCCCAGCACATCGAATCGCATGGCCCACAGCACATTTCATCACCCCCAGCACATCGAATCGCATGGCCCACAGCACATTGCATCACCCCCAGCACATCGAATCGCATCACCCACAGCACATTGCCTCACCCCCAGCACATTGAATCGCATGGCCCACAGCACATTGCATCACCCCCAAGCAAATCAAATTGCATGGCCCACAGCACATTGCATCACCCCCAACACATCGAATCGCATGGCCCATAGCACATTGCATCACCCCCAGCACATCGAATCGCATGACCCAGAGCACATTGCATCGCCCCCAGCACATCAAATCGCATCATTCACAGCACATTGCATCACCCCCAGCACATCGAATCGCATCACCCACAGCACAATGCATCACCCCCAGCACATCAAATCGCATTGCCCCCAGCACATTGCATCACCCCCAGCACATCGAATCGTATGGTCCACAGCACATTGCATCACCCCCAGCACATCGACTCGCATGGCCCACAGCACATTGCATCACCCCCAGCAAATCAAATCGCATTGCCCCAGCACATTGCATCACCCCCAGCACATCGAATCGCATTTCCCCCAGCACATTGCATCACCCCCAGCACATCGAATCGCATGGCCCACAGCACATTGCGTCACCCCCAGCACATCGAATCGCATGGCCCACAGCACATTGCATCACCCCCAGCACATCAAATCGCATGGCCCACAGCACATTGCATCGCCCCCGGCACATCAAATCGCATCACTCACAGCACATTGCATCACCCCCAGCACATCGAATTGCATCACCCAAAGCACATTGCATCACCCCAGCACATCAAATCGCATGGCCCACAGCACATTGCATCACCCCCAGCACATCGAATCGCATCACCCACAGCAAAATGCATCACCCCAGCACATCGAATCGCATTGCCCCCAGCACATTGCATCGCCCCCAGCACATCGAATCGCATGGCCCACAGCACATTGCATCACCCCCAGCACATTGAATCACATGGCCCACAGCACATTGCATCACCCCCAGCACATCGAATCGCATCACCCACAGCACATTGCATCACCCCCAGCACATCGAATCGCATGGCCCACAGCACATTGCATCACCCCAGCACATCGAATCGCATCACCCCCAGTAACACATTGCATAACCCCCAGCACATCAAATCGCATCACCCCCAGCAGCATATTGCATCACCCCCAGCACATCGAAATGCATCACCCACAGCACATTGCATCACCCCAGCACATCGAATCGCATGGCCCACAGCACATTGCATCACCCCCAGCACATCGAATCACATTGCCCCAAGCACATTGCATCACCCCCAGCACATCGAATCGCATGGCCCACAGCACAATGCATCACCCCCAGCGCATCGAATCGCATGGCCCACAGCACATTGCATCACCCCCAGCACATTGAATCGCATCAATTACAGCACATTGCATCACTCCCAGCACATCGAATCGGATGGCCCACAGCACATGCATCAACCCCAGCACATCAAATTGCATCACCCCCAGCAGCACATTGCATCACCCCCAGCACATTGAATCGCATCACCCCCAGCACATCGAATCGCATCACCCCCAGCACATTGCATCACCCCCAGCACATTGAATCGCATCACCCACAGCACATTGCTTCACCCCCAGCACATTGAATCGCATTACCCCCAGCACATTGCATCACCCCCAGCACATCGAATCGCATCACCCACAACACATTGCATCACCCCCAGCACATCGAATCACATGGCCCACAGCACATTGCATCACCCCAAGCACATCGAATCGCATCACCCCCAGCAGCACATTGCATCACCCCCAGCAGTACATTTCATCACCCCCAGCACATCGAATCGCATCACCAACAGCACATTGCATCACCCCCAGCACATCGAATCGCATTGCCCCCAGCACATTGCATCACCCCCAGCACATAGAATCGCAAGGCCCACAGCACATTGCATCACCCCCAGCACATCAAATCGCATGGCCCACAGCACATTGCATCACCCCCAGCACATCGAATCGCATGGTTCACAGCAAATTGCATCACCCTCAGCACATCGAATCGCATGGCCCACAGCACATTGCATCACCCCCAGCACATCGAATCGCATCACCCCCAGCAGCACATTGCATCACACCCAGCACATCGAATCGCATCACCCCCAGCAGCACATTGCATCACCCCCAGCACATCGAATCGCATCAACCACAGCACATTGCCTCACTCCCAGCACATTGAATCGCATTGCCCCCAGCACATTGCATCACCCCCAGCACATCGAATCGCATCACCCACAGCACATTGCATCACCCCCAGCACATCTAATCACATGGCCCACAGCACATTGCATCACCCCAAGCACATCGAATCGCATCACCCCCAGCAGCACATTGCATCACCCCCAGCAGCATATTGCATCACCCCCAGCACATCGAATCGCATGGCCCACAGCACATTGCATCACCCCCAGCACATCGAATCGCATTGCCCCCAGCACATTAAATCACCCCCAGCACATCGAATCGCATGGCCCACAGCACATTGCATCACCCCCAGCACATCGAATCGCATGGCCCACACCACATTGCATCACCCCCAGCACATCGAATCGCATGGTTCACAGCAAATTGCATCACCCCAGCACATCGAATCGCATGGCCCACAGCACATTGCATCACTCCCAGCACATCGAATCGCATCACCCCCAGCACATTACATCACCCCCAGCACATCGAATCGCATCACCCCCAGCAGCACATTGCATCACCCCCAGCAGCACATTGCATCACCCCCAGCACATCGAATCGCATCACCCACAGCACATTGCATCACCCCCAGCACATCGAATCGCATTGCCCCCAGCACATTACATCACCCCCAGCACATCGAACCGCATGGCCCACAGCACATTGCATCACCCCCAGCACATCGAATCGCATGGCCCACAGCACATTGCATCACCCCCAGCACATCGAATCGCATGGTTCACAGCAAATTGCATCACCCCCAGCACATCGAATCGCATGGCCCACAGCACATTTCATCACCCCCAGCACATCGAATCGCATGGCCCACAGCACATTGCATCACCCCCAGCACATCGAATCGCATCACCCACAGCACATTGCATCACCCCCAGCACATTGAATCGCATGGCCCACAGCACATTGCATCACCCCCAAGTAAATCAAATTGCATGGCCCACAGCACATTGCATCACCCCCAACACATCGAATCGCATGGCCCATAGCACATTGCATCACCCCCAGCACATCGAATCGCATGACCCAGAGCACATTGCATCGCCCCCAGCACATCAAATCGCATCATTCACAGCACATTGCATCACCCCCAGCACATCGAATCGCATCACCCACAGCACAATGCATCACCCCCAGCACATCAAATCGCATTGCCCCTAGCACATTGCATCACCCCCAGTACATCGAATCATATGGTCCACAGCACATTGCATCACCCCCAGCACATCGACTCGCATGGCCCACAGCACATTGCATCACCCCCAGCAAATCAAATCGCATTGCCCCAGCACATTGCATCACCCCCAGCACATCGAATCGCATGGCCCACAGCACATTGCGTCACCCCCAGCACATCGAATCGCATGGCCCACAGCACATTGCATCACCCCCAGCACATCAAATCGCATGGCCCACAGCACATTGCATCGCCCCCGGCACATCAAATCGCATCACTCACAGCACATTGCATCACCCCCAGCACATCGAATTGCATCACCCAAAGCACATTGCATCACCCCAGCACATCAAATCGCATGGCCCATAGCACATTGCATCACCCCCAGCACATCGAATTGCATCACCCACAGCAAAATGCATCACCCCAGCACATCGAATCGCATTGCCCCCAGCACATTGCATCGCCCCCAGCACATCGAATCGCATGGCCCACAGCACATTGCATCACCTCCAGCACATTGAATCACATGGCCCACAGCACATTTCATCACCCCCAGCACATCGAATCGCATCACCCACAGCACATTGCATCACCCCCAGTACATCGAATCATATGGTCCACAGCACATTGCATCACCCCCAGCACATCGACTCGCATGGCCCACAGCACATTGCATCACCCCCAGCAAATCAAATCGCATTGCCCCAGCACATTGCATCACCCCCAGCACATCGAATCGCATGGCCCACAGCACATTGCGTCACCCCCAGCACATCGAATCGCATGGCCCACAGCACATTGCATCACCCCCAGCACATCAAATCGCATGGCCCACAGCACATTGCATCGCCCCCGGCACATCAAATCGCATCACTCACAGCACATTGCATCACCCCCAGCACATCGAATTGCATCACCCAAAGCACATTGCATCACCCCAGCACATCAAATCGCATGGCCCATAGCACATTGCATCACCCCCAGCACATCGAATTGCATCACCCACAGCAAAATGCATCACCCCAGCACATCGAATCGCATTGCCCCCAGCACATTGCATCGCCCCCAGCACATCGAATCGCATGGCCCACAGCACATTGCATCACCTCCAGCACATTGAATCACATGGCCCACAGCACATTTCATCACCCCCAGCACATCGAATCGCATCACCCACAGCACATTGCATCACCCCCAGCACATCGAATCGCATGGCCCACAGCACATTGCATCACCCCAGCACATCGAATCGCATCACCCCCAGTAACACATTGCATAACCCCCAGCACATCGAATCGCATCACCCCCAGCAGCACATTGCATCACCCCCAGCACATCGAAATGCATCACCCACAGCACATTGCATCACCCCAGCACATCGAATCGCATGGCCCACAGCACATTGCATCACCCCCAGCACATCGAATCGCATGGCCCACAGCACATTGCATCACCCCCAGCACATCAAATGGCATCACTCACAGCACATTGCATCACTCCCAGCACATCGGATCGCATGGCCCACAGCACATTGCATCACCCCCAGCACATTGAATCGCATGGCCCACAGCACATTGCATCACCCCCAGCACATCGAATCGCATCACCCCCAGCAACACATTGCATCATCCCCAGCACATCGAATCGCATCACCCCCGGCAGCACATTGCATCACCCCCAGCACATCGAATCGCATCACCCATAGCACATTGCATCACCCCCAGGACATTGAATCGCATGGCCCATAGCACATTGTATCACCCCCAGCACATCAAATCGCATCACTCACAGCACATTGCATCACCCCCAGCACATTGAATCACATGGCCCACAGCACATTGCATCACACCCAGCACATTAAATCGCATGGCCCACAGTACATTGCATCACCCCCAGCACATCGAATCGCATGGCCCACAGCACATTGCATCACCCCCAGCACATCGACTCACATGGCCCACAGCACATCGCATCACCCCCAGCACTTCGAATCGCATCATCCACAGCACATTGCATAGCCCAAGAACATCGAATCGCATGACCCACAGCACATTGCATCACCCCCAGCAGCACATTGCATCACCCCCAGCACATCGAATCACATGGCCCACAGCACATTGCATCACCCCCAGCACATCGAATCGCATCACCCCCAGCAGCACATTGCATCACTTCCAGCACATCGAATCACATCACCCCCAGCAGCACATTGCATCATCCCAGCACATCGAATCGCATCACCCACAGCACATTTCATCACCCCCAGCACATCGGATCACTTGGGCCACTGCACATTGCATCACCGTCAGCACATCGAATCGCATGGCCCACAGCACATTGCATCACCCCCAGCACATCGAATCACATGGCCCACAGCACATTGATTCGCATCACCCACAGCACATTGCATCACCCCCAGCACATCGAATCGCATCGCCCCCCAAACACATTGCATCACCCCTAGCACATCGAATCGCATGGCCCACAGCACATTGCATCACCCCCAGCACATTGAATCACATGGCCCACAGCACATTGCATAACCCCCAGCACATCAAATCACATCACCCACAGCACATTGCATCACCCCCAGCACATCAAATCGCATTGGCCCACAGCACATTGCATCACCCCCAGCACATCAAATGGCATCACTCACAGCACATTGCCTCACTCCCAGCACATCGAATCGCATGGCCCACAGCACATTGCATTACCCCCAGCACATCGAATCGCATGGCCCACAGCACATTGCATCACCCCCAGCACATCGAATCGCATCACCCCCAGCAACACATTGCATCATCCCCAGCACGTCGAATCGCATCACTCACAGCACATTGCATCACCCCCAGCACATCAAATCGCATCACTCACAGCACATTGCATCACCCCCAGCACATCGAATCGAATGCCCCACAGCACATTGCATCACCCCCAGCACATTGAATCGCATGGCCCAGAGCACATTTCATCACCCCCAGCACATCAAATCGCATGGCCCACAGCACATTGCATCACCCCCAGCACATCAAATCGCATGGCCCACAGCACATTGCGTCACTTCCAGCACATCGAATCACATCACCCCTAGCAGCACATTGAATCATCCCAGCACATCGAATCGCATCACCCACAGCACATTACATCACCCCCAGCACATCGAATTGCATGGCCCACAGCACATTGCATCAACCCCAGCACATCAAATCGCATCACTCACAGCACATTGCATCACCCCCAGCACATCGAATCGCATGGCCCACAGCACATTGCATCACCCCAGCACATCGAATCTCATGGCCCACAGCACATTGCATAAACCCCAGCACATCGAATCGCATGGCCCACATTACATTGCATCACCCCCGCACATCGAATCGCATGGCCCACAGCACATTGCATCACCCCCAGCACATCAAATTGCATCATTCACAGCACATTGCATCACCCCCAGCACATCGAATCGCATGGCCCACAGCACATTGCATCACCCCTAGCACATCGAATCGCATGGCCCACAGCACATTGCATCACCCCAGCACATCAAATCGCATGGCCCACAGCACATTGCATCAACCCCAGCACATCGAATCGCATTGCCCACATTACATTGCATCACCCTCAGCACAACGAATCGCATGGCCCACAGCACATTGCATCTCCCCCAGCACATCAAATCGCATCACTTTCTGCACATTGCATCACCCCCAGCACATTGAATCACATGGCCCACAGCACATTGCATCACCCACAGAACATCGAATCACATGGCCCACAGCACATTGCATCACACCCAGCACATCAAATCGCATGGCCCACAGTACATTGCATCACCCCCAGCACATCGAATCGCATGGCTCACAGCACATTGCATCACCCCCAGCACATCGACTCACATGGCCCACAGCACATCGCATCACCCCCAGCACATCGAATCGCATCATCCACAGCACATTGCATCACCCCCAGAACATCGAATCGCATGACCCACAGCACATTGCATCACCCCCAGCACATTGAATCGCATCACCCCCAGCAGCACATTGCATCACCCCCAGCACATCGAATCGCATGGCCCACAGCACATTGCATCACCCCCAGCATATCGAATCGCATCACCCCCAGCAGCACATTGCATCACTTCCAGCACATCAAATCACATCACCCCTAGCAGCACATTGAATCATCCCAGCACATCGAATCGCATCACCCACAGCACATTACATCACCCCCAGCACATCGAATCGCATGGCCCACAGCACATTGCATCAACCCCAGCACATCAAATCGCATCACTCACAGCACATTTTATCACCCCCAGCACATCGAATCGCTTGACCCACTGCACATTGCATCACCGTCAGCACATCGAATCCCATGGCCTAAAGCACATTGCACCACCCGCAGCACATTGAATCTCATGGCCCACAGCACATTGATTCGCATCACCCACAGCACATTGCATTACCCCCAGCACATCGAATCACATTGCCCCCAGCACATTGCATCACCCCCAGCACATCGAATCTCATGGCCCACAGCACATTGCATCACCCCCAGCACATCAAATCGCATGGCCCACAGCACATTGCATCACCCCCAGCACATCAAATCGCATCACTCACAGCACATTGCACCACCCCCAGCACATTGAATCGCATGGCCCACAGCACATTGAATGGCATCACCCACAGCACATTGCATCACCCCCAGCACATCGAATCACATTGCCCCCAGCACATTGCATCACCCCCAGCACATTGAATCGCATCACCCCAGCAGCACATTGCATCACCCCCAGCACATTGAATCGCATCAATTACAGCACATTGCATCACTCCCAGCACATCGAATCGGATGGCCCACAGCACATTGCATCACCCCCAGCACATCAAATTGCATCACCCCCAGCAGCACATTGCATCACCCCCAGCACATTGAATCGCATCACCCCCAGCACATCGAATCGCATCACCCCCAGCACATTGCATCACCCCCAGCACATTGAATCGCATCACCCACAGCACATTGCTTCACCCCCAGCACATTGAATCGCATTGCCCCCAGCACATTGCATCACCCCCAGCACATCGAATCGCATCACCCACAACACATTGCATCACCCCCAGCACATCGAATCACATGGCCCACAGCACATTGCATCACCCCAAGCACATCGAATCGCATCACCCCCAGCAGCACATTGCATCACCCCCAGCAGTACATTTCATCAACCCAAGCACATCGAATCGCATCACCCACAGCACATTGCATCACCCCCAGCACATCGAATCGCATTGCCCCCAGCACATTGCATCACCCCCAGCACATCGAATCGCATGGCCCACAGCACATTGCATCACCCCCAGCACATCGAATCACATGGTTCACAGCAAATTGCATCACCCTCAGCACATCGAATCGCATGGCCCACAGCACATTGCATCACCCCCAGCACATCGAATCGCATCACCCCCAGCAGCACATTGCATCACACCCAGCACATCGAATCGCATCACCCCCAGCAGCACATTGCATCACCCCCAGCACATCGAATCGCATCAACCACAGCACATTGCATCACTCCCAGCACATCGAATCGCATCAACCACAGCACATTGCATCACCCCCAGCACATTGAATCACATTGCCCCCAGCACATTGCATCACCCCCAGCACATCGAATCGCATCACCCACAGCACATTGCATCACCCCCAGCACATCTAATCTCATGGCCCACAGCACATTGCATCACCCCAAGCACATCGAATCGCATCACCCCCAGCAGCACATTGCATCACCCCCAGCAGCACATTGCATCACCCCCAGCACATCGAATTGCATGGCCCACAGCACATTGCATCACCCCCAGCACATCGAATCGCATTGCCCCCAGCACATTACATCACCCCCAGCACATCGAATCGCATGGCCCACACCACATTGCATCACCCCCAGCACATCGAATCGCATGGTTCACAGCAAATTGCATAACCCCAGCACATCGAATCGCATGGCCCACAGCACATTGCATCACTCCCAGCACATCGAATCGCATCACCCCCAGCACATTACATCACCCCCAGCACATCGAATCGCATCACCCCCAGCAGCACATTGCATCACCCCCAGCAGCACATTGCATCACCCCCAGCACATCAAATCGCATCACCCACAGCACATTGCATCACCCCCAGCACATCGAATTGCATTGCCCCCAGCACATTACATCACCCCCAGCACATCGAACCGCATGGCCCACAGCACATTGCATCACCCCCAGCACATCGAATCGCATGGCCCACAGCACATTTCATCACCCCCAGCACATCGAATCGCATGGCCCACAGCACATTGCATCACCCCCAGCACATCGAATCGCATCACCCACAGCACATTGCCTCACCCCCAGCACATTGAATCGCATGGCGCACAGCACATTGCATCACCCCCAAGCAAATCAAATTGCATGGCCCACAGCACATTGCATCACCCCCAACACATCGAATCGCATGGCCCATAGCACATTGCATCACCCCCAGCACATCGAATCGCATGACCCAGAGCACATTGCATCGCCCCCAGCACATCAAATCGCATCATTCACAGCACATTGCATCACCCCCAGCACATCGAATCGCATCACCCACAGCACAATGCATCACCCCCAGCACATCAAATCGCATTGCCCCCAGCATATTGCATCACCCCCAGCACATCGAATCGTATGGTCCACAGCACATTGCATCACCCCCAGCACATCGACTCGCATGGCCCACAGCACATTGCATCACCCCCAGCACATCGAATCACATTGTCCACAGCACATTGCATCACCCCCAGCACATCAAATCGCATTGCCCCAGCACATTGCATCACCCCCAGCACATCGAATCGCATTTCCCCCAGCACATTGCGTCACCCCCAGCACATCGAATCGCATGGCCCACAGCACATTGCATCACCCCCAGCACATCAAATCGCATGGCCCACAGCACATTGCATCGCCCCCAGCACATCAAATCGCATCACTCACAGCACATTGCATCACCCCCAGCACATCGAATTGCATCACCCAAAGCACATTGCATCACCCCAGCACATCAAATCGCATGGCCCACAGCACATTGCATCACCCCCAGCACATCGAATCGCATCACCCACAGCAAAATGCATCACCCCAGCACATCGAATCGCATTGCCCCCAGCACATTGCATCACCCCCAGCACATCGAATCGCATGGCCCACAGCACATTGCATCACCCCCAGCACATTGAATCACATGGCCCACAGCACATTGCATCACCCCCAGCACATCGAATCGCATCACCCACAGCACATTGCATCACCCCCAGCACATCGAATCGCATGGCCCACAGCACATTGCATCACCCCCAGCACATCGAATCGCATCACCCCCAGTAACACATTGCATAACCCCCAGCACATCGAATCGCATCACCCCCAGCAGCACATTGCATCACCCCCAGCACATCGAAATGCATCACCCACAGCACATTGCATCACCCCCAGCACATCGAATCGCATGGCCCACAGCACATTGCATCACCCCCAGCACATCGAATCGCATTGCCCCAAGCACATTGCATCACCCCCAGCACATCGAATCGCATGGCCCACAGCACATTGCATCACCCCCAGCACATCGAATCGCATGGCCCACAGCATATTGCATCACCCCCAGCACATCGAATCGCATGGCCCACAGCACATTGCATCACCCCCAGCACATCGAATCGCATTGCCCCCAGCACATTGCATCACCCCCAGCACATCGAATCGCATGGCCCACAGCAAATTGCATCACCCCCAGCACTTCTAATCGCATTGCCCCCAGCACATTGCATCACCCCCAGCACATCGAATCACATGGCCCACAGCACATTGCATCACCCCCCATCACATCGTATCGCATGGCCCACAGCACATTGCATCACCCCCAGCACATCGAATCGCATGGCCCACAGCACAATGCATCACTCCCAGCACATCGAATCGCATGGCCCACAGCACATTGCATCACCCCCAGCACATCGAATCACATTGCCCCCAGCACATTGCATCACCCCCAGCACATCGAATCTCATGACCCACAGCACATTGCATCACCCCCAGCACATCAAATCGCATGGCCCACAGCACATTGCATCACCCCCAGCACATCAAATCGCATCACTCACAGCACATTGCACCACCCCCAGCACATTGAATCGCATGGCCCACAGCACATTGAATGGCATCACCCACAGCACATTGCTTCACCCCCAGCACATCGAATCACATTGCCCCCAGCACATTGCATCACCCCCAGCACATCGAATTGCATGGCCCACAGCACATTGCATCACCCCCATCACATCGAATCGCATCACCCACAATTGCTGTGGGCCATGCGATTCGATGTGCTGGGGTTGATGCAATGTGCTGTGGGCCATGCGATTCGATGTGCTGGGGGTGATGGAATGTGCTGGGGGTAATGTGATTCGATGTGCTAGGGGTGATGCAATGTGCTGTGGGTGATGCGATTCGATGTGCTTGGGGTGATGCAATGTGCTGTGGGCCATGCGATTTGATGTGCTGGGGGTGATGCAATGTGCTGTGGGCCATGCGATTCGATGTGCTTGGGGTGATGCAATGTGCTGTGAGTGATGCGATTTGATGTGCTGGGGGTGATTCAATGTGCTGTGGGCCATGCGATTCGATGTGCGGGGGGTGATGCAATATGCTGTGGGTGATGCGATTCGATGTGGTGGGGGTGATGCAATGTGCTCTGGGCCATGCGATTCAATGTGCTGGGGGTGATGCAATGTGCTGTGGGCCATGCGATTCGATGTGCTGGGGGTGATCCAATGTGCTGTGAGTGATGCAATTTGATGTGCTGGGGGTGATGCAATGTGCTATGGGTGATGTGATTCGATTTGCTGGGGGTGATGCAATGTGCTGCCGGGGTTGATGTGATTCGATGTGCTGGGGGTGATGCAATGTGCTGTGGGCCATGCGATTCGATTTGCTGGGGGTGATGCAATGTGCTGTGAGTGATGCAATTTGATGTGCTGGGGGTGATGCAATGTGCTGTGGGCCATGCGATTCGATGTGCTGGGGCTGATGCAATGTGCTGTGGGTGATGTGATTTTGATGTGCTGGAGGCGATGCAATGTGCTGTGGGCCATGTGATTCAATGTGCTGGGGGTGATGCAATGTGCTGTGGGCCATGCGATTCGATGTGCTGGGGGTGATGCAATGTGCTGTGGGCCATGCAATTCAATGTGCTGGGAGTGATGCAATGTGCTGTGGGCCATGCGATTCGATGTGCTGGGGGTGATGCAATTTGCTGCTGGGGGTGATGCGTTTCGATGTGCTGGGGGTGATGCAATGTGCTGTGGGCCATGCGATTCGATGTGCTGAGGGTGATGCAATGTGCTGTGGACGATGCGATTCAATGTGCTGGGGGTGATGCAACGTGCTGGGGGTGATGCAATGTGCTGTGGGCCATGCAAGTTGATGTGCTGGGGGTGATGCAATGTGCTGTGGGCCATGCGATTCGATGTGCTGGGGTGATGCAATGTGCTGTGGGTGATGAGAATCGATGTGCTGGGGGTGATGCAATGTGCTGTGGGCCATGCGATTCGATGTGCTGGGGGTGATGCAATGTGCTGTGAGTGATGCAATTTAATGTGCCCACAGCACATTGCATCACCCCCAGCACATCGAATCGTATGGCCCACAGCACATTGCATCACCCCCAGCACATCAAATCGCATGGCGCACAGCACATTGCATCACCCCCAGCACATCGATTTGCATGGCCCACAGCACATTTCATCACCCCCAGCACATCGAATCGCATCACCCACAGCACATTGCATCACCCCCAGCACATTGAATAGCATGGCCCACAGCACATTGCATCATCCCCAGCACCTCGAATCGCATCACCCCCAGCAGCACATTGCATCACCCCCAGCACATCGAATCGCATCACCCCAGCAGCACATTGCATCACCCCCAGCACATTGAATCGCATCAATTACAGCACATTGCATCACTCCCAGCACATCGAATCGGATGGCCCACAGCACATTGCATCACCCCCAGCACATCAAATTGCATCACCCCCAGCAGCACATTGCATCACCCCCAGCACATTGAATCGCATCACCCCCAGCACATCGAATCGCATCACCCCCAGCACATTGCATCACCCCCAGCACATTGAATCGCATCACCCACAGCACATTGCTTCACCCCCAGCACATTGAATCGCATTGCCCTCAGCACATTGCATCACCCCCAGCACATCGAATCGCATCACCCACAACACATTGCATCACCCCCAGCACATCGAATCACATGGCCCACAGCACATTGCATCACCCCAAGCACATCGAATCGCATCACCCCCAGCAGCACATTGCATCACCCCCAGCAGTACATTTCATCAACCCAAGCACATCGAATCGCATCACCCACAGCACATTGCATCACCCCCAGCACATCGAATCGCATTGCCCCCAGCACATTGCATCACCCCCAGCACATCGAATCGCATGGCCCACAGCACATTGCATCACCCCCAGCACATCGAATCACATGGTTCACAGCAAATTGCATCACCCTCAGCACATCGAATCGCATGGCCCACAGCACATTGCATCACCCCCAGCACATCGAATCGCATCACCCCCAGCAGCACATTGCATCACACCCAGCACATCGAATCGCATCACCCCCAGCAGCACATTGCATCACCCCCAGCACATCGAATCGCATTGCCCCCAGCACATTGCATCACCCCCAGCACATCGAATCGCATCACCCACAGTACATTGCATCACCCCCAGCACATCTAATCTCATGGCCCACAGCACATTGCATCACCCCAAGCACATCGAATCGCATCACCCCCAGCAGCACATTGCATCACCCCCAGCAGCACATTGCATCACCCCCAGCACATTGAATTGCATGGCCCACAGCACATTGCATCACCCCCAGCACATCGAATCGCATTGCCCCCAGCACATTACATCACCCCCAGCACATCGAATCGCATGGCCCACAGCACATTGCATCACCCCCAGCACATCAAATCGCATGGCCCACACCACATTGCATCACCCCCAGCACATCGAATCGCATGGTTCACAGCAAATTGCATCACCCCAGCACATCGAATCGCATGGCCCACAGCACATTGCATCACTCCCAGCACATCGAATCGCATCACCCCCAGCACATTACATCACCCCCAGCACATCGAATCGCATCACCCCCAGCAGCACATTGCATCACCCCCAGCAGCACATTGCATCACCCCCAGCACATTGAATCGCATCACCCACAGCACATTGCATCACCCCCAGCACATCGAATTGCATTGCCCCCAGCACATTACATCACCCCCAGCACATCGAACCGCATGGCCCACAGCACATTGCATCACCCCCAGCACATCGAATCGCATGGCCCACAGCACATTGCATCACCCCCAGCACATCGAATCGCATGGTTCACAGCAAATTGCATCACCCCCAGCACATCGAATCGCATGGCCCACAGCACATTTCATCACCCCCAGCACATTGAATCGCATGGCCCACAGCACATTGCATCACCCCCAGCACATCGAATCGCATCACCCACAGCACATTGCCTCACCCCCAGCACATTG
Source organism: Rana muscosa (assembly GCA_029206835.1). Lineage (NCBI taxonomy): Eukaryota > Metazoa > Chordata > Amphibia > Anura > Ranidae > Rana > Rana muscosa. Next base: position 429,595,524 of record CM055123.1, read on the forward strand.
AATCGCATGGCCCACAGCACATTGCATCACCCCCAAGCAAATCAAATTGCATGGCCCACAGCACATTGCATCACCCCCAACACATCGAATCGCATGGCCCATAGCACATTGCATCACCCCCAGCACATCGAATCGCATGACCCAGAGCACATTGCATCGCCCCCAGCACATCAAATCGCATCATTCACAGCACATTGCATCACCCCCAGCACATCGAATTGCATCACCCACAGCACAATGCATCACCCCCAGCACATCAAATCGCATTGCCCCCAGCACATTGCATCACCCCCAGCACATCGAATTGTATGGTCCACAGCACATTGCATCACCCCCAGCACATCGACTCGCATGGCCCACAGCACATTGCATCACCCCCAGCACATCGAATCACATTGTCCACAGCACATTGCATCACCCCCAGCACATCAAATCGCATTGCCCCAGCACATTGCATCACCCCCAGCACATCGAATCACATTTCCCCCAGCACATTGCGTCACCCCCAGCACATCGAATCGCATGGCCCACAGCACATTGCATCACCCCCAGCACATCAAATCGCATGGCCCACAGCACATCAAATCGCCCCCAGCACATCAAATCGCATCACTCACAGCACATTGCATCACCCCCAGCACATCGAATTGCATCACCCAAAGCACATTGCATCACCCCAGCACATCAAATCGCATGGCCCACAGCACATTGCATCACCCCCAGCACATCGAATCGCATCACCCACAGCAAAATGCATCACCCCAGCACATCGAATCGCATTGCCCCCAGCACATTGCATCACCCCCAGCACATCGAATCGCATGGCCCACAGCACATTGCATCACCCCCAGCACATTGAATCACATGGCCCACAGCACATTGCATCACCCCCAGCACATCGAATCGCATCACCCACAGCACATTGCATCACCCCCAGCACATCGAATCGCATGGCCCACAGCACATTGCATCACCCCCAGCACATCGAATCGCATATCACCCCCAGTAACACATTGCATAACCCCCAGCACATCGAATCGCATCACCCCCAGCAGCACATTGCATCACCCCCAGCACATCGAAACGCATCACCCACAGCACATTGCATCACCCCCAGCACATCGAATCGCATGGCCCACAGCACATTGCATCACCCCCAGCACATCGAATCGCATTGCCCCAAGCACATTGCATCACCCCCAGCACATCGAATCGCATGGCCCACAGCACATTGCATCACCCCCAGCACATCAAATCGCATGGCCCACAGCATATTGCATCACCCCCAGCACATCGAATCGCATGGCCCACAGCACATTGCATCACCCCCAGCACATCGAATCGCATTGCCCCCAGCACATTGCATCACCCCCAGCACATCGAATCGCATGGCCCACAGCAAATTGCATCACCCCCAGCACTTCTAATCGCATTGCCCCCAGCACATTGCATCACCCCCAGCACATCGAATCGCATGGCCCACAGCACATTGCATCACCCCCCATCACATCGTATCGCATGGCCCACAGCACATTGCATCACCCCCAGCACATCGAATCGCATGGCCCACAGCACAATGCATCACCCCCAGCACATCGAATCGCATGGCCCACAGCACATTGCATCACCCCCAGCACATCGAATTGCATCACCCCCAGCAGCACATTGCATCACTCACAGCACATTGCATGACCCGCAGCACATCGAATCGCATGGCCCACAGCACATTGCATCACCCCCAGCACATCGAATCGCATGGCCCACAGCACATTGCATCACCCCCAGCACATCGAATTGCATGGCCCACAGCACATTGCATCACCCCAGCACATTAAATCGCATGGCCCACAGCACATTGCATCACCACCAGCACATCGAATCACATGGCCCACAGCACATTGCATCACCCCCAGCACATCAAATCGAATCGCCCACAAAATATTGCATCACCCCCAGCACATCGAATCGCATCGCCCCAGCACATTGCATCACCCCCAGCACATCGAATCGCATGGCCCACAGCACATTGCATCACCCCCAGCACATTGATTTGCATTACCCCCAGCACATTCCATCACCCCCAGCACATCGAATCGCATTACCCCCAGCACATTCCATCACCCCCAGCACATCGAATCGCATGGCCCACAGCACATTGCATCACCCCCAGCACATCGAATCGCATGGCCCACAGCACATTGCATCACCCACAGCACATCGAATCGCATCACCCACAGCAGCACATTGCATCACCCCCAGCACATTGAATTGCATCACCCCCAGCAGCACATTGCATCACCACCAGCATATCAAATCGCATCACCCCCAGCAGCACATTGCATCACCCCCAGCACATCGAATCGCATCTCCCCCAGCAGCACATTGCATCACCCCCAGCACATCAAATTGCATTACCCACAGCACATCGAATCGCATGGCCCACAGCACATTGCATCACTCCCAGCACATCGAATCACATGGCCCATAGCACATCGAATCGCATCACTCACAGCACATTGCATCACCCCCAGCACATCGAATCGCATGGCCCACAGCACATTGCATCACCCCCAGCACATTGAATCGCATCACTCACAGCACATTGCATCACCCCCAGCACATCAAATCGCATCGCCCACAGCACATTACATCACCCCGAGCACATCGAATGGCATCACTCACAGCACATTGCATTGCCCCCAGCACATCAAATTGCATGGCCCACAACACATTGCATCACCCCCAGCACATTGAATCGCATCACTTCCAGCAGCACATTGCATCACCCCCAGCACATCGAATCGCATCACCCCCAGCAGCACATCGAATCGCATTACCCCGAGCAGCACATTGCATCACCCCCAGCACATCAAATCGCATCACCCCCAGCAGCACCCCCCCATCATCATTCGTCCAGCTCAGGGTGGGGGTGGCACAGTCAGCTAATATAAATTATATAGTGAGTGTTGTCTCTCTGATAGGGGGTGCTGCTGGACACAGATATATTATATTAGAAATAGGCACAGTAGCTGAGTTAGCTGGTCTGGTGGGGGGGCGGGGGCAGCTGGACCAGCTATATTACATAATATATATAGATATATTATCTATAGCTGTGTCATTGTCCACCTTGCACCCCCCCTCCTTATGATACTTGAACAGGGCGCCACTGTCTGAGACTGAGTCCTCCCAGGCTCCCACACTAGCAGTACAATGGCACAACCCCCCACCTCAGGCCGGCAGAGGACTGTGGACAACCACCCGCACCCCCTCCCCCCGCACCTGTTTCAAATCTGGGTGCCGCGGCTGGCACCAGCTGGAGTCTGCAGAGGAGAGGAGGGCAGCATCACAGGTGCCATAACACAGGGCATTCATCCCTTTACAAAAATGGCGTGGAGATCCGCCTTAAATCGCGTCATTTCCTGTAAGGAAATAACGCGATTTTAGGGAAAGTAATGCCTAGATACTCCTGGGAAATGAGTGTAATCATTTCCCAGGAGGCAATGCGTGTTAGGACAGGAAGTTCTATCACCGTGGACTAGGAAGTAGGCAGAAAACAAATTCTGCCTAGCAACAGATATATAGAAGTGTCAAAAAAAATTATTTTCATTTTTTTAATTAAAACAAAGCTGTTCATGTAAAGTTTTTTTTAGGGTGGACCTCCGCTTTAAGTCCTGTGACAGAGGATTCTGGACTATCCATTTTTGTGTGTGTAGCGGGGGTCCCAAATTAGGGGGTTGCTATACCAAATTTAGGGGTGATTCGAGCGGTAGTTAGCTCAGATCTTCTATTTCATTGGACTCTGCCTTGCTGCTGTTTTCACCTGGCATGCAGTTCCCCTTAGAGGTATGGGTGGCACTGTCGCTTGTACTCGGGGTTGAACCACAGGTGATGGAGTGGCGATTGGGTGTCCTCTCTCGGCAACCGTGCAGTGGGCATGGTCTACCCACTGTGCATGCCGGGAGAGGGTACAAAAGGGGCAGACGCCATTGCTCAAAAAAACGTTTGCCAGGGACTGGTACCCAGGAGGGAGCGTATCCCCTCGATGGGGGATATGCTCACAGACTGTGGGGTCTCGGGCACCTTTAGCCCGGGACTACAGAGTTCCAGATGGGCTCAGTACCTATGACTGGGTCCACAGAAGAGGCTGAGGAAACCCAGGGAACCTTGGAGGGGTGACCGCTCTGACTGAAGGGGAACCGGGGGAGGATCGATCCCATAACAAGAGGGTAGTGATAAAGATTGCTAACTCGGGAAAGGCCTGGTGACCTGTCAGAGGGAAGGATTCCTATCTTCACGGACTGCCTTAGAGTAGTTGTTTGCTGCTTAAAAGGAGGGATCTCCTGACTTTGTGCTTGAAGGGGACAGAGTCATTATTCGAGCTACATGCCGGCTGCTAGTGCCATTGGGTGACTATCCGGGTGAGCTGTACCCACTCGGGATCGAGTGGCGACAAAGCCAGAGGTGTGCCTGAATCTGATCTGCCTTTCTAACACCTTTCTCTCTTCTCCACTTTGTGGTTACTTGTGCATAAAGAAAATAAACTTGTGTTGGAGTATATCCTGTGTGGACATTCACCTCCTTGGGAAAGTAAAGGACTTGCCTCTATAAACTTAGAGGGGAGAACCAGAAAGAAAGGAACGGTTCACTGCAGGACCCGTAAGTTAAAAGTGAGCTTAACCTCTTTATACCAGAGGGTACGGGCATGCTAGCATGGTGCGCCCTTTTCCCTGTGAGTGAGCCAAAGACGGGAGAAAAAGGGCTGTGTGCTACACGTGCAACCAGTCTGTGGCAGAGACTGTTCCTGATCATTGTCCGTGCATCATTCCGGCTGCTAGGTCAGGTGAGAGGGGTCTATCCGGGTGAGCAATACCCACTCGAGGGGAGTGGTGAATGACTTTGGAGTTGAGAAGTTCTTTTCCCCAGTGATCTGTACCGCATACCTGAACCTTCCCCTTCCTCCCTCATCCTTCTACTTTCTTCACAAGTTTTAAGCAAAAATAAAACGGCAAAAGGTTTTACATCTTGTGTGGACATTGGAATTTCTTACAGACTTTCTTCCCCTAGACAACGAATATCGAGGTAACGTGCAAGGCCCAAACAAAAAGCCACCAGCTCCTAAGGGGGTGTGCTACACATGTACTGTACGCTTCACATGATTGCATATTTTCCATCAGATTCATTCCTTTGTATTCCGGTATAAGTGAGTGCAATCTTCCTACCACCTTTTCTATGTGTAGCGGCCTCACCTCTCACTCTCTCCTTCTCTGTCAATGTCAATGGCTCTTTGTCTAGGGGACCAGGGAGGAGAGTGTGACGCACCACCAGCTCGTACCCTCCAGTGTGTAGAGGTGTGAGCTATACCCAATTACCTTCGGGTCTGTGCCCCTGTCCAGAGACAAAGCTCCCCTTGATGATGATCCTTTAACTCCCAGAAAGCCAAGTTCCACACCATTGAAAGTCCAACACTTATTTATTCTTGTAGAGCAATAAATAGTCCTTTGCGAGCAGACTGGTTAGACAATGAACAGGCAAGGTGAAGAGGAAGGTCCAGCCACAAACATAAACTTATTACTCTCCTGTTTCAGTATGCGCAAACAGGCTTGGCACACGGTCGCTGCCACCGACCGTGAGGGTGGTCGCTGCCACCGACCGGGTGAAATAGGATTTAGGCATCTGACACCGACCTGGGTTTCAGTTGGGTCGCTGCCACCGACCATGAGAACATGAACTACCTTCTTGAGATGCGGCCCCTGTCAGGGGAGTCATCCATCTGGACGGTCACCAGAGGCCTCCGCCGTCACCAGCCAATGCTGCGCTGGATCTCCGGGAAGGTCACTTCTTTGGTCCCCCTCGCCCTAGATTCGGGTGTCCAAAACCGGTAGAAACCCTAGGAATCCTCCATCCCATGCGGGACCCAGTCGAAGGTACAGGGCCCCAGGCCTCCAGAGAGTACCTGACCCCAGACCTAAGGTGTCTGGGGTGGAATCGTAGCACTGTCCCCGGGCCGAGGGCGCCCGGAGACAACCAACACGCACCCCTAGGCTGAAGGTGCCTGGGCGTGGACCCCGAGCGGAAGATGTCCGCCCCTTTTATCCCCTCCCAGCATGTACAGCAGGTTCCCCGCCCCGCTGTACTACTGCTGCGAGAGGACAAAAAGGGTACAGACTTACAATGGTGGTTCAACCCCGGCCTATGGCGACAGCGCCACCTACAGGCCGCAGGGAACTGGACACCCTTGTATCCTCCACTGGCATAAATTGGTCCACGAACCCTAACAATTGCTGCATCTGAGCCATTTATCACTCAGATGCCTCCCCTAAATGTAACCACCCGCTACACATGTATTCAATTCCTCGGAGTGCGGAGCTTTACAATATTTAATAAAAAAAGAGAGAAAAAGGGAGGGAGAGAGAATAAGGGGGAGATAAATGCTTCCTTTTTTTTTTTTTTGGAGATGATTGGGTGAATGGGTATGGAAGAAACTATGAATGTGGGTGTGTGACTGTGATTGTTGATGTTTCTTTTTTAATCATAAAGAAGCTAATAGATATTAATCAAGGTTCTGTATTTTAAATAACAAGAAGGAGCAAATGTATATTGTAATGAATCTTGTATGTGTAGCACTACCCGCGGAGGAGCTGCTGGTTAGTTTTGGTCTGCCGTTACCACACTATTCTCCGTGTTGGCTCAGAGTCTAGGGTGAATAAAATTGCAAAAGAACACAGTTGCCAGTCACTGAGTCTTTTCTAATGCCGCGTACACACGATCGGGTTTCTCGGTGGGGAAACCACCGCAGAGAAACCCGACGGGAAAACCGAGGACCGGCTTGGTCCCTTTTCCCCGTGTACACACGGCCATTTTTCCCGACAGGTTTTCTCTTGGTTGAGAAAACCGGCCGTGTGTATGCTCCACCGCAGTGTTTCCCTATGGGAAAACTGCGAGCAAAAAAACGCTGCGATTCGCGAAGAGAAAATTTAGAACATGTTCTAAATTTTCCCGTCGTGATTCTTGGCGGGTTTCTAGTCGGGAAAACTGCTGGAGAGCCTACACACGGCCAGTTTTCTCGTCCAAGAGAAAACATGACAGTTTTCCCGACTGATCGGCATTAGGGTTTTTTATTCAACCACAACGTTGGCAAAAGAGGGATGGAGGGAGAGGGAAAGTTCAGGTACCTTTCTGTAGATCAATGAAACCTTGGGATCCCAAAGACAGGTGCACTTGCTGTCACTGGATCTTGCTCACCCAGATAGGCCTCTGCCACAGGCCTAGCAACCGGAATGATGCACGAACAAACAAAAGTAAAGTCTCTGCCACAGACCTTGTAGTAAAGTAGCTACTAAACGATCCTCTGCCACAGGATCCAATCGTCAGAATTTTACTTAGTGAACTCATTTGCACAGTATGAAAAAGTCCCTTTAAGCCGACCCGGCAATACTGTGAGGCAGTTAAGTTAGGATGCATCCTCCAACTGAGGTACCAGGCTCCTCTCGAGATACCAGTGTAGCGGCCTCCACTCTCTCCCTCTATGTAACAGTTTTCTGGCTCTGGCTTTCGTCTAGGGGTACCTCGAAGGAGAGAGTGCGGGGTCACCACGCCAAGTTCCCACGGCAGATGTGTGTGTAGTGGGAGACAATTCTCTTTTACCTTCGGGTTGGTGTTCTGCATCTGCAGCCTCCTCCTGGTTTCTTGAACAATGTCTGCCAGTAAATGAGCCCCACACCATCAAAGTCCAACACTCCTTTATTCTTCTTAATGCAAAAGTGAACACAATCAGTTGGACTCCCTCAAAGAACAGAACAGACAGGGGGTGTGGATGCGAGTAGGCCCAGACACAATGAACTCTCCACTTTCCTTCCTGAAAGTGGGTTGCGGTCTCCGATCGAGGGGAAATATCCTTCCAGGCAGTCTCTGGTGGAGGCTCACCCGTCACTGGCAATATGCTGCACCAGGTCTTCAAGCAAGTACCCCCTCCCGGTCCATTACGTCTCTGGATTTGGGTACCCACTCCTGGGGTTCCCTAGGATCTCCTTCCCTCGCGGAACTCAGTGGTGGGCACTAAGCTCCAGACCTCCATCTGAGTACCTCACCCCAGGCTAAAGGTGCCTGGGATGGAACACGACCTCCGAACGTCCTCTAGGCCTAGGCCGCCTAGAGGACCGACACGAACCACCGCCCTCAGGCTGAAGGTGCCTGGGACTCGAACCCGTGACAAAGATGGCCGGCCCCTTTATACCCTCTCCCAGCAAGCACGGCGGGTTCCCCGCCCCACCATACCACTGCCGAGGGAGGACAAAAAGGGGTACGGCACACAGCAATGGTTCAACCCCAGCCCAAGGCGACAGCACCACCCGCTGAGCTGCAGGGAACTGCACATTACTGGTGTCTCTGCCAGTTTTAAATACACAGGGAAAGTGCATGCCCGCTACACCAGCTTCCAGCTGTGTCCTCTCCAAGACGAGTCCTCCCCCGATTCCTTCAGTTGAACAGCTTCTTCCCGCAGGACAGACAGCATAGGACCACCCTCGAACCAGAAGGCCCCCAGATAGCTTCTGGGCCTCCCTTCAGTTGCGAAGCCTCGGGTCAGCCGGCCCTGAGGCAGACAAGAACTGTCACATTCCACAGGTCAAGGTGACCATGAGGTCAGAGCACGCCCAAAAAAATGGGGTCCACCCCTTAAGTACCCTCTCCCAGCATGCCCAAGACCACTCCCACTAGGCTGGTTCTGGGAGAGAGCAACCAATACACTCTGACTGGTTGAACCTTCCAACATGGAACCAGTGGTGACAACGACACCTGCTGGTCCCCGTGGGAAACACACCCAACTCAGCCAAAGCTGGGGCAAAAGCCAATTTAGCATAATCATGAATCTGAAATAACTATATCTCAGACATCCCACTAAATTTGAATAATAGCACCTGGTCAACAGGAGCAGGGCGCTACATATAGATGCAAATATTTTGTAAGAAAAATGTCAATAAAGATAGATTGAAAACAATATTTAATATATATAAATAGTTTATACAGAGTTGTCACAGATACTGGTACACCAGTGTATTTAGGTGTATATATACAGAGTACCGCCTCCTTTAACCCTTTCTTTGCCACTAATATATGATATATGTCAGCAGCAGCAGCAGCAGCAGATGGTTTTAAACGCTGACAAGCCGACTGTTGGCTGTCAGGAGGAAGTAATCAGGTGGCTGTATAACTTCCACACCACCTCTCTCCCCACGTGCACCCGTGCCATGTTTCACCCCACTTGTGGGTCCGGGACCTCCATGGTGGGTGTCGCCACATAGAGGGGAGTGAACAAATGTTAATTCACTGATCTCCCTTCCCTAATAAGAACCTGAAAGCTACAGTGCATCTGGAAGAAGTTTGTTTGAAATCATGATTTGGAAAGGCACACACCTGTCTATATATATGTTCCCACAGTTAACAGTGCATGTCAGAGCACAAACCAAGCCATGAAGTCAAAGGAATTGTCTGTAGACCTCAGACAGGATTGTATGGAGGCACAGATGTGGGGAAGGGTACAGAAAAATTTCTGCAGCATTGAAGGTCCCAATGAGCACAGTGGCCTCCATTATCTGTAAATGGAAAACATTTGAACCACCAGGACCCTTCCTAGAGCGGGCCACCAAACTGAGTGATCGGGGGAAAAGGGCCTTAGTCAGGGAGGTGACCAAGAACCCGATGGTCACTCTGACAGAGCTCCAGCGTTTCTCTGTGGAGAGAGGAGAACCTTCCAGAAGAACAACCATCTCTGCAGCACTCCACCAATCAGGCCTGTATGGTAGAGTGGCCAGACGGAAGCCACTCCTCAGTAAATGGCACATGACAGCCTGCGTGGTGTTTGCCAAAAGGCACCTGAAGGAGTCTGACCATGAGAAATGAAATGGTCTGATGAAACAAAGATTGAACTCTTTGGCCTAAATGGCAAGCAACATGTCTGGAGGAAATCAGGCACCGCTTATCACCTGGCCAATACCATCCCTACAGTGAAGCATGGTGGTGGCAGCATCATGCTGTGGGGATGTTTTTTAGTGGCAGGAACTGGGAGACTAGTCAGGATCGAGGGAAAGATGAATGCACTAATGTACAGAGACATCCTTGATGAAAACCAGCTCCAGAGCGCTCTGGATCTCAGATTGGGATGAAGGTTCATCTTCCAACAGGACAACCACCCTAAGCACACAGCCGAGATTACAAAGGAGTGGCTACGAGACAACTCTGTGAATGTCCTTGAGTGATCCAGCCAGGGCTCAGACTTGAATCCGATTGAACATCTCTGGAGAGATCTGAAAATGGCTGTGCACTGATCCCCCCCATACAACCTGATAGAGCTTCAGAGGTCCTGCAAAGAACTGGAGAAACTGCCCAAAAATATGTGCCAAGCTTGTAGAATCATACTCAAAAAGACTTGAGGTTGTAATTGGTGCCAAAGGGGCTTCACCAAAGTATTGAGCAAAGGCTGTGATACTTATGCACATGGGATTTTTTTCGTTCTTTATTTTGAATAAATCTGCAAAGATTTCAAACAAATTTCTTTCACGTTGTCTTTATGGGGGATTGTTTGTAGAATTTTTAGGAAAATAATTAATTTAATCCATTTTGAAATAAGGCTGTAATATAACAAAATGTGGAAAAAGTGAAGCGCTGTAAATACTTTCCAGATACACTGTATGTGGATGACATCACTTCCGGGTCCGGCTGTCACTTTCCCGGGTTGTTGTGGTTGAGGGGAAAAAGCGGATGGAGTGCAATATGTACTTCATTACCTTCAATGGAAGGCAGATGAGACATCACTTGTCAAACAGACCCCTAAAGTCACATTAAAGGGTTAATTTGCCTAATACAGAGAAACTGTAAAGGTGACCAAACACCGGACCCCCTTCACCCCCCACCGCAGGTCCTCACTGTATTTACCGTCAGCCATCCTCTACTATCAGGACTCTCTCACCACTCCAATGGTCAGGGGATATGAAATAACCCACTGCTCTGTCTTCTCAATACTGAGCTGCCAGGATGGACCAGATGGATTCTAATTGGTCAGCGCCATCTATTGTAAAGCGGAGTCCAGGAGGGTGGGGGGGATCTGGTGTTCAGCTTTACAGTTCTTCTGTATAGGTGATCTAACCCTTTAATAAACCATTGCACTAACAGCTTAGGTTGTCTCCACACTGATGGAGGAGGGATGGTGCCACCCTAGGACACCAGCATTGTAAATCTTGGAGGAAGGTTTTTTTTTTTTCCATATTTTGATGTTCCATGCCAGAGCTCTGTGAAAGTGTTGACTGCTAGACCAATGTGACTGTTTTTTCTTGCTGACTCAGCTTGGAGTCCATATATGATCTGCAAACTCTTCATCATATAAAATCCAGCCAATCCGATGTAGTAACAATCCACTAACGCATTTTGGATAATGAAGCCTCAGTCATAACTATTTATTAATATAGAATTTGTTTTTTTTTTGGGTATGGCTGGGTATTGCTGGTGTAGCGATACCTCCAACTAAGAAAGCCGCAGATTTTGTTTGGGCCCTGAAGACAGCTCCGCCAACCCCCGGCAATATGCTCTACCCCCTACTGGCACAGCTAGTACTGACAGAAAATTGTATATCTTATACTGTATGAATAACTGAGCATTGAGACAATACTAAATTGAAATAAGTATAAGATTTTTACTTACGCTCTTGATAAGAAAAGGGGTAACATTAATCACAGTTTACAGAATAATCATTAGTAATGCAGAGCCCTGCCAGACTAACACACTATGGAGTTAACACACAACAAGTGCGCCACACGGGCGGCCGTTAGCTAAGTGCCCTATGGCGCAGTAACCAAAACACATTAGAAACCCCACTGGGCCTGGTTCTGATATCTACAACTTAGTCCTTTTTCTTCACCGGCAGATCTTTAACGGTGGTGCACATTAACAGAGTACAAACTTTGTAATCCAATGGGGTAGGTAAAGATGGGGTAGAAACTTGGCTATACGAACGATAGGTTCAGCTCTGACAAGGGTCTTCAATAAGAGTATCAAGAACAACTCGTAGGCAATGGCAGTCTATAGGCCTATATGCAGTAACAGTATATCGGTTGGGCATATGCCCTCTCACCCGCCCGGACTACGGTCCCAGTCCGGGAACTTCCACCAACTGTGTCCCACACACACTCAGTCTCTTCAGCGATCGGGTCCCGATCCAACAAGGCTGTAGTCGAGCGAAGTCAGATGCCACCCAGGCTCGCAGAGGGGTGGAAGGGCTCTTTGGTGCTGCGCAAGGCCTCAGGCTTCAGGCCTTGCACTCCGACACACCCGCACAGGAGGATCAGTCTCTGAAGTCTCGTGTCCCAAAGAGGCCGAGCCCAGCCTCGCCTCCTCCTTTTATAACCCCTCCCATGAGTCTCTGCGGTGGAACATAGGAAGAATGGGGTTCTGGGTGATGTAGTCTTTCCGCATTAAAGGGGAACACCCCGCTACACACTCCCCCCACTTGAACTCTTTGGTCCCCAAAGATAAACTTTAACAAAAACTATGTATAACTCTAGACAATTCTGCAAACGATGTTGGCATAGGGGATTCCCACCAAAACTGAGGGGTAGAATTCCCTTGCCCACAGGTCACATTATCATGGGTGGCCTGCCTAACTGTGCCAGAGAGTGAGCTGGGGTTGCCCTCCACCAAATGGACAGTGGAGGGATCCGGATTCTCAGCATTCCTCCTAGCAGTAACTACAGAGTCTTCTGAGCTGTTCCCCATTTGTGGGTAGGTCAGCTTCTTAGGAGGCCGGATGACTCTTCGAGCCCTTTGCTCTCTTGGGATTTCTGGCTCTGGCACCACAGGCTCCTCTTCCTCTGGACAACTATCATGGGCATCTCCCCAGTAATTTGTTGAAGGACTAGATGGGGTGAACTCTGTGGCTTCTGGGTTCAGTGTTCCACCTGGAGCGTCTTCAGTAGTTGGAAGATCTATATTAGAAGTTCCTGGAGTTGGAGAAGGCCACAGCCAATCAAGTTCTCCTTCTTCATTTTCACTAAGTTGAGAGACCTCTCCATCTTCAGCTCGGGAGGTCTGCGACCGGGTGTTCGGCCTAGGAGTATCCAGGATAGAGGCCGGTCCAGGGGAGTCTCTCACAGGAGGTATCCTGACTGCCTCAGCAAGTGGGAGCAGGTGGTTTCGATGCCACGTCTTCAGTGGGCCTACCTTTCCTTCTGGCTTCAACTTGTAGACAGGTAGGCCCGGCAACTTCCTGCAGATGACATAGGGTTCAGATCTCCATCTGTCTGCAAGTTTGTGCTTCCCAGGGACCCCCAGATTGCGTAACAGCACTCGATCTCCGGGCTGTAGGTCTTGTACCCGGACCTTCAAGTCGAAGTTTCTTTTATTTCGAGCCCCCCTTTTATCTGAAGCCACTTGAGCTTGCTCATAAGCTACTTTCAGGCTATGTCTGAGCCTGTCCACATACCCTTTGTGGGATGTGACTGAGGAATGGTCCAGAGAGGTGCCAAAGGCCAAGTCCACAGGTAGTCTCGCTTCTCTCCCAAACATAAGTCGATATGGGGAGTAGCCTATGGCATCACTGATGGTGCAGTTGTAAGCATGTACTAGGGCTGCTATGTGTTTGCTCCAATGTTGCTTCTTATCATTTTCCAGAGTTCCCAACATGTTGAGCAAGGTTCGGTTAAACCTCTCCGGCTGAGCATCTCCCTGTGGGTGGTAAGGTGTAGTTCGAGTCTTCTTGATTCCCAACGAATCCAGGAGCTTCTGGATCAGTTTACTCTCAAAGTCCCTTCCTTGATCTGAATGAAGTCGCTGTGGCAGCCCATAATGTACAAAATACTTCTCCATAAGTACCTTGGCCACGGTGGAGGCCTTCTGGTCTTTGGTTGGGAAAGCCTGGGCATACCGGGTGAAATGGTCGGTTATCACCAGAACATTTCCTAGTCCACTCAGGTCGGGTTTGAGGCAGAGAAAATCAATGCATACCAGATCCATTGGGCCTTGACTTTGTAGATGGCCCATTGGGGCAGCTTGATGGGGTAAAGTCTTCCTCTGGATGCATCATGCACATGAGTGGCAGTACTCTTCTACCTCTGCCCTCATGCAGGGCCAATAGAACCGACTTCTGACAAGTTGAAAGGTCCTTTCAGCCCCTAGATGGCCATGATTGTCATGCAAGGCAACTAGAACAGTCTCTCGATGTTTCTCTGGGAGGAACAGTTGCCACTTATCTTCTGAGTCATCAGAGGGGCCCCTTCGGTAGACCACTCCTTGATGTACCTGCAACCTGTCCCATTCTTTCCTCAGCAGGCAAGCTTCCTTTGAGGGATGATGCAGGAGTCTGTTTGGATCCTGATTCTCCAGGGCCTCCAGGACCAATCTCCCCATGGGGTCTTCCAATTGGTCACACCTCAACTCCTTCTTGGACAGTCTCGGCAGGTTGTCTTCTTCCAGTTGAGTTACTCCACAGTAGTGTTTGGGGACTCCCACCATGGTAACTCCTATTTCTTCTGCTCTGGAGCCTCCTCTGGCTTGGAATTCAGCTCCTTGACAAAGGGCCCACACCCCGTCCGGTGCCACTTGGGTCCAATCTTCCATGTCACTGATGGGGGCACGAGATCTCCTGGACAGAGCGTCAGCGTCTCGATTCCCAGCCCCTGGCCTGTACTTTAGGCTGAAGTTGAACCCAGATAGTGCGGCCAGCCACCTGTGTCCAGTGGCGTCCAGCTTGGCCGTGGTGAAAAGGTAGGTAAGGGGGTTGTTGTCAGTCTTCACAGTAAACTCCGTCCCATACAGGTAGTCTTTGAGCTTGTCTACTACCGCCCACTTGAGAGCCAGGAACTCCAGCTTATGGGTGGGGTAGTTCTTCTCAGAGGGGGTCAGGCTCCTACTCACGTAGGCAACAGGCCGCCGTTGCCCTTCGTGTTCTTGGTAAAGTACTCCTCCCAGACCGTCATGACTAGCATCCACGTGCAGCTCATAGGGTTTGGTTGGGTCTGCGTAGGCCAAGACTGGTGCAGTGGTCAGGCTCTTCTTCAACATCTGGAAAGCCTCTTCACACTTCTGATTCCACTGGTCTCTGATGGACTCTCCCGGCCTCCTGGGCCCTGAGTCATCCTCTTCTCCTTCAGTCTTGAACAGTTCATTCAATGGTCTAGCAATTCGGGCAAATCCCTCCACAAACCTCCTGTAGTAGGAGCAGAAGCCCAATAAAGATCTGAGTTCTGTTACTGTGGTGGGCCGGGGCCAGGAGTTAACTGCCTCCAATTTCTCAGGGTCTGTGGCCACCCCTTCTTCAGACACTATATGCCCCAGGTAGTTCACAGAAGACTGGTAGAACCGACACTTCTCAGGTGAAAGCTTGAGTCCCTCTTCACTGAGTCTTCTCAACACTTTTTCCAACCTCTCCTCATGTTCTTCCAAGGTTCTCCCAAAGACAATGACATCGTCCAGGTATACAAGGACTTCGATAAGGTTCATGTCTCCTACAGTCTTTTCCATGAGACGTTGGAAAGTAGCTGGGGCTCCAGACAGACCTTGAGGCATCCGGTCGAATTCAAAGAACCCCACTGGGGTTATGAAAGCGGTCTTCTCCTTGTCTTCTGGATGCATAGGGATCTGATAGTACCCGCTCTTAAGATCCATAACGCTGAACCATTTGGCTCCAGACAAGCTCTGTAAGGCATCTTCTATCCTCGGAGTGGTGTACTGGTCGGGTATGGTTCTCCTATTAAGAGTCCTGTAGTCGATACAGAGCCTCAAGGATCCATTCTTCTTTCTGACCACCACTATGGGAGAGGCATAGGGGCTTCTGGACTCCCGTATCACACCAGTCCTCTTGAGTTCTGCAAGTTGTTCCCTTAGATCCTCCAGATCTGCTAGGGGGACCCGCCTGACCCTCTCTCGGAAGGGCTTGTCTTCCTGGAGGCAGATCCGATGGGTGGCACTCCTTGCACACCCCACATCGAACTCATCCTTAGAGAAGATCTTCTCCCATCTATTCAACTGGGCCTTGGCTCTCTCCTTTCAAGCCCTGGACAGATTCGGGTTTTCCATGGATATCTTCTCCCAAGTGTCTCCTCCTTCGCCCACCTCTGATAGGTTGACAGGGGCAGCGGGGCTCACTTGGCCCAACAGCATCCTGGCTGGGATTTCCATGGGGCCATCTGTATTGTTCCTAACACTCACTGGGACTCTACAATGGGCCTTCTTCAGAGCCTTCAGCGGAATCACTTCTGGTATCACTTCCAGACTGTGGGTCCCTTCTTTTGGGTCAGATTCCAACATGACAAAGGGTCCAGGCTGCTGCCAAGCAAGCTTCACAGTGGCTGTGAGACAGGTTACTTGGCCGGGCTGCAGTACTGTCCCCCCTCTTCCAAGTCTCCACACCTTCCCTATCCCTTCTCCTGGGGTCTTCTGCTCCAAGACCAGCCGTTGGTAAGCCGTCCTCAGCATGGGGTGGATCTTGGTGGCCGCATCCCCTTCTTCCTTCACTATAGGGGTCAGAAGTCTTCGGACCAGGTCCGTGTTCGTCCCTATTATAAGGGAACTCGTGTTGGTTCCCAGCGGCCGAGGGCATACAACCGCAGAAATAATAAAACTAATTCTGCGCTTAACCTTATAACACTCTGGTGTTTTGTTTTAACAACATGCAGCAACTCCAAAAAAAGGCCTAAATACTTAAGACCAACCAACTTATGTGCAATAAAAAAGAGAAAAAAAGAGTGCGCAATCACCAAAAAATATATGTTTGCAACAAAAATGATCCTCTTGCAAATACCACAAGTGCAAAAACAAGAGAATAAATCAATAATCGCTATGTAAATTACCACACAAAAGAAAAAAATTAATATATAACTCAATCCAAATTATTGTGAAGTGCAACCACTAATAATCCAAATAACTGAATATAAAAATAGTGAATGTTTGTGAAGTGCAAGCACTAATATAGTCCAAATAACTGAATAATGAAAAAACAGTGCAGTGCAACCAAAATAAATGTGTCCCAAATGGATAGAAATTTTGTTCAAAAATAGATGATCTCTGGAGTTCAACTCAAATATAGGACAATCGATGGAAATATTCAGAAGCCTTGATTACTGAGCAGCCAAGATAAATGATATTACTGCCGCTTACCGGATAGTTGGGATCTCAAGTTATAGAGATCACAGAAGCATGTGCATCAGCCTGCCGGCTCCAACAACAGTCACCTGTTCCTAGATGGAGGAAGGGATCTTCACATCCGAATCCTGGAGAAGATAGCCCGTCTCAGCTGTTTATTACCCCGTATCAGGCAAGGAAGAACACAGGTGAGAAATCACTCCAACTTTCCAGGTACGTTCCTTAGGCTGGGTTCACACTAGTGCGACACGACATCTGTCCTACTTTGGATCCGACTTTGCCCTGCGACATGAAGCCGACATATGTCCGACTTTCAATGAACGGGGATCCGACTTGGATCCCCGCCAATATCAGGCACTGTGTTTGGTATGAATCTTGAGGGGAAACTCCACGCCAAATTTTAAATAAAAAACCGGCATGGGTTCCCCCTCCAGAGGCATACCAGGCCCTTGGGTCTGGTCTGGATTTAAAGGGCCGCCCCAACGCCAAAAAAACGGCGTGAGGGTCCCCCCCAAAATCCAAACCAGACCCTTATCCGAGCACGCAACCTGGCAGGCCGCAGGGGAAGAGGGGGGGGACGAGAGAGCGGCCCCCCCTCCCTCCTGAACCGTACCAGGCCGCATGCCCTCAACATGGGGGGTTTGGTGCTCTGGGGCAGGGGGGGCGACCTGCGGCACCCCCACCCCAGAGCACCCTGCCCCCATGTTGATGAGGACAGGGCCTCTTCCCGACAACCCTGGCCGTTGGTTGTCGGGGTCTGCGGGCGGGGGGCTTATCAGAATCCGGGAGCCCCCTTTAATAAAGGGGCCCCCGGATCCCGGCCCCCCCACCCTATGTGAATGAGTATGGGGTACATCGTACCCCTACCCATTCACCTGGTGGAAAAAAAATTGCAATAAAAAACCACACAGCTTTTTAAAGTATTTTATTGCACAGCTCCGGGGGTCTTCTTCCGACTTCGGGGGTCTCCGGTGTCGTCGCCGCGCTCTCCGGTTCTTTCTTCTGCCGGGCCACCGCTAACTTCTTTTTAGCTCTTTTGCTAGCGGAGGCCCGGTCTTCTCCGTCGTCTCGTCCGGCTCTCCGTTGTCCTTCTGCCGGCCCCTCCACTAACTTCTTTAGCTCTTTTGCTAGTGGAGGGGCCGGTCTTCCCGTCGTCGCCGTCGGCGTCTTCTTCCCTCTTCTCCTCCTCGATGTTGACGCGTCGCTTCCTCCCGCTGTAATACTGGCTCTCCGCTCCGCTCCGCATTAATATAGGCTTCTCATGACGTCACAGTCACATGTTCCCATGACGTCACAGTCACATGCTCCGGGGCCATGTGCCCCGGAACATGTGACTGTGACGTCATGAGAAGCCTATATTAATGCGGAGCGGCCTGCCAGGTTGCGTGCTCGGATAAGGGTCTGGTTTGGATTTTGAGGGGACCCCCACGCTGTTTTTTTGACGTTGGGGCGCCCCTTCAAATCCAGACCAGACCTAAGGGCCTGGTATGCTCCTGGAGGGGGAACCCATGCCGGTTTTTTATTTAAAATTTGGCCTGGAGTTCCCCCTCAAGAGCAGTACAGCACAAGTCGCATGCCAAAGTCGGATCATGCAAGACTGCGGTCTGACTTTGATCCGACTTCAATGATAGTCAATGGGCTGAAGTCGGATCAAAGTCGGACCAAAGTAGTACAGGGAGCATTCTCAAAGTCGGACCGACATGTGTCGGACCAGTTAAGACGGCTCCCATAGGGAAACATTGATTTTCACACGTCATGCGACATGAGCTCCCAATGTCGGAGCGTTTGTCGCCCCAGTGTGAACCAGGCCTCAGGAACGGTGGCTCGGCAGGAAAAAAATTTAAAAAGAAGGCTTCATAGTGTAGTATATCCAAAAAAACAACATATTTATTTGTAAAAACACAGCAATGTTCACATCAAAATTTTAAAAATGACAGCAAGTGTCCACAGCAAATGATAAAGGCAAGAAGAGGCAAAAAAATTAATCAACGGTAAAAAAATGTTTTAAACCAGCCGAGGAACAAACCACCAGCTAGGTGAACGTGATAACGTTAGTGTTCAATGCTCCACCCGACATGTTTCCCCAAAAATGGCTTTTACTGGGAACGGAGGCTGATTTACCCACGTCATCACATCATGCTTTTATACTCAAAATGGCAGCCGTGACACCGGAAGTCAAATTAGTTAAATTCATCATGGTGTCACCAGGATTGAAGTTATTCATACATATTAAATTCTCCAAATTTTTCAGCTGGATTAATACATCACATTACTTTGAGCACGCTCAGCATTAACCAAAAACAGAAATTAATAAAAACAACAATCTGAAGACATATATGTATATTCCTAAACCAAATATCTTTCTCTATTGTACCATACACAAGAGTGTGTATATGTCTATCAATACACTACACCAATATGAATCAATTATATAGGAAGTTATGATAAAATTCATAAAATGTATTATATATATGTATTAAAAATATATATTAAAATTAAAGTTAAAAATAAAAATCAAAAGGACACAGGGGGAAAAAAATCATTAATTATTAATGTTTATCTCTTTCTCCTTTTTCCGGGAGTTCCGTTTCCCTCCCCTGCATCCTCTCGTAATCTTCCTTTTTTTGTCTGTCCTTTCCCTAAGAAACTCTCTAATTTATTTCTAAGGGGGGCTGCATGCGATGGTCCATCATATGATCTGGGATCACTATCTCATAGAGGTCCATATCCATCTCTCGTGTATTCACCTTCCTGCTCACTGTCACAATCCTGAAGGAAACTATAATGATTTTCCACCATCAAATCATATTTCCAGGGGGCTCTCTGTGAATTTTGAGGTCCTTCATATTGATCATTCCAGGGGGGTCTCCTCTGGTTTGGATCCTCATACCTCCCTGTGTAGTCCATTTGTGACGGTCTTCCTGGTGGGTACTGTGACAGCAGGAAGGTAAAGTCACCTGGTTGCATCCAGGGGGGTAGATATATTTCGCCCAGATTCAGGCTTTACGCCGATTTGTACAACTAGGTGGAGAGTTGTATAAGGCTAGTGTGCTCAAGGATGACTCATACCTCTAGGGAGAGGGCTGGGCGTCGTGCAGACAGGGAGTTGATGAGACCAGCTGAACCTTGTCAGCTCATTTAGGCCTCTATAAGAAAGCCCAGCTTCATTAGATGTTAGCTCATGCCTGGAACCAGACCTGTGTGGACTGTCTAGGGAGAGTGAACCCCTGTGCGGTGAGAGAAAGCCTGTGTGGCTATATTTTGCTTGGACATTTAAAACCAGGGACTTAGGGACTAGGACAGCACTAGGCTGATCCCAGTTGTTAGTTAGGAAACCTGTATGTTTAGTCAGAGGTCAAGTTGACCAGGATTTATTTTGTTTATGTTTTTTTTGCCTTGCTGTGTTTTTGTCACTGTAAATAGAAAATAAACCGCACCTTTTTGATTTTGAAAACCACAACCTCCGTCTGCTGGGCCTGTTTTTGGGTGGGGAGCCCATCCCGGGGGTCACACATACCCGCTGCCGAGCTAACCCCCTCACAGTTGGTGGAGAACCAGTGGCAGTTTTTTTTTAAGCCAGCATGGAGGAGATACTGAAACAGCTGGCTCTAGCAAATGCCAATCAACAGCAGACAAATGCAGGTTTGCAAAGGAGCCTTGCAGCCCAGCAGCAAGCTCATCAACAGAGCCTTGCAACTTTACAACAGAGTCTGGAGGCTCAGCAACAAGCCCAACAGCAATCTGAGGCCCGCTTCATAGACCTGTTGCAGAAGCAAGAGCAGAGACTACAACAACAGATGGAAGCAGTAATGCAGCAACGTCCGCAGACCAGTGAGGAAAGCCGTCCCACTAATACCGCGTCCTTTGGGGTGAGTCGTTTATTGACAAAAATGACTGGAGAGGATGATCCAGAGGTATTTTTGACCACATTTGAAAGGACCGCTGAAAGAGAAAAGTGGCCTGAGGAGCAGTGGGCTGGACTAGTGGCTCCTCTGTTAACTGGTGAATCGCAGAAAGCTTACTATGACCTAGAGCCTAACCAAGCAAAAGACTATGTGATGCTAAAAGCTGAAATATTGGCAAGGCTGGGTGTCACCCTGGCTGTCCGGGCTCAGCGTGTGCATAACTGGACTTTCCAGCTTGGAAAACCCCCCAGGTCTCAAATGTATGATCTCATTCACCTGAGCAGAAAGTGGCTACAGCCAGAGACTTTGTCCGCACCAAAGATTGTGGAACGTGTTGTAATGGATCGGTTTTTGAGAGCTCTTCCTACTGCCATCCAAAAGTGGGTAAGCCATGGAGACCCAGAGACGGCCGATGGTCTTGTGGATCGTGTGGAGAAATACTTGGCTACAGAGAACCTGACGGCCTCTTCCAGAGACACTCGGACTTTCCACCCTAAGACCAGACCATCCCCAGGGGCGGATAAGAGGATTCCAAGGGGTGAGGGTGGAGAGAGTGAGAGGGTGGGAGCTCTACCCCAAGTTTGGCGAGAACAGCCTGGGAAATCAGCGGCTCAAGAGGCCGCAAGAAGGATCGTTTGCTACCGCTGCCGGCAAGCGGGACATATTGCAGCAAATTGCCCGGTTGTGGAGGAACCCATGCAGTGTGACTTTCTGACGGGCAGACGTCAGTCGCTGTGTGCGACAGTCGCATGCACTGCCATTCGGGGAACTGAGAAACATTTATGCAAAATGTGTATTAATGGTAGAAATGTTGTGGTATTGCTGGATTCAGGTAGCCTTGTGACCCTGATAAAGGCTGAGTTAGTTAAAACAGAGGTCTCTGGGAATAGCAAGGTAGCCGTTATTTGTGTGCATGGGGACACCCGAGAGTATCCAGTGACTACAGTGTGTTTCGAGACCCCCAAAGGTACCCTCTCTCATCCAGTGGGCTTAGTATCTCAGTTACCGCATGACGCCATTGTGGGAAGGGATTTTCCGAAGTTCTGGGAACTGTGGGATGATCCTGAGCCCCCCACTGGTGCCCCTATGTACCAGGAATGTGATAGCCAGAACTCCCCTGAGAGTGGTGAGGACTCTCCGGAATTTCCCTTGTCAGTATTGGCAGGGGAGACTCAAGAAACTGGAGAGGAGCCCACCTCCTCAGACGAAAACCTACCGTCTGTGGAGTTTTCTGATCTTGAGGTTCACAGGGAAAACTTTGCCACAGAACAGTTGAAAGACCCCGCCCTAATAAAGGCACGGGAAAACGTAGTGAAAATAGATGGCGAGTTAGTGAACCCAGATAATACCGGCACTTACCCATACTTCAGCGTAGAGAAGGACCTACTGTATCGGGTGGCAAAAAGGGCAGAAGAAACCGTTGAGCAGCTTGTGGTGCCCAAACCTTACAGGAAGTTGGTGTTGGAGTTGGCCCATGGGCACATTCTTGGAGGTCATCTGGGGACAGAGAAAACCCGAGAGAGGGTATTACAGAGATTCTATTGGCCTGGGGTGATGAAGGACATAGAAAATTATTGTTCCTCCTGCCCTGTGTGTCAGAGGTCGGCCCCGATGCCACATTTCCGTAGCCCGCTGGTCCCTCTACCCATCATTGAGGTCCCGTTTGAGAGAATCGCAATGGATTTGGTAGGTCCTATAATCAAGTCCGCTAGGGGGCACCAGTACATATTGGTTATAATGGACTATGCCACCCGTTATCCAGAAGCGATCCCTCTCAGAAATACCTCGGCCAAAACCATAGCCAAAGAGCTATCTCTTGTTTTTAGCCGGGTGGGTATTTGTAAAGAACTGCTTACGGACCAAGGTACACCCTTTATGTCCCGGGTTATGAAAGAGCTGTGTAAATTGTTCAAAGTGACGCAATTGCGTACATCTGTGTATCACCCCCAAACCGATGGGCTGGTTGAAAGATTCAACAAAACCCTAAAACAAATGTTGAAGAAAGTGGTGGATAGAGATGGAAGGGATTGGGACTGTCTACTTCCTTATTTGATGTTTGCTATTAGGGAGGTGCCCCAATCCTCTACGGGATTCTCCCCCTTTGAGTTACTGTATGGGAGACACCCAAGAGGGCTGTTGGATATTGCCAAGGAAACTTGGGAAAGTGAGAGTTCTCCCCACAGGAGTGTGATTGAGCATGTCGCCCTGATGCAAGATCGAATTGCACAGGTAATGCCCATCGTGAAGGAACATTTGGCCCAAGCGCAGTTGGCACAGCAGAGAGTGTACAACCGTGGAGCCAAGACCCGTACCTTTTCCCCGGGGGATAGGATATTGGTACTTGTCCCTACGGTTGAAAGTAAATTCCTTGCCAAATGGCAAGGCCCCTACGAGATAATGGAAAAAGTGAGCGAAGTGAATTACAAGGTCAGACAACCAGGAAGGCGAAAGCCCGAACAGATCTATCACGTTAATCTGTTGAAAGCCTGGAGGGATAGAGAGTCCCTAGTCGCAGACACTTGGTCACCAGCTCAAACTGGTTGCGTGATTCCTGAGGTTGGAATCGCAGCCACCTTGTCACAACCCCAACAACAGGAGGTTAAGGAGTTTGTGCTTCGCAACAAGGAGGTATTCTCTGAGCTGCCGGGACAAACATCTGGGGTAGAGCATGACATTATTACCCCGCCCGGTGAAAGGGTGAAGTTAAAACCCTATCGGATCCCAGAGGCCCGACGGGAGGCAATACGGGAGGAAGTACAGAAAATGCTGAACTTAGGGGTGATAGAGGAGTCCCAAAGTGATTGGTCTAGTCCCATCGTGTTGGTGCCTAAACCGGATGGGAGCTGGCGATTTTGTAACGATTTTCGTCAGTTGAACAAAGTTACAAAATTTGACACCTACCCCATGCCACGTATAGATGAGTTGATCGACCGGCTGGGAACAGCCCGATACATGACGACTCTTGACCTCACAAAAGGGTATTGGCAAATCCCCCTGGCCAAGTCGGCCAAAGAGAAAACCGCATTTGTAACCCCAGACGGGGCGTTCCAATATAAAAGAATGCCGTTCGGGTTACAGAATGCGCCGGCCACATTCCAGCGGAAAATGGACCAGATGCTGAGGCCCCATCGGAAGTATGCTGCGGCTTACCTGGATGACATAATTGTCCATAGCACAGATTGGGCCTCACATCTGCCAAAAGTGCAAGCAGTCCTGGACTCTGTTCGGGAAGCAGGGTTTACGGCTAACCCCAAGAAGTGTACCATTGGGCAGGAGGAGGCCAAATATCTTGGGTACACCATTGGGAGGGGAGTAATAAAACCCCAACTCAACAAAGTCGAGGCCATCCAGAGTTGGCCACGTCCCAACAGCAAGAAGCAGGTACGAGCCTTTCTGGGAATCGCTGGGTATTATCGGCGATTCATTCCCCACTTTGCTTCTAAGGCTGTGCCCCTAACCAACCTGACGAAGGGGAAAGGGTCGGTCATGATTAAATGGACCCCCGAGGCTGAGGCAGCATTCCAATTCTTGAAACAAGCCTTATGTAGCCAGCCAGTGTTGTACTCACCCGACGTCTCTAGAGACTTTGTCGTACAAAGTGATGCGTCAGATGTGGGGTTAGGAGCAGTATTGTCCCAGGTCTGGAACGGGGAAGAGCACCCAGTCATTTACCTCAGCAGGAAGTTGAAGTCCCATGAGGTAAATTACGCCACCGTTGAAAAGGAGTGTTTAGCGGTGAAGTGGGCTCTAGATTCCCTTCGGTACTACCTGCTAGGTAGGCACTTTGACATGGTTACGGATCACGCTCCGTTAAAGTGGATGGCTCAAAACAAGGAAACAAATAGAAGAGTGAATAGGTGGTTCCTGGCCCTCCAGGAATTCAACTTCACAGTAAAGCATCGCCCTGGCGTTCAAATGGGGAATGTGGATGCTTTGTCTCGAGTACATGAATGCCTGATTGCTGGTGTTCCAACCCCGAGGTTAAAACAAGAGGGGGGGGTATGTGACAGCAGGAAGGTAAAGTCACCTGGTTGCATCCAGGGGGGTAGATATATTTCGCCCAGATTCAGGCTTTACGCCGATTTGTACAACTAGGTGGAGAGTTGTATAAGGCTAGTGTGCTCAAGGATGACTCATACCTCTAGGGAGAGGGCTGGGCGTCGTGCAGACAGGGAGTTGATGAGACCAGCTGAACCTTGTCAGCTCATTTAGGCCTCTATAAGAAAGCCCAGCTTCATTAGATGTTAGCTCATGCCTGGAACCAGACCTGTGTGGACTGTCTAGGGAGAGTGAACCCCTGTGCGGTGAGAGAAAGCCTGTGTGGCTATATTTTGCTTGGACATTTAAAACCAGGGACTTAGGGACTAGGACAGCACTAGGCTGATCCCAGTTGTTAGTTAGGAAACCTGTATGTTTAGTCAGAGGTCAAGTTGACCAGGATTTATTTTGTTTATGTTTTTTTTGCCTTGCTGTGTTTTTGTCACTGTAAATAGAAAATAAACCGCACCTTTTTGATTTTGAAAACCACAACCTCCGTCTGCTGGGCCTGTTTTTGGGTGGGGAGCCCATCCCGGGGGTCACACATACCCGCTGCCGAGCTAACCCCCTCACAGTACATATAATAATTCCCATAATTTTGAGGGGTTTGAGGGGGTTTATTTCCTCTATTCTGATTTAAATATTGAGGCTTCCCTGCATTTCTCGGGTAGCCATTTACTGAAGAGTTTGGATATTGATTTTTAGAGGGGTAATTACTTTTGTGTGGGGCATTTGTTCCCTTTTTCTTTGCTTGTTGTGCAGAACGTTCCCTTCCCCCCTTAAGTGCACCCACATTTTGATATATTGGGGCTGCAATATCAAAATCCCTTCTGTTCACATCAGGGACAGGATGTATTAGGGTTCCCCCATTAGCATCCATATTTTCAGCCACTGTAGTGTCCATATTAATAACTAGGGCTTCCCTGTATAATTCCTGCCATTTAAAGACGTTATTCATTTTGTAATCTTCTACGTCCCTTAAGTATTTTTTTCTTTTTTTAATCCGTTGTTCCTCTTCCTCCTCTATCATTATCTCTCTAAGTTCCTTAGTATATACCTGGTATATACCCTCTTTATTGAATGGTATGAGTTTATCCCTAATTTCGTTGATTTCCTGTTGCAATTTTGCAGCCTTGCTTTGTTTTCTGGTTATTAGAAAATTCAAAAACGCAAGGCCCACATCATTGAAATATAAAAACCATTCTTTGGGGTCCTTATCCCCCTTATCTGGGTATACATGCCACCTAGGGTTGCCACCTCATCCCTTTAAAACCGAACACATATTAATTACACAGGCTCTGTGGCTGATTTAGGTGGTAATTAAACACACTTGGTGCCTTACCTGCAATAAATTAGCCTCAGAACCTGTGTAATTCATATGTGTTCGGGTTTAAAGGGATGAGGTGGCAACCCTAATGCCACCGTAAACTCCTTGGGATCATCTTTTCTTTTAAGTACCTATCCAGGAAGATAATATCCCAGGTGGCATGTAACTCAGCAATCAGAACATTCTTAAGTCTCATAAAGATCCCTCTGATGTTATCTGTCTCCAGGGTAGTCTGATCAAAGACGTCCTCTGGATTTATTTTCCTATTTTTGTGATATTCAAAGATATCCATAGGGAAAGTAAAAACGTGTATATATAAAAATTTATCAAGGTATATAAAGTGAATATAAACCAATGTAGGAAGCCGCAAAATAAAATGTATTTCTAATACAAATGCAAAAATAATAAAACAAATTCTGCGCTTAACCTTATAACACTCTGGTGTTTTGTTTTAACAACATGCAGCAACTCCAAAAAAAGGCCTAAATACTTAAGACCAACCAACTTATGTGCAATAAAAAAGAGAAAAAAAGAGTGCGCAATCACCAAAAAATATATGTTTGCAACAAAAATGATCCTCTTGCAAATACCACAGGTGCAAAAAACAAGAGAATAAATCAATAATCGCTATGTAAATTACCACACAAATTTTTTTTTATATATAACTCAATCCAAATTATTGTGAAGTGCAACCACTAATAATCCAAATAACTGAATATCCCATCTATTCAACTGGGCCTTGGCTCTCTCCTTCCAAGCCCTGGACAGATTCGGGTTTTCCATGGATATCTTCTCCCAAGTGTCTCCTCCTTCGCCCACCTCTGATAGGTTGACAAGGGCAGCGGGGCTCACTTGGCCCAAAAGCATCCTGGCTGGGATTTCCATGGGGCCATCTGTATTGTTCCTAACACTCACTGGGACTCTACAATGGGCCTTCTTCAGAGCCTTCAGCGGAATCACTTCTGGTATCACTTCCAGACCGTGGGTTCCTTCTTTTGGGTCAGATTCCAACATGACAAAGGGTCCAGGCTGCTGCCAAGCAAGCTTCACAGTGGCTCTGAGACAGGTTACTTGGCCGGGCTGCAGTACTGTCCCCCCTCTTCCAAGTCTCCACACCTTCCCTATCCCTTCTCCTGGGGTCTTCTGCTCCAAGACCAGCCGTTGGTAAGCCGTCCTCAGCATGGGGTGGATCTTGGTGGCCGCATCCCCTTCTTCCTTCACTATAGGGGTCAGAAGTCTTCGGACCAGGTCCGTGTTCGTCCCTATTATAAGGGAACTCGTGTTGGTTCCCAGCGGCCGAGGGCATGCAACCGCCAGGGTGTCAAATACTTTGGTTCTTCCAGCCACCGACGGGTCAAAGATCATTCTGACAGGCAGATAGCCATCATAGGGGAAGTTCTGGGTTCCAATCCCACATATCTCCAGTCCCTCTATCTTCCGGATGGGTATGTGACTCAAGTGCTTATCGTAGAAGTCTCTGTATAGCAGAGTCACTTGCGCCCCAGTATCCAGGATTGCTCTGGTGTAGACTCCCTCCACTTGAATGGACACTATAGGAGATGGGCCTACCAACTTCTCTGGATATGGGCCTGCAGGGGTCACCTTCTTCTGACTTTTTCCTTTTGGACTCTCTCTCGTCCTAATCCCTTTGGACTTGAACTTTCCTTGAGCCTGGTATGCATTGACTTCCCCCCTTTTATTGGGTGTAGGAACCCGCTGAGGGATATTATTATTTTTCTTAGGTGGGCACCCCCTTTGGGGAGTGCTGTGCCTCTTCTGATGGGTCTCGCCCCTTCTTCCTGGGGTATAGCTTTGTTGAGGGGCATTGCGTTTCCCCTTTGGTGTTTTATCCCTTTTTTTTCTTTTGCTTCGCATTCAGCTTGGAGCTCACTGAAGGTGATGGGCACCCGGTTGACTCCTTCACCGGGGCCCTCTGAAGTTTCCCGCTGGCTTTTGGTTTTCTGGTCTCTTCTTCTTGGGACTGGAACATGTAGCCGCAATGTGGCCAATTCCCCCACAGTTAAAGCAGACTATATCTCCCCATTCTTGTAAAGATTCGGGTGCTGAGGCAATTGGGAATATTTCCTTCCTTGGTACTTCTCTCTTGGGACTCTCAGTGTCCTTCGCCATCAAAGAGGTCAGCATCTCTAACACCTTGGACATCTGAGTTTTCAGGGCGTCTATCTCTGAGTCTCTTTCTGGGGTCATCATTGGATTGACTAACGTCTGTGCGGGTGCAACATTTGCCTTAATTATTTGCTGGTCCTGTTGCAGCGCCTCCTCATCTCTGATGATTTTTATCAAGTCAGCATAAGTCAGCAACGTTCCTCCTCCTGAGGCTTTCAGATGCAGCCAGACTGGATCCGAGCGCAGCGCTCCCTTTAAGACCTGCTTCATTCTTGCCGCATCTGTATCTTGGGGCTTCATCCCCTTCTTCAACACAATCTTGCACAGCAACCTGTTCAGTCTTCTAACATACTCGGAAAGTTTCTCCTCTGGTTTTTGGAAAGTGTGTTCAAATTGGTAGACCATCTCTGTCACCTTTTCTAATTGACCAAACTCTTCCTGTAGCATGGCTAGACAGTCACATCAAATCGCATTGCCCACAGCACATTGCATCACCCCCAGCACATCGAATTGCATAACCCACAGCACATTGCATCACCCCTAGCACATCAAATCGCATTGCCCCAGCACATTGCATCACCCCCAGCACATTGCATCACCCCCAGCACATCGAATTGCATCACCCAAAGCACGTTGCATCACCCCCAGCACATCGAATCACATGGCCCACAGCACATTGCATCACCCCCAGCACATCGAATCGCATCACCCCCAGCAATTGTGGGTGATGCCATTGAATGTGCTGGGGGTGATGCAATGTGCTGTGGGCCATGCGATTCGATGTGCTGGGGGTGATGCAATTTGCTGTGAACCATGCGATTCGATGTGCTAGGGGTTATGCAATGTGCTGTGGGCCATGCGATTCGATGTTCTGGGGGTGATGCAATGTGCTGTGGGTGATGCGATTTGATGTGCTGGGGGTGATGCAATGTGCTGCTGGGGGTGATGCAATGTGCTGTGGGCCATGCAAATCGATGTGCTAGGGGTAATGCAATGTGCTGTGGGCCATGCGATTCGATGCGCTGGGGGTGATGCAATGTGCTGTGGGCCATGCGATTCGATGCGCTGGGGGTGATGCAATGTGCTGTGGGCCATGCGATTCGATGTGCTGGGGGTGATACAATGTGCTGTGGGCCATGCGATTTGATGTGCTGGGGGTGATGCAATGTGCTGTGGGCCATGCGATTTTATGTGCTGTGGGTGATGCGATTCGATGTGCTGGGGGTGATGCAATGTGCTACTGGGGGTCATGCAATTTGATGTGCTGGGGGGTGATGCAATGTGCTGCTGGGGGTGATGCGATTCGATGTGCTGGGGGTGATGCGATTCAATGTGCTGGGGGTGATGCAATGTGCTGTGGGCCATGCGATTCGATGTGCTGGGGGTGATGCAATGTGCTGTGGGCCATGCGATTCGATGTACTGGGGGTGATTCAATGTGCTGTGATTGATGCGATTTGATGTGCTGGGGGTGATGCAATGTGCTGTGGGCCATGCAATTTGATGTGCTGGGGGTGATGCAATGTGCTGTGGGCCATGAGATTCGATGTGCTGGGGGTGATGCAATGTGCTGGGGGCAATGTAATTCGATGTGCTGGGGGTGATGCAATGTGCTGTGGGTGTTGCGAATCAATGTGCTGTGGGCCATGCGATTCAATGTGCTGGGGGTGGTGCAATGTGCTTTAGGCCATGGGATTCGATGTGCTGACGGTGATGCAATGTGCAGTGGGCCAAGCGATTCGATGTGCTGGGGCTGATGAAATGTGCTGTGAGTGATGCGATTTGATGTGCTGGGGGTGATGCAATGTGCTGTGGGCCATGCGATTCGATGTGCTGAGGGTGATGTTATGTGCTGTGGGTGATGCGATTCGATGTGCTGGGATGATGCAATGTGCTGCTGGGGGTGATGTGATTCGATGTGCTGGAAGTGATGCAATGTGCTGCTGGGGTGATGCGATTCGATGTGCTGGGGATGATGCAATGTGCTGTGGGCCATGCGATTCGATGTGCTGGGGGTGATGCAATGTGCTGCTGGGGGTGATGCAATGTGCTGTGGGTCATGCGATTCGATGTTCTTGGGTTATGCAATGTGCTGTGGATGATGCGATTCGATGTGCTGGGGGTGATGCGATCTGCTGTGGGCCATGTGAGTCGATGTGCTGGGGGTGATGCAATGTGCTGTGGGCCATGCGATTCGATGTGCTGGGGGTGATGCAATGTACTGTGGGCCATGCGATTTGATGTGCTGGGTGTGATGCAATGTGCTGCGGGCCATGTGATTCGATGTTCTGTGGGTGATGCAATGTGCTGTGGGCCATGCGATTCGATGTGCTGGGGGTGATGCAATGTGCTGTGGGCCATGCGATTCGATGTGCTGGAGGTGATGCAATGTGCTGTGGGCCATGTGATTCGATGTTCTGTGGGTGATGCAATGTGCTGTGGGCCATGCAATTCGATGTGCTGGGGTGATGCAATGTGCTGTGGGCCATGCGATTCGATGTGCTGGGGGTGATGTAATGTGCTGTGGGCCATGCGATTCAATGTGCTGGAGGTGATGCAATCTGCTGTGAGTGATGCGATTTGATGTGCTGGGGGTGATGCAATGTGCTGTGGGCCATGTGATTCGATGTGCTGGGGGTGATGCAATGTGCTCTGGGCCATGTGATTCAATGTGCTGGGGGTGATGCAATGTGCTGTGGGCCATGCGATTCGATGTGCTGGGGGTGATGCAATGTGCTGTGAGTGATGCGATTTGATGTGCTGGGGGGGATGCAATGTGCTATGGGTGATGCGATTCGATGTGCTGGGGGTGATGCAATGTGCTGCCGGGGGTGATGCGATTCGATGTGCTGGGGATGATGCAATGTGTTGCTGGGGGTGATGCGATTCGATGTGCTGGGGGTGATGCAATGTGCTGTGGGCCATGCGATTCGATGTGCTGGGGGTGATGCAATGTGCTGTGGGCCATGCATTTCGATGTGCTGGGGGTGATGCAATGTGCTGTGAGTGATGCAATTTGTTGTGCTGGGGGTGATGCAATGTGCTGTGGGCCATGCGATTCGATGTGCTGGGGTGATGCAATGGGCTGTGGGCCATGCGATTCAATGTGCTGGGGGTGATGCAATGTGCTGTGAGTGATGCAATTTGATGTGCTGGGGTTGATGCATTGTGCTGTGGGCCATGCGATTTGATGTGCTGGGGGTGATGCAATGTGCTGTGGGCCATGCGATTCGATGTGCTGGGGGTGATGCAATGTGCTCTGGGCCATGCAATTCAATGTGCTGGGGGTGATGCAATGTGCTGTGGGCCATGCGATTCAATGTGCTGGGGGTGATGCAATGTGCTGTGAGTGATGTGATTTGATGTGCTGCGGGTGATGCAATGTGCTATGGGCCATGCGATTCAATGTTCTGGGGTTGATGCAATGTGCTATGCTTGATGCGATTCGATGTGCTGGGGGTGATGCAATGTGCTGCCGGGGGTGATGTGATTCGATGTGCTGGGGATGATGCAATTTGTTGCTGGGGGTGATGCGATTCGATGTGCTGGGGGTGATGCAATGTGCTGTGGGCCATGTGATTCGATGTGCTGGGGGTGATGCAATGTGCTGTGGGCCATGCGATTCGATGTGCTGGGAGTGATATAATGTGCTGTGAGTGATGCCATTTGATGTGCTGGGGGTGATGCAATGTGCTGTGGGCCATGCGATTCGATATGCTGGGGGTGATGCAATGTGCTGTGGGTGATGTGATTCGATGTGCTGGGGTGATGCAATGTGCTGTGGGCCATGTGATTCAATGTGCTGGGGGTGATGCAATGTGCTGTGGGCCATGCGATTCGATGTGCTGGGGGTGATGCAATGTGCTCTGGGCCATGTGATTCAATGTGCTGGGGGTGATGCAATGTGCTGTGGGCCATGCGATTCGATGTGCTGGGGGTGATGCAATGTGCTGTGAGTGATGCGATTTGATGTGCTGGGGGGATGCAATGTGCTATGGGTGATGCGATTCGATGTGCTGGGGGTGATGCAATGTGCTGCCGGGGGTGATGCGATTCGATGTGCTGGGGATGATGCAATGTGTTGCTGGGGGTGATGCGATTCGATGTGCTGGGGGTGATGCAATGTGCTGTGGGCCATGCGATTCGATGTGCTGGGGGTGATGCAATGTGCTGTGGGCCATGCATTTCGATGTGCTCGGGGTGATGCAATGTGCTGTGAGTGATGCAATTTGTTGTGCTGGGGGTGATGCAATGTGCTGTGGGCCATGCGATTCGATGTGCTGGGGTGATGCAATGTGCTGTGGGCCATGCGATTCAATGTGCTGGGGGTGATGCAATGTGCTGTGAGTGATGCAATTTGATGTGCTGGGGTTGATGCATTGTGCTGTGGGCCATGCGATTTGATGTGCTGGGGGTGATGCAATGTGCTGTGGGCCATGCGATTCGATGTGCTGGGGGTGATGCAATGTGCTCTGGGCCATGCAATTCAATGTGCTGGGGGTGATGCAATGTGCTGTGGGCCATGCGATTCAATGTGCTGGGGGTGATGCAATGTGCTGTGAGTGATGTGATTTGATGTGCTGCGGGTGATGCAATGTGCTATGGGCCATGCGATTCAATGTTCTGGGGTTGATGCAATGTGCTATGGGTGATGCGATTCGATGTGCTGGGGGTGATGCAATGTGCTGCCGGGGGTGATGCGATTCGATGTGCTGGGGATGATGCAATGTGTTGCTGGGGGTGATGCGTTTCGATGTGCTGGGGGTGATGCAATGTGCTGTGGGCCATGCGATTCGATGTGCTGGGGGTGATGCAATGTGCTGTGGGCCATGCGATTCGATGTGCTGGGAGTGATATAATGTGCTGTGAGTGATGCCATTTGATGTGCTGGGGGTGATGCAATGTGCTGTGGGCCATGCGATTCGATATGCTGGGGGTGATGCAATGTGCTGTGGGTGATGTGATTCGATGTGCTGGGGGTGATGCAATGTGCTGTGGGCCATGTGATTCAATGTGCTGGGGGTGATGCAATGTGCTGTGGGCCGTGTGATTTGATGTGCTGGGGGTGATGCAATGTGCTGTGGGCCATGCGATTCGATGTGCTGGGGTTGATGCAATGTGCTGGGGCAATGCGATTCGATGTGCTGGGGGTGATGCAATGTGCTGTGGGTGATGCGAATCAATGTGCTGTGGGCCATGCGATTTGATGTGCTGGGGGTGATGCAATATGCTGTGTGCCATGGGATTCGATGTGCTGACGGTGATGCAATGTGCAGTGGGCCAAGCGATTCGATGTGCTGGGGCTGATGAAATGTGCTGTGAGTGATGCGATTTGATGTGCTGGGGGTGATGCAATGTGCTGTGGGCCATGCGATTCGATGTGCTGGGGGTGAGGTAATGTGCTGTGTGTGATGCGATTCAATGTGCTGGGGGTGATGCAATGTGCTGCTGGGGGTGATGTGATTCGATGTGCTGGGGGTGATGCAATGTGCTGTGGGTCATGCGATTCGATGTTCTGGGGGTGATGCAATGTGCTGTGGATGATGCGATTCGATGTGCTGGGGGTGATGCGATGTGCTGTGGGCCATGTGAGTCGATGTGCTGGGGGTGATGCAATGTGCTGTGGGCCATGCGATTCCATGTGCTGGGGGTGATGCAATGTACTGTGGGCCATGCGATTTGATGTGCTGGGTGTGATGCAATGTGCTGTGGGCCATGTGATTCAATGTGCTGGGGGTGATGCAATTTGCAGTGAGTGATGCGATTTGATGTGCTGTGGGCCATGCGATTCGTTGTGCTGAGGGTGATGCAATGTAATGTGGGCCATGCGATTCAATGTGCTGGGGTTGATGCAATGTGCTGTGGGCCATGCGATTCAATGTGCTGGGGTAATGCAATGTGCTGTGGGCCATGCGATTCGATGTGCTGGGGGTGATGCAATGTGCTGTGGGCCATGCGATTCGATGTGCTGGGGGTGATGCAATGTGCTGTGAGTGATGCGATTTGATGTGCTGGGGGTGATGCAATGTGCTGTGGGCCATGCGATTCGATGTGCGGGGGGTGATGCAATGTGCTGTGGGTGATGCGATTCGATGTTACATAGTTACATAGTTAGTCAGGTTGAAAAAAGACACAAGTCCATCCAGTTCAACCGTAAAAAAAATAATAAAAAAAAATAAATAAACATATATCGTACAATCCCATATACCCAATTCTATACCCACAGTTGATCCAGAGGAAGGCAAAAAAAAACCCAGAAGAGCATGATCCAATTTGCTACAGCAGGGGAAAAAATTCCTTCCTGATCCCCCGAGAGGCAATCGGATATTCCCTGGATCAACTTTACCTATAAATGTCAGTACCCAGTTATATTATGTACATTTAAGAAAGAATCCAGGCCCTTCTTAAAGCAATCTACTGAGCTGGCCAGAACCACCTCTGCAGGGAGTCTATTCCACATTTTCACAGCTCTTACTGTGAAAAAACCTTTCCGTATTTGGAGGTGAAATCTCTTTTCCTCTAGACGCAAAGAGTGCCCCCTTGTCCTTTGTGTTGACCGTAAAGTGAATAACTGAACACCAAGTTCACTATATGGACCCCTTATATATTTGTACATGTTGATCATATCCCCCTTAATCTCCTCTTCTCAAGAGAGAATAAATTCAGTTCCTCTAATCTCTCCTCATAGCTGAGCTCCTCCATGCCTCTTATCAGTTTGGTTGCCCTTCTCTGCACTTTCTCCAGTTCCCCAATATCCTTTTTGAGAACTGGGGCCCAAAACTGAACTGCATATTCCAGATGAGGTCTTACTAATGATTTGAACAGGGGCAAAATGATATCTCTCTCTCTGGAGACCATACCTCTCTTAATACAAGAAAGGACTTTGCTCGCTTTGGAAACCGCAGCTTGGCATTGCATGCCATTATTGAGCTTATGATCTACCAAAACCCCCAGATCCTTCTCCACTACGGATCCCCCCAGTTGTACTCCCCCTAGTATGTATGATGCATTCATATTATTAACCCCCAAGTGCATAACTTTACTTTTATCAACATTAAACCTCATCTGCCACATAGTCGCCCAATTAGACAGAGCATTGAGGTCGTCTTGTAAATTGGCGACATCCTGTAAGGACGTTATTCCACTGCATAGCTTGGTGTCATCTGCAAAGACAGAAATGTTACTTTTGATCTCAGACCCAATATCATTTATAAACATATTAAAAAGTAAGGGTCCCAGCACTGAACCTTGGGGTACACCACTGATAACCTTGGACCATTCAGAGTAAGAATCATTAACCACTACTCTCTGAATTCTGTCTTTTAGCCAGTTTTCTATCCATTTACAAACTGATATTTCCAATCCTGTAGACTTTACCTTACACATGAGCCGTGTGTGGGGAACTGTATCGAACGCTTTTGCAAAATCCAAGTATACCACGTCCACAGCCACCCCTTTGTCCAAGGTCTTACTTACCTCTTCATAAAAAGAAATCAGGTTTGTTTGACAACTTCTGTCTTTCATGAATCCATGCTGTCTGTTGCTTAAATAGTTTTTTTCCAGCAAGAACTCATCTATGTGGTCTTTTATTAATCTCTCCAGTATTTTCCCAACTATAGAAGTTAAACTAACAGGTCTATAGTTACTTGGTAAAGACTTAATTCCCTTTTTAAATATAGGCACCACATTGGCCCTGCGCCAATCCAGTGGTACTATTCCTGTCATTAATGAGTCCCTAAAAATTAAATACAATGGCTTTGAAATTACAGAGCTCAATTCTTTTAGGATCCGTGGGTGTATGCTATCTGGTCCAGGTGCTTTATCCACCTTTATTCCATCTAAATATTTCTGGACCATATCACTTTTGAGCCATTGTGGATTTGGGGCTGTGTCACTACCACCCCCATTTTGGACATGAGCTCCCCCATGCTCCTTTGTATACACAGAACTGAAGAAAGTATTTAATAAATTAGCCTTCTCTTTGTCCCCAGTCACCCACTCTAGATTATTTTGTAAAGGGCCTACATGCTCAGACTTGACCTTTTTACTATTAATATATTTGAATAATTTTTTGGGGTTTGTCCTACTATCTTTTGCAATCTGTCGTTCATTTTGAATTTTTGCATCCTTGATTTCCTTTTTACATATCCTGTTATATTCTTTGTAACATTTAAATGACACTAGTGTTCCCTCATTTTTATATTTTTTAAAAGCTCTTTTCTTATAGTTTATAGCTTTTTTAACTTTGGCAGTGAGCCACATAGGTTTTATTTTTAGCCTTTTAAACTTATTGCCCATGGGAATATACTTTGCAGTGAGTTCACAAACAGTCTTTTTGAAGAATTCCCATTTCTGTTCTGTGCCCATTGATGCCAATATTCCTTCCCAGTCTAAGTCCTGGAGAGCAGCGCTCATCTTTGGAAAATTTGCTCTCTTGAAATTAAGTGTTTTTATCTTTCCTGTATGTAATTTTTGCTTACAACTAACATCAAATGAAATCATGTTATGGTCACTGCTACCCAGGTGTTCCTTTATCTGAACATTAGTAATACACTCTGCATGGTTTGAGATTACCAGGTCCAACAGAGCATCATTCCTAGTTGGGGCCTCAATAAACTGGACCATAAAATTGTCCTGCAATAGGTTTATAAATTTTTGCCCTTTAACTGTCCCAGCAGTTCCATTACTCCAGTCAATTTCTGGGTAGTTAAAATCCCCCATTATTATCACCGTCCCAGCCCTTGCAGCCCTTTCCATCTGTGCAAGGAGCTGAGTCTCTAACTCCTCATTAACATTGGGTGGTCTATAACAAACTCCAATGATTAGCTTTGAACTACGCACATCTGTATGCAGTTCCACCCATAATGCTTCAGACTCATCACACTCTCCATCCGCCAGGTCCTCTTCCACACTCGCTTTGAGATCACTTCTCACATAGAGACAGACCCCTCCACCCTTCCTTTTTACCCTGTCTTTCTGAAAGAGTGCATAGCCAGGAATATTAATAGCCCAGTCATGTGAGGAATGAAGCCAAGTTTCAGCAATACCGATTACATCATAGCTCTCCTCATGCACCAGAGCTTCCAACTCACCTATTTTGCTTGGCAGACTTCTGGCGTTGGTGAACAGACACTTTAATGCATTAATATTATTTGACCGGTCACATACTATCCTCTTGGGTGTTCCCAGATTGCAACTAGGACTTGCTACTATACTTACCTTGGGTTTATGTTCTTTGGTTACCCTACCACTAATGCCCCTAATACTACCCTTTAGAATATGTTCCCCGCTGACTCTCACTATCTCTGGACCCTCCCCCCTGTCACCTAGTTTAAAAACCCCTCTAACTTTTTGGCCATCCTTATTCCCAGCTGATCTGCACCCTCCTCATTTAGGTGCAGTCCGTCCCTTCTATAGTACTGGTTATTAGGGATGAGCTTCGTGTTCGAGTCGAACATACGTTCGACTCGAACATCGGCTGTTCGATCGTTCGACGAAGATCGAACGATTTGGGCCGTTCGCGCCAAATTCGAGTGACGCGAACGGCCCACAATGCACTACGCCATCGCAGTGTCATCCAGGCGCTGTGATTGGCCAAGCATGCACTGTGACCCCGCATGCTTGGCCAATCAAAGCGCCGGCAGCGAGGAGAGCAATGATTGGCCACAGGCAGGATGCCTGTGGCCAATTATTGCTGAGGGTGTTTAGTACACGCCCCACACTATAAAAGGCCGCCAGCACGGCGGCCTAGTGTAGTGTGTTCCGGAGCAGGGAAAGAGAAGCATAGGCAGGGACAGTGACATTTATTTTTTTCTTGCTTAACCTGGATTCCTTTAGTTTAGGGAAAGAGAAGGATAGGTAGGGAGAGTGTCAGTGTGTTTTACTGTGCGAATCCTTGTTTCTAGGGACAGGAAAGGACAGTGAGGGAATTCTCCTTGTGCTATAGTGTGCTTTAAAAAAACATTTTTTCTAGGGACAGAAAACTATAGGTAGGAAGAGTGTCAGTTTCTTTCACTGTGATAATCCTTGTTTCTAGGGACAAAGAAGGAAAGTGAGGGAAATTCTCCTTGTGCTATAGTGTGCTTTAAAAAAACATTTTTTCTAGGGACAGAAAACTATAGGTAGGGAGAGTGTCAGTGTGTTTTACTGTGCGAATCCTTGTTTCTAGGGACAGGAAAGGACAGTGAGGGAATTCTCCTTGTGCTATAGTGTGCTTTAAAAAAACATTTTTTCTAGGGACAGAAAACTATAGGTAGGAAGAGTGTCAGTTTCTTTCACTGTGATAATCCTTGTTTCTAGGGACAAAGAAGGAAAGTGAGGGAAATTCTCCTTGTGCTATAGTGTGCTTTAAAAAAACATTTTTTCTAGGGACAGAAAACTATAGGTAGGGAGAGTGTCAGTGTCTTTTACTGTGCGAATCCTTGTTTCTAGGGACAGGGAAGGACAGTGAGGGAATTCTCCTTGTGCTATAGTGTGCTTTAAAAAAACATTTTTTCTAGGGACAGAAAACTATAGGAAGGAAGAGTGTCAGTTTCTTTCACTGTGATAATCCTTGTTTCTAGGGACAAAGAAGGAAAGTGAGGGAAATTCTCCTTGTGCTATAGTGTGCTTTAAAAAAACATTTTTTCTAGGGACAGAAAACTATAGGTAGGAAGAGTGTCAGTTTCTTTCACTGTGATAATCCTTGTTTCTAGGGACAGGGAAGGAAAGTGAGGGAAATTCTCCTTGTGCTATAGTGTGCTTTAAAAAAACATTTTTTCTAGGGACAGAAAACTATAGGTAGGAAGAGTGTCAGTTTCTTTCACTGTGATAATCCTTGTTTCTAGGGACAAAGAAGGAAAGTGAGGGAAATTCTCCTTGTGCTATAGTGTGCTTTAAAAAAACATTTTTTCTAGGGACAGAAAACTATAGGTAGGGAGAGTGTCAGTGTGTTTTACTGTGCGAATCCTTGTTTCTAGGGACAGGAAAGGACAGTGAGGGAATTCTCCTTGTGCTATAGTGTGCTTTAAAAAAACATTTTTTCTAGGGACAGAAAACTATAGGAAGGAAGAGTGTCAGTTTCTTTCACTGTGATAATCCTTGTTTCTAGGGACAAAGAAGGAAAGTGAGGGAAATTCTCCTTGTGCTATAGTGTGCTTTAAAAAAACATTTTTTCTAGGGACAGAAAACTATAGGTAGGGAGAGTGTCAGTGTCTTTTACTGTGTGAATCCTTGTTTCTAGGGACAGGGAAGGACAGTGAGGGAATTCTCCTTGTGCTATAGTGTGCTTTAAAAAAACTTTTTTTCTAGGGACAGAAAACTATAGGAAGGAAGAGTGTCAGTTTCTTTCACTGTGATAATCCTTGTTTCTAGGGACAAAGAAGGAAAGTGAGGGAAATTCTCCTTGTGCTATAGTGTGCTTTAAAAAAACATTTTTTCTAGGGTCAGAAAACTATAGGTAGGAAGAGTGTCAGTTTCTTTCACTGTGATAATCCTTGTTTCTAGGGACAGGGAAGGAAAGTGAGGAAAATTCTCCTTGTGCTATAGTGTGCTTTAAAAAAACATTTTTTCTAGGGACAGAAAACTATAGGTAGGAAGAGTGTCAGTTTCTTTCACTGTGATAATCCTTGTTTCTAGGGACAAAGAAGGAAAGTGAGGGAAATTCTCCTTGTGCTATAGTGTGCTTTAAAAAAACATTTTTTCTAGGGACAGAAAACTATAGGTAGGGAGAGTGTCAGTGTGTTTTACCGTGCGAATCCTTGTTTCTAGGGACAGGAAAGGACAGTGAGGGAATTCTCCTTGTGCTATAGTGTGCTTTAAAAAAAAAATTTCTAGGGACAGAAAACTATAGGTAGGAAGAGTGTCAGTTTCTTTCACTGTGATAATCCTTGTTTCTAGGGACAAAGAAGGAAAGTGAGGGAAATTCTCCTTGTGCTATAGTGTGCTTTAAAAAAACATTTTTTCTAGGGTCAGAAAACTATAGGTAGGAAGAGTGTCAGTTTCTTTCACTGTGATAATCCTTGTTTCTAGGGACAGGGAAGGAAAGTGAGGGAAATTCTCCTTGTGCTATAGTGTGCTTTAAAAAAACATTTTTTCTAGGGACAGAAAACTATAGGTAGGAAGAGTATCAGTTTCTTTCACTGTGATAATCCTTGTTTCTAGGGACAAAGAAGGAAAGTGAGGGAAATTCTCCTTGTGCTATAGTGTGCTTTAAAAAAACATTTTTTCTAGGGACAGAAAACTATAGGTAGGGAGAGTGTCAGTGTCTTTTACTGTGCGAATCCTTGTTTCTAGGGACAGGGAAGGACAGTGAGGGAATTCTCCTTGTGCTATAGTGTGCTTTAAAAAAACATTTTTTCTAGGGACAGAAAACTATAGGAAGGAAGAGTGTCAGTTTCTTTCACTGTGATAATCCTTGTTTCTAGGGACAAAGAAGGAAAGTGAGGGAAATTCTCCTTGTGCTATAGTGTGCTTTAAAAAAACATTTTTTCTAGGGACAGAAAACTATAGGTAGGAAGAGTGTCAGTTTCTTTCACTGTGATAATCCTTGTTTCTAGGGACAGGGAAGGAAAGTGAGGGAAATTCTCCTTGTGCTATAGTGTGCTTTAAAAAAAACATTTTTTCTAGGGACAGAAAACTATAGGTAGGGAGAGTGTCAGTGTGTTTTACTGTGCGAATCCTTGTTTCTAGGGACAGGAAAGGACAGTGAGGGAATTCTCCTTGTGCTATAGTGTGCTTTAAAAAAACATTTTTTCTAGGGACAGAAAACTATAGGAAGGAAGAGTGTCAGTTTCTTTCACTGTGATAATCCTTGTTTCTAGGGACAAAGAAGGAAAGTGAGGGAAATTCTCCTTGTGCTATAGTGTGCTTTAAAAAAACATTTTTTCTAGGAACAGAAAACTATAGGTAGGAAGAGTGTCAGTTTCTTTCACTGTGATAATCCTTGTTTCTAGGGACAAAGAAGGAAAGTGAGGGAAATTCTCCTTGTGCTATAGTGTGCTTTAAAAAAACATTTTTTCTAGGGACAGAAAACTATAGGTAGGGAGAGTGTCAGTGTCTTTTACTGTGCGAATCCTTGTTTCTAGGGACAGGGAAGGACAGTGAGGGAATTCTCCTTGTGCTATAGTGTGCTTTAAAAAAACATTTTTTCTAGGGACAGAAAACTATAGGAAGGAAGAGTGTCAGTTTCTTTCACTGTGATAATCCTTGTTTCTAGGGACAAAGAAGGAAAGTGAGGGAAATTCTCCTTGTGCTATAGTGTGCTTTAAAAAAACATTTTTTCTAGGGTCAGAAAACTATAGGTAGGAAGAGTGTCAGTTTCTTTCACTGTGATAATCCTTGTTTCTAGGGACAGGGAAGGAAAGTGAGGGAAATTCTCCTTGTGCTATAGTGTGCTTTAAAAAAACATTTTTTCTAGGGACAGAAAACTATAGGTAGGAAGAGTGTCAGTTTCTTTCACTGTGATAATCCTTGTTTCTAGGGACAAAGAAGGAAAGTGAGGGAAATTCTCCTTGTGCTATAGTGTGCTTTAAAAAAAAAAAATTTCTAGGGACAGAAAACTATAGGTAGGGAGAGTGTCAGTGTCTTTTACTGTGCGAATCCTTGTTTCTAGGGACAGGGAAGGACAGTGAGGGAATTCTCCTTGTGCTATAGTGTGCTTTAAAAAAACATTTTTTCTAGGGACAGAAAACTATAGGAAGGAAGAGTGTCAGTTTCTTTCACTGTGATAATCCTTGTTTCTAGGGACAAAGAAGTAAAGTGAGGGAAATTCTCCTTGTGCTATAGTGTGCTTTAAAAAAACATTTTTTCTAGGGTCAGAAAACTATAGGTAGGAAGAGTGTCAGTTTCTTTCACTGTGATAATCCTTGTTTCTAGGGACAGGGAAGGAAAGTGAGGGAAATTCTCCTTGTGCTATAGTGTGCTTTAAAAAAACATTTTTTCTAGGGACAGAAAACTATAGGTAGGAAGAGTGTCAGTTTCTTTCACTGTGATAATCCTTGTTTCTAGGGACAAAGAAGGAAAGTGAGGGAAATTCTCCTTGTGCTATAGTGTGCTTTAAAAAAACATTTTTTCTAGGGACAGAAAACTATAGGTAGTGTGAGGGGGTTAACTCGGTAGCGGGTGTGTGTGACCCCCTGGTTGGGCTCCCCACACAAAAACAGGGCCAGCAGACGGAGGTTGTGGTTTTCAAAATCAAAAGGTGCGGTTTATTTCTCTATGTACAGTGACAAAAACACAGCAAAGCCAAAAAGAAACAAACAAAATAAATCCTGGTCAGTTTGACCTCTGACTAAACATGCAGGTTTCCTAAACTAACAACTGGGATCAGCCTGGTGCTGTCCTAGTCCCTAAGTCCCTGGTTTAGTAAAAGTCCAAACAAATAGCCACACAGGCTTTGCCTCACCGCACAGGGGTTCACTCTCCCTAGACAGTCCACACAGGTCTGGTTCCAGGCATGAGCTAACATCTAATGAAGCTGGGAGTTCTTATAGAGGCCTAAATGAGCTGACAAGCTTCAGCTGGTCTCATCAACTCCCTGTCTCACGACGCCCAGCACTCTCCCTAGAGGTATGAGTCATTCATGAGCCCACTAGCCTCAGCTGGGCTTCATCAACTCCCTAGTTGTATAAGTCGGCATAAAGCCTGAATCTGGGAGAAATATATCTACCCCCTGGATGCAACCAGGTGACTTTACCTTCCTGCTGTCACATACCCCCCCCCCTCTTGTTTTAACCTTGGGGTTGGAACACCAGCAATCAGGCATTCATGTACTCGAGACAAAGCATCCACATTCCCCATTTGAACGCCAGGGCGATGCTTTACTGTGAAGTTGAATTCCTGTAGGGCCAGGAACCACCTATTCACTCTTCTATTTGTCTCCTTGTTTTGAGCCATCCACTTTAACGGAGCGTGATCCGTAACCATGTCAAAGTGCCTACCTAGCAGATAGTACCGAAGGGAATCTAGAGCCCACTTCACCGCTAAACACTCCTTTTCAACCGTGGCGTAATTTACCTCATGGGACTTCAACTTCCTGCTGAGGTAAATGACTGGGTGCTCTTCCCCGTTCCAGACCTGGGACAATACTGCTCCTAACCCCACATCTGACGCATCACTTTGTACGACAAAGTCTTTAGAGAAGTCGGGTGAGTACAACACTGGCTGGCTATATAAGGCTTGTTTCAAGAATTGGAATGCTGCCTCAGCCTCGGGGGTCCATTTAATCATGACCGACCCTTTCCCTTTCGTCAGGTTGGTTAGGGCCACAGCCTTAGAAGCAAAGTGGGGAATGAAGCGCCGATAATAACCCGCGATTCCCAGAAAGGCTCGTACCTGCTTCTTGCTGTTGGGACGTGGCCAACTCTGGATGGCCTCGACTTTGTTGAGTTGGGGTTTTATTACTCCCCTGCCAATGGTGTACCCAAGATATTTGGCCTCCTCCTGCCCAATGGTACACTTCTTGGGGTTAGCCGTAAACCCCGCTTCCCGGATAGAGTCTAGGACTGCTTGCACTTTTGGCAGATGTGAGGCCCAATCTGTGCTATGGACAATTACGTCATCCAGGTAAGCCGCAGCATACTTCCGATGGGGCCTCAGTATCTGGTCCATTTTCCGCTGGAATGTGGCCGGCGCATTCTGTAACCCGAACGGCATTCTCTTATATTGGAACGCCCCGTCTGGGGTTACAAATGCGGTTTTCTCTTTGGCCGACTTGGCCAGGGGAATTTGCCAATACCCTTTTGTGAGGTCAAGAGTCGTCATGTATCGGGCTGTTCCCAGCCGGTCGATCAACTCATCTATACGTGGCATGGGGTAGGTGTCAAATTTTGTAACTTTGTTCAACTGACGAAAATCGTTACAAAATCGCCAGCTCCCATCCGGTTTAGGCACCAACACAATGGGACTAGACCAATCACTTTGGGACTCCTCTATCACCCCTAAGTTCAGCATTTTCTGTACTTCCTCCCGTATTGCCTCCCGTCGGGCCTCTGGGATCCGATAGGGTTTTAACTTCACCCTTTCACCGGGCGGGGTAATAATATCATGCTCTACCCCAGATGTTTGTCCCGGCAGCTCAGAGAACACCTCCTTGTTGCGAAGCACAAACTCCTTAACCTCCTGTTGTTGGGGTTGTGACAAGGTGGCTGCTATTCCAACCTCCGGAATCACGCAACCAGTTTGAGCTGGTGACCAAGTTTCTGCGACTAGGGACTCTCTATCCCTCCAGGCTTTCAACAGATTAACGTGATATATCTGTTCGGGCTTT
This sequence comes from Rana muscosa, assembly GCA_029206835.1. Classification (NCBI taxonomy): domain Eukaryota; kingdom Metazoa; phylum Chordata; class Amphibia; order Anura; family Ranidae; genus Rana; species Rana muscosa. The sequence goes on from CM055123.1 coordinate 429,640,290, forward strand.
CGCCTTCCTGGTTGTCTGACCTTGTAATTCACTTCGCTCACTTTTTCCATTATCTCGTAGGGGCCTTGCCATTTGGCAAGGAATTTACTTTCAACCGTAGGGACAAGTACCAATATCCTATCCCCCGGGGAAAAGGTACGGGTCTTTGCTCCACGGTTGTACACTCTCTGCTGTGCCAACTGCGCTTGGGCCAAATGTTCCTTCACGATGGGCATTACCTGTGCAATTCGATCTTGCATCAGGGCGACATGCTCAATCACACTCCTGTGGGGAGAACTCTCACTTTCCCAAGTTTCCTTGGCAATATCCAACAGCCCTCTTGGGTGTCTCCCATACAGTAACTCAAAGGGGGAGAATCCCGTAGAGGATTGGGGCACCTCCCTAATAGCAAACATCAAATAAGGAAGTAGACAGTCCCAATCCTTTCCATCTCTATCCACCACTTTCTTCAACATTTGTTTTAGGGTTTTGTTGAATCTTTCAACCAGCCCATCGGTTTGGGGGTGATACACAGATGTACGCAATTGCGTCACTTTGAGCAATTTACACAGCTCTTTCATAACCCGGGACATAAAGGGTGTACCTTGGTCCGTAAGCAGTTCTTTACAAATACCCACCCGGCTAAAAACAAGAGATAGCTCTTTGGCTATGGTTTTGGCCGAGGTATTTCTGAGAGGGATCGCTTCTGGATAACGGGTGGCATAGTCCATTATAACCAATATGTACTGGTGCCCCCTAGCGGACTTGATTATAGGACCTACCAAATCCATTGCGATTCTCTCAAACGGGACCTCAATGATGGGTAGAGGGACCAGCGGGCTACGGAAATGTGGCATCGGGGCCGACCTCTGACACACAGGGCAGGAGGAACAATAATTTTCTATGTCCTTCATCACCCCAGGCCAATAGAATCTCTGTAATACCCTCTCTCGGGTTTTCTCTGTCCCCAGATGACCTCCAAGAATGTGCCCATGGGCCAACTCCAACACCAACTTCCTGTAAGGTTTGGGCACCACCAGCTGCTCAACGGTTTCTTCTGCCCTTTTTGCCACCCGATACAGTAGGTCCTTCTCTACGCTGAAGTATGGGTAAGTGCAGGTATTATCTGGGTTCACTAACTCGCCATCTATTTCCACTACGTTTTCCCGTGCCTTTATTAGGGCGGGGTCTTTTAACTGTTCTGTGGCAAAATTTTCCCTGTGAACCTCCAGATCAGAAAACTCCACAGACGGTAGGTTTTCGTCTGAGGAGGTGGGCTCCTCTCCAGTTTCTTGAGTCTCCCCTGCAAATACTGACAAGGGAAATTCTGGAGAGTCCTCACCACTCTCAGAGGAGTTCTGGCTATCACATTCCTGGTACATAGGGGCACCAGTGGGGGGCTCAGGATCATCCCACAGTTCCCAGAACTTCGGAAAATCCCTTCCCACAATGGCATCATGCGGTAATTGAGATACTAACCCCACTGGATGAGAGAGGGTACCTTTGGGGGTCTCGAAACACACTGTAGTCACTGGATACTCTCGGGTGTCCCCATGCACACAAATAACAGCTACCTTGCTATTCCCAGAGACCTCTGTTTTAACTAATTCAGCCTTTATCAGGGTCACAAGGCTACCTGAATCCAGTAATACCACAACATTTCTACCATTAATACACATTTTGCATAAATGTTTCTCAGTTCCCCGAATGGCAGTGCATGCGACTGTCGCACACAGCGACTGACGTCTGTCCATCAGAAAGTCACATTGCATGGGTTCCTCCACAACCGGGCAATTTGCTGCAATATGTCCCGCTTGCCGGCAGCGGTAGCAAACAATCCATTTGGCTGCCTCTTGAGCCCCTGACTTCCCAGGCTGTTCTCGCCAAACTTTGGGTAGAGCTCCCACCCTCTCACTCTCTCCACCCTCACCCCTTGGAATCCTCTTATCCGCCCCTGGGGATGGTCTGGTCTTAGGGTGGAAAGTCCGAGAGTCTCTGGAAGAGGCCGTCAGGTTCTCTGTAGCCAAGTATTTCTCTACATGATCCACAAGACCACCGGCCGTCTCTGGGTCTCCATGGCTTACCCACTTTTTGATGGCAGTAGGAAGAGCTCTCAAAAACCGATCCATTACAACACGTTCCACAATCTCTGGTGCGGACAAAGTCTCTGGCTGTAGCCACTTCCTGCTCAGGTGAATGAGATCATACATTTGAGACCTGGGGGGTTTTCCAAGCTGGAAAGTCCAGTTATGCACACGCTGAGCCCGGACAGCCAGGGTGACACCCAGCCTTGCCAATATTTCAGCTTTTAGCATCACATAGTCTTTTGCTTGGTCAGGCTCTAGGTCATAGTAAGCCTTCTGCGATTCACCAGTTAACAGAGGAGCCACCAGTCCAGCCCACTGCTCCTCAGGCCACTTTTCTCTTTCAGCAGTCCTTTCAAATGTGGTCAAAAATACCTCTGGATCATCCTCTCCAGTCATTTTTGTCAATAAACGACTCACCCCAAAGGACGCGGTATTAGTGGGACGGCTTTCCTCACTGGTCTGCGGACGTTGCTGCATTACTGCTTCCATTTGTTGTAGTCTCTGCTCTTGCTTCTGTAACAGGTCTATGAAGCGGGCCTCAGATTGCTGCTGGGCTTGTTGATGAGCTTGCTGCTGGGCTGCAAGGCTCCTTTGCAAACCTGCATTTGTCTGCTGTTGATTGGCATTTGCTAGAGCCAGCTGTTTCAGTATCTCCTCCATGCTGGCTTAAAAAAAACTGCCACTGGTTCTCCACCAACTGTGAGGGGGTTAACTCGGTAGCGGGTGTGTGTGACCCCCTGGTTGGGCTCCCCACACAAAAACAGGGCCAGCAGACGGAGGTTGTGGTTTTCAAAATCAAAAGGTGCGGTTTATTTCTCTATGTACAGTGACAAAAACACAGCAAAGCCAAAAAGAAACAAACAAAATAAATCCTGGTCAGTTTGACCTCTGACTAAACATGCAGGTTTCCTAAACTAACAACTGGGATCAGCCTGGTGCTGTCCTAGTCCCTAAGTCCCTGGTTTAGTAAAAGTCCAAACAAATAGCCACACAGGCTTTGCCTCACCGCACAGGGGTTCACTCTCCCTAGACAGTCCACACAGGTCTGGTTCCAGGCATGAGCTAACATCTAATGAAGCTGGGAGTTCTTATAGAGGCCTAAATGAGCTGACAAGCTTCAGCTGGTCTCATCAACTCCCTGTCTCACGACGCCCAGCACTCTCCCTAGAGGTATGAGTCATTCATGAGCCCACTAGCCTCAGCTGGGCTTCATCAACTCCCTAGTTGTATAAGTCGGCATAAAGCCTGAATCTGGGAGAAATATATCTACCCCCCTGGATGCAACCAGGTGACTTTACCTTCCTGCTGTCACAGTAGGGAGAGTGTCAGTTTCTTTCACTGTGATAATCCTTGTTTCTAGGGACAGGGAAGGACAGTGAGGAAAATTCTCCTTGTGCTATAGTGCGCTTTAAAAAAACATTTTTTCTAGGGACAGAAAACTATAGGTAGGAAGAGTGTCAGTTTCTTTCACTGTGATAATCCTTGTTTCTAGGGACAGGGAACGACAGTGAGGGAAATTCTCCTTGTGCTATAGTGTGCTAAAGCATTCCTCATCAACCATCTTTGAAATCCTTGTTTTTTTGGACAGTCAGGGAAATTGTCGTTGTGCTATTCTGTGCAAAAGCAATCATCCTCAACCATATTTAGAAATCCTTAAGTAAAGGGACAGAGAAGGACACCTGAAGGTAGCCCTTATTGCTTTTTTCCCATCTCCCTGCAGGCCATCTATTAGAATGTCTGGAAGGCAAACAAGGAGAGGCAGACAGTCAGGAGGCAATAAAAGAGGGCAAGCAGGCTCTGTGTCTGGGGGCAACAGTGCTGGTCGTGGACGCGGTGCATTGTCATCAGCACATGGCCATGGGACACGCTTGTCCTTCTTTTCGGCAGCTGGACATGTTGAGCCACATCATGCCGAAGACTTGGTAGAGTGGATGACCAAGCCCTCCTCCTCCTCCTCATCCTCTCTCACCCAGGCTCAGGGTACTGGAAAAGCAGCTGCCAAAGCGTCCTCTTCCCTGGTATCAATGTCAGACTCATCATCAGTCACTCCTTCCCTAGACCCAGCATGTCCTCCTCCTGAGGAGTCCCCCGAACTGTTTGAGCACAGTGTTGGGTACATGCTCCAGGAGGATGCCCAGCGTTTCGAAGGGTCTGATGATGAAACCCAGCTACAGGAAGGCAGTAGCGTGAGAGCAGACAGAGGGGATGCTCAAGAAGGACACCAATCTGGCAGTCATGTTCCAGCAGCTGCAGCATACTGCCAGATTGGCTCCAGTGATGAGGAGGGAGGGGATGATGAGGTCACTGACTCCACGTGGGTGCCTAATAGGAGAGAGGAGGAGGAGGAGGATGAGGAGGAGGCACATCTCCAACGAGGCAGGATGCCCTTTGGTGGCCAGCGTAAGGGCAGTACACCGACGGAATCACACCGCAGAGCTCCGCCTGTGCAGGGCGCTGCCTCTGCCCGTCATTCAAAAAGTTCTTTGGTGTGGGCCTTTTTTGAGGCTAGTGCATCAGATCGCACAGCTGCTGTTTGCAACATATGTCTCAAGCGTATATCGCGTGGCCAAAACATCAGCCGCTTGGGTACCACATGCCTGACCAGACATATGTTGACCTGCCATGCAGCTCGTTGGCAAGCCTACCTCAAAGACCCACACCAAAGAACAAAGCGGACCTCTCCTTGCACCGCATCAGCTGGGATCTCCAACCCCACTATAACTTCAGTCCTCTCTGAAACATGCACTGAGAGGAATGAAGGTGTAGAATTAGGTGTGTCACAGCCAAGTACTTGCGGCCACTCTGCTAGCAGTACACCGACGTCCGATTCTAGCAGGCAAATTTCCCTGCCCCAGCTGCTGGACCGTCGAAAGAAGTTCACTCCCAGCCATCCACATGCCCAGCGGTTGAATGCTAGCTTGGCTAAATTGCTAGCGCTTCAACTGCTGCCTTTTCAGTTGTAGACTCGGCCCCCTTCCGTGAGTTTGTGCAATGTGCGGTTCCTCAGTGGCAGGTTCCCAAACGCCACTTTTTCTCACGGAAGGCTATTCCGGCTCTCTACCGGCATGTGGAAGGCAATGTCTTGGCCTCGCTGGACAGGGCGGTCAGCGGTAAGGTGCATATTACCGCTGACTCATGGTCCAGCAGGCATGGACAGGGACGTTACCTTTCTTTCACGGCCCATTGGGTCACTCTTTTGGCAGCTGGGAAGGATGCAGGACAAGGTGCAGTAGTGTTGGAGGTTGTTCCACCGCCACGCCTCCAAAATGCTACTACTGGTTGTGACACACCTCTCTCCTCCACCCCCTCCTCTTCTTCTTCCTCCATGGCCTCTTCCTGTGGTTTGTCCTCGGAACCAGCGGTGCTCCGTAGGCGTTCAAGGGGCTACGCAAGTACGCAGGCAAAAAGATGCCATGCCGTGCTTGCGCTGGTGTGTTTGGGGGACAGAAGCCACACTGGGGCAGAGGTCCTGTCTGCTCTGCAGGGCCAGGCCGAGAGGTGGTTGATGCCACGCCAGCTTAAGCCAGGAATGGTGGTTTGCGACAATGGCACCAACCTCCTCTCCGCCCTCCGACAGGGACAACTGACCCATGTGCCCTGTGTGGCTCACGTCCTTAACCTGGTGGTGCAGCGGTTCTTGGGCAGGTACCCGGGCTTACAGGATGTCCTGAGGCAGGCCAGGAAAGTCTGTGTGCATTTCCACAGATCTTATAATGCCAGTGCTCGCCTGGCTGAGCTGCAAAAGGAGTTGAACCTGCCCAAGAACCGCCTTATATGTGACATGCCCACCAGGTGGAACTCAACGTTGGCCATGCTGCAGCGGCTGCACACGCAGCAGAGGGCCATCAATGAGTACCTGTGCGACTACGGCACCAGGACAGGGTCAGGGGAGCTTGGTTTTTTTTCTCCACGCCAGTGGGGCATGATCAGGGATGCATGCACTGTCCTGGCACCATTTGAGGAGGCCACAAGGATGGTGAGCAGTGACAGTGCATGCATCAGTGACACTGTACCTCTTGTCCACCTGTTGGAGCACACGCTGCGTGGAATAATGGACAGGGCACTTGAGGCAGAACAGAGGCAGGAAGAGGAGGACTTCCTTGCCTCTCAAGGCCCCCTTTACCCAGACAGTGTTCCTTCTGTCCCACCCATCGCACAGGAAGAGGAGGAGGAGGAGGAGGATTGTGTCAGCATGGAGGTGGAGGCTGCCACTCAGCATCATCAGCAGCAGTCTTTTAGGGATGATTTACAGTCCCAAGAAACCAGTGGACTTGTACGTGGCTGGGAGGAGGTGGCTGCGGATCATGTCGTCCTTAGTGACCCAGAGGACTCCGGAGCGAATGCCTCAGCAAACCTACGCTGCATGGCCTCCCTGATCCTGCAAAGTCTGCGGAAGGATCCTCGTATTCTTCGGATCAAGGAGAGGGACCATTACTGGCTGGCCACTCTCCTTGATCCACGGTACAAGGGTAAGGTTGCGGACCTTATGTTACCGTCGCAGAGGGAGCAGAGGATGAGACAACTCCGGGAGGCCTTGCAGAAAGGTCTGTGCAACGCGTTCCCAGAGACTGGGAGGTTACAAACTCCTGGTCCTGGACAACGAGTTGCTGAGGCTTCGGCCAGTCAAAGAAGGAGCGGTGGGGAAGGTGGCCGTCTGACCGATGCGTTCAGACAATTCTTTAGTCCGCAGCCCCAAAGTATGATCGGTTCCAGCAACCATCGCCAGCGTCTGATAAACATGGTGCAGGAATATCTAGGGGCAAGGTCAGACTTGGACACCTTCCCCACCGAAAATCCTCTGGCTTACTGGGTCTTGAGGATGGATCACTGGCCAGAGCTTGCACAGTATGCAATTGAGCTACTGGCCTGTCCTGCATCCAGCGTTCTTTCGGAACGCACATTCAGTGCTGCTGGAGGATTTGTCACGGATCACAGGGTGCGCCTGTCCACCGACTCGGTTGATCGACTGACTTTCATCAAGATGAACCAGTCTTGGATCACCACCAGCTACCACACACCTGATGCTGATATAACAGACTAATTGATTTTAACATGTCACATCCCTTCAAGACTGATGCTGATGCTGAGTGCCTGTGCTGTTATGTTGACTGGCTATCCTCCTCCTCCGAGTCCTCAATGATACGATTGATGATGATAGCTTGGAAGATCATTTTTGTTTATGGGTGCCGCCACCAGTGGCTAAGGCCCAATTTTTCAGCCCCTGTTTTACAGGGGCGTGTAATTACAATTTTTTTAGCAATAATTTGCCATAGGGCTCATTGCTGTGCTCCAAGTACAGTATCTGTGAGGGGTTGGAGTGTTGTGGCACCAGTGCCTAAGGCCCAATTTTTCAGCCCCTGTTTAACAGGGGCGTGTCATTACAATTTTTGAAGCAATACTTTGCAACAGGGCTCATTGCTGTGCTCCAAGTACAGTATCTGTGAGGGGTTGTAGTGTTGTGCCACCAGTGCCTAAGGCCCAATTTTTCAGCCCCTGTTCAACAGGGGCATGCAATTACAATTCTTGATCTAATAATTCACAGCAGGGCCCATTGCTGCACCCACCAAGAGTAACTCTGAGGGCTTACAGTGTTGTGGCAACGCCACCACCATCACCACCACGAAAGGCCCAATTTTTCAGCCCCTGTTCAAAAGGGGCATGTAATTACAATTCTTGATCTAATAATTCACAGCAGGGCCCATTGCTGCACCCACCAAGAGTAACTCTGAGGGCTTACAGTGTTGTGGCAACACCACCACCACCACCACCACCACGAAAGGCCCAATTTTTCAGCCCCTGTTCAACAGGGGCATGCAATTACAATTCTTGATCTAATAATTCACAGCAGGGCCCATTGCTGCACCCACCAAGAGTAACTCTGAGGGCTTACAGTGTTGTGGCAACGCCACCACCACCACCACCACGAAAGGCCCAATTTTTCAGCCCCTGTTCAAAAGGGGCATGTAATTACAATTCTTGATCTAATAATTCACAGCAGGGCCCATTGCTGCACCCACCAAGAGTAACTCTGAGGGCTTACAGTGTTGTGGCAACACCACCACCACCACCACCACCACGAAAGGCCCAATTTTTCAGCCCCTGTTCAACAGGGGCATGCAATTACAATTCTTGATCTAATAATTCACAGCAGGGCCCATTGCTGCACCCACCAAGAGTAACTCTGAGGGCTTACAGTGTTGTGGCAACGCCACCACCACCACCACCACCACGAAAGGCCCAATTTTTCAGCCCCTGTTCACAAGGGGCATGTAATTACAATTCTTGATCTAATAATTCACAGCAGGGCCCATTGCTGCACCCACCAAGAGTAACTCTGAGGGCTTACAGTGTTGTGGCAACACCACCACCACCACCACCACCACGAAAGGCCCAATTTTTCAGCCCCTGTTCAACAGGGGCATGCAATTACAATTCTTGATCTAATAATTCACAGCAGGGCCCATTGCTGCACCCACCAAGAGTAACTGTCAGGGCTTACAGTGTTGTGGCACCAGCACCACCATCAAAGGCCCAATTTTTACTACCACTGTTCAACAATTATATGTAATTACAATTCCTGATATAATAGTTGACAGCAGGGCGTTCCAGCACCCACCAAGAGTAACTGTGAGTGCTTACAGTGTTGTGCCAACACCAACAACTAAGGGGCCTATTTCTGCAGAGTATATACGGCAGGTCCCTACTTTCAAACATCCAACTTACAAACGACTCCTACTTGCAAACGCAAGAAGACAACAGGAAGTGAGAGGAAATCTACCCCTAGGAAGGAAAATTCTCTCCTGTAAGAATTAATATGGGAGAAAGGTGTCTCCTCTGTACTGATGCTTTATCACCAATCCTTGTTTCAAGAAAAACACCGCATTTCAAAAACAGTTGTCATTGGGACGGAAAGTGAGGTGAAATGTTCTGAACAGGGGCACAGACAGCAAAACAAATGTTACAGGGGTGATAACCCTTACCTATGTTTTCCAAAAAGTTTAAAAATAGATTTTTGGGCTGGAGCTACACTTAAACAATGTACCTGTTCAAAATTACAAACAGATTCTACATAAGAACAAACCTACAGTCCCTGTCTTGTATGCACCGCCTGTATACGGCTGTTCAGAGTATATAGGGCCTTTTTTATTTTATGTGCGGGGTTCCCCTTAATATCCATACAAGACCCAAAGGGGCTGGTAATGGGCTGGGGTAGGGGGGGGGGTCATGGGGTAGCTATGCCATTTTTCTTAAAGATTTTCATCCATATTACCGGGACCAGACATTACATTAAAGCCGCAAGCAGTTTTAAATGGCTTTTTTTTCCTTTAGAAGTGTCATTTTGTGCAGGGACAGTTCTAAACACGGGAAACACGTGGCACTTCACAGGCATACTTTAGACACCCCCCAGGTACGATATTTAAAGGAATATTTGACTTTTTTTTTTCACTTTATGCATCATTAAAATGACTGCTCCCGAAAAACGACCGTTTTTAAAACTTCTTTTTGCATTGATACATGTCCCCTGGTGCACAACCCGGGTTCCCAAACCCTTTTTAGGACAATAACATGCATAATAGTTGTTATAATTAGCACTTTAGAATTCGAACGTTCGCATCCATTGTATTTAATAGGGTTCTAATGTTCGTACGAACTTTCGGTCCGTTCGCGGGTTCTGGTGCGAACCGAACCCGGGGGTGTTCGGCTCATCACTACTGGTTATCGACTGAGAAGTCGGCCCAGTCCTCCAGGAACCCAAACCCCTCCTTACTACACCAGCTCTTCAGCCACTTGTTCACTTCCCTAATCTCCCTCTGCCTTTCTGGTGTGGCTCGATGTACCGGTAGTATTCCCGAGAATACTACCTTGGAGGTCCTTTTCCTCAATTTAGCTCCCAAGTCCCTAAAATCGTTCTTTAGGACACTCCATCTGCCTCTGACTTTGTCATTGGTGCCAACGTGCACCATGACAGCTGGGTCTTCCCCAGCCCCTCCCAGTAATCTGTCCACCAGATCCGTGATGTGCCGAACCCGAGCGCCCGGTAGACAACATACAGTTCGGCGCTTCAGGTCTTTGTTACAGATTGCCCTCTCTGTCCTTCTAAGAATTGAGTCCCCTACCACCAGAATCTGTCTTTCCTTTCCCTTCGCTTCCCCCCACTCTCACTGGAGGAGTTCTTCCCCTGGCAGCTAGGAGAGTCCCTCAGCTCCAGCAGTGCTGGTCCCGGACTGGTTTCACCAATGTCACTCAATGGAGCATACTTATTGGGATTGGGATTATGTGCTGGGGGTGATGCAATGTGCTCTGGGCCATGCGATTCAATGTGCTGGGGGTGATGCAATGTGCTGTGGGCCATGCGATTCGATGTGATGGGGGTGATGCAATGTGCTGTGAGTGATGCGATTTGATGTGCTGGGGGTGATGCAATGTGCTATAAGCCATGCGATTCGATGTGCTGGGGGTGATGCAATGTGCTATGGGTGATGCGATTCGATGTGCTGGGGGTGATGCAATGTGCTGCCGGGGGTGATGCGATTCGATGTGCTGGGGATGATTCAATGTGTTGCTGGGGGTGATGCGATTCGATGTGCTGGGGGTGATGCAATGTGCTGTGGGCCATGCGATTCGATGTGCTGGGGGTGACGCAATGTGCTGTGGGCCATGCATTTCGATGTGCTGGGGGTGATGCAATCTGCTGTTAGTGATGCAATTTTATGTGCTGGGGGTGATGCAATGTGCTGTGGGCCATGCGATTCAATGTGCTGGGGGTGATGCAATGTGCTGTGAGTGATGCAATTTGATGTGCTGGGGTTGATGCAATGTGCTGTGGGCCATGCGATTCAATGTGCTGGGGTGATGCAATGTGCTGTGGGCCATGCGATTTGATGTGCTGGGGGTGATGCAATGTGCAGTGGGCCATGCGATTTGATGTCCTGGGGGTAATGCAATGTGCTCTGGGCCATGTGATTCAATGTGCTGGGGGTGATGCAATGTGCTGTGGGCCATGCGATTCAATGTGCTGGGGGTGATGCAATGTGCTGTGAGTGATGCGATTTGATGTGCTGGGGGTGATGCAATGTGCTATGGGCCATGCGATTCGATGTTCTGGGGGTGATGCAATGTGCTATGGGTGATGCGATTCAATGTGCTGGGGGTGATGCAATGTGCTGCCGGGGGTGATGCAATTCGATGTGCTGGGGATGATGCAATGTGTTGCTGGGGTGATGCGATTCGATGTGCTAGGGGTGATGCAATGTGCTGTGGGCCATGCGATTCGATGTGCTGGGGGTGATGCAATG